>LUCM01004557.1:26313-167152 GCA_008360955.1 Fasciolopsis buskii | reverse complement strand
TCCAATAGCTGGACAGTTGGCAACCGCTGATATTTCCCCTTGATGTTTTAATGACACGCTTTTGCGCAGGCGGGTAAGTTGACACCTAGTACGCCACACGTTCGACTCTGTTAGAACATATACGTATATATATTGTTGGCAGATTTATTTTACCAAAGACTGAAAACCAAATTTTTTTATTTATTCCATTCATATGAACCTGTTGCATGTCAGCAAAATTTGTATTGCACACCACCAATAACTGGGGATACCATGAAAATGTCGGATGGTTGTCACGAGAACTTCTTTCGCCTGGTTGAGGCCAACGTGGACGCGTTTTGACCTAGTTGCGTTTACTGGGCATTAATGGGGATCTGGTTTGGTGCACTGAACCGCATATTCAAGTTGGCCACATTTTGTCCTTCGTATTACCAGGGCCCAGCATGAGCTTATTGAGTCCTGTCAACCGTGGCGCTTTGGGTCTTTATCTTCGTCCTTCTTAGGGTTTTATGATACGTGTTGCATACTTGCATACTTGCTCTCTTATCCTCTGTCAGTGTCTGCATGCACACATGAACGCATACAAACACACATAGGCACATGTAATCATTTATTTCCACGCTGAGCAATATTATTTGGTATGTCATCCATTTCCTTACTCCCACACTCACTCCCTTCTGTTCGATGCCCTTCACTGTCCACCCTAGCGCTCACCCTTCAAATAAAAAACTTGTATCCACTCCACCATGTCCATCACTGGGACCAGTTTGCTAATCGAGCTTTCGACCGGATGTGTGTACTACCAAACTGACCGAAAAAGACCTGCGGTTATTTGTACGCATGTATGCTTATTTTAACTGATGTGGCCCCCGGGTAGCTCTCAGGTTTCGATCTTGATCAGGCCAATGGTCGGTGCATGCACGTGACAAACACGAGTTTCTGTACCGTGAAACCGTAGTCCTTATTAACGCTTGTTGTACCTTAAAGGTCATACAATTACTAGCACGAGCTAATAAGTCCATTTGCTAGTTTGGCTCGTTAGCAAAGCTTTCAAACATGATAGGCGTTTATTTTCGGATAGAACTACCGATTTTATCATAAATATAACATCCGTGGTCGTTGCATCAGACAAAGTTATCTTTGATGCTTCTCTATTTGACTGCAATGCGAGTCGCAGTGCATTTCTTTTCGTTCGCGAGGCTTATAGTTGATAACATAGATTCCCAACGGATACAACAAGTGGAAATTAAAAACTCATTTACTCCAGCGTGTTTTTATGCTGTGTATCTGATATCACCTGGTATTACATGGTATTGAGCTTCCTGAAATAAAGGCAGCAAGTTGAAACCTAACGTGACTGCAAACCCAAAGGTAACGTCCACCTACAGTCCGGCCAACGGTTGTGGTTCGTCCAAACAGCTTTTTATATTAGTAAACATCGTTGTCTGGAGTTTTTCTGTTCCAGATTATTGTAAGTATGCAATCGTGTAGTTCGAATTAGCCTGGCAAGACTTGGGTAACTTTCATACGCCAACGCGTTCGTCGTTAGTCTATTGTCATCATTGTTGTCGGCTATTGGCCTAACCTATTCAAGCAGTCAGGGCTGGAGCGACAGCAGATACTCCAAGAATGGTTGTCCATCCAACCTTGTGTGGTCCACCCTCAAGTGTACTCATGCTAAGAAGCTGATCAGCCTTGCGTTGTTCATACTTGACCCTGATTTAATGGCGTAAATATCAACAAGCCATTAGGTGAATGCCGTTCTTCCGTAAATTAGTAAAACAGTTCGAGATTTGTTAGGGTCCACCTGGATCGCTTCAATCGGAATAGTTCATGGAGATCAACGCGTGTATGTATATGTTGACTTGAACCGCAGTTAATCCGGAAATGGGAGTGGTAGCTTGTCGATACTGAAGAATGCCTGAATCCCGCAGTGATGCTGTGTGTTAACAATCATAACCAGAGGACGTTGATACAAGGTTAATAATTGTAAGCCATTATCTGAAGTGAATTGCAGGGGTTGCGTACAATGAACGTGTCACGTTTTGAAGTGAAAGGACGCTGTACTCAATGTTAACTGATTTTACATGCGAATCCAGAGGGGCAAGATAAATTTTCCCAAGCAATTTTTCACCCTCTCCTGGCGGGCGATGGCCATGTAAGTAAGGTCGCGGCGTTTGAACGTGAAGGCCACAAGTTCGAGTCCTCCCACTGCCGGCCAACTTCCCTACTTGGCAGCCCTCTGTTGGCCGTGGCCCCCTTCCTGGAAAATGTTATTCCATTAACAAAGGAATTAAACGATGAAAGATAATTCCGATTTAATAAACGTCGATCAGTTAAAGTTTTGTATTTAAGCTACTTACGGGTTATCATAATAGCACCCGAACTGAATCGAAATCAAAACCAGTTCCGAGAGTCACAGAGAACCAAACAACAGTTGTTCTGTTCCATTCAAACGTGATGCTGCAAAAACTTCGAAGGTATATGAAAATATCTTCACGGCGTTTAATCAGATGGATTTAGCACGTTGTTTTCGCGGTAAGCGAACCATCTCCGTCTTAGCTGATGTGGTCCTGTCCTGTAAATACTGGCGTTTCTCAATGGCCAGTACTTGCACCCACCCTCTTTCTTTCATTGCTGGTCTTCTATCCACCACCTCCGACCCAATCCATTCTTTTGCCGATGACGCCACTCTTCATTGTTCTTGCACTTACCACACGCATCGCAATTCAAACATCAGCATCGACCCTGACCATTGTGTCATCAGTGTATCACTAAACTTCGATCTTGAACGGACCCCTTCCTAGGGCTCCTACAACCATATCAAAACCAGTGCTTCCAAGACCTCTGTTCTTTCAGTCTCCTTGGAACATCATTCTTTCTCCCCACATCTGTCCTTTGGCTCCTCTATTTTGAGTACCAGTTTCTTTTATTCGCTTATCCATCAGTTTTTTATTATGCTGATCGTCCTTTATATCTGAACTTGATACTTGCGCTACAGGCAAGGTTAGCTTTCTGTTCCGCTCCAAGCGTTTCTTTACCCCACCTCATCTTCTATTGTCCAAAGCTCAAGTCCCACCCACAAATGAATACGGCGATCATCTGTGGGGTGTGGTTTTGAGTACTTCGCTTTCGCCTCTTTTTCGGATTCAACGAAACGCCATTCGGGTGATCGACAATTCTTCGTTGACGTCTACTTTGAAGGCGCTGCTATCCCTTTTCTATCGTTATAACTTTGAATCTTATTCTTCGGAACTTGGCTCAGCAGTTCCTCTTTATGGAACGTTTTCTCGCCCTTCTTTCACACAGGCGGCTAATCACTCTTATGAACACTCTGTTACACAGTGGCGTATTCCTTTCCTTCAATCTTTTTTTTCTCCCATGCTTCCAAACTGCGGACCACTTCCCGTATTCCTACCTGCTTACAATCTTTCATTTTTCAAATGCAGGATCAACAAACTGGCTCTTACTTGAAGGTTACCCTCACTTTTTCTCGCTACACTGGGTCTTCTGGCCATATGGTTTATCCCTTATACTCCATTTCACTGCGTAACAAGAGGATTCCAGATCAGTTGTATTTTGTGCGGAAAGAGGTACGCATCTTAGGTAACAAAAACCGACCACGCAATCGAGTACAAATGTGGTATTTTCAGAAGTAAGCGCTAGATGGATCTTTGAGACACAGGTGAAACAATGATCCGAAAAATATTTCACAGTCACTGATATCATCTAGTGCAACAGCAGTATCAAAATCAATCTCACTGGAGTCGAGTCTAGTCACATCAGTGGTTCCAGGTCGCCTCAAGTTTCCAGTTCATGCCACTGTAGGGTTGTGAGCCTTTCTCATACATTGCAATTGTTTGGGAATTGTCTTTCTTGGTATTAGATTGCACCACGTTGTACGCTGAGATTTGTAGAGGCAGACGATAGTGACTTCATTTGGTGCTTATGATCACGAAACACTGAATGTTTTGTGCAGAACACATGGCGAAGCTTTTTATTTTGTGCATAATGCTTTCACTATTAGATCACTAGTTTCCTTGATGATTTTCGTCTTCCACTGTATGGCAAGTTTTCTCTTTCATCTTTTGTTTTTTTATTAATGAAATAATAATGTATACCAATTTTCCAGAGGGGTCCGCGGCCAGCCGTGGGGAAGCTGACCGGTGGTGGCAGAATTCGAACCCGCGACCCTCATGTCCAAATACCACGACCTCATCCGTTTGACCACCGGCTGCCATTTTTGACAAAAAATCAAACACATGAAAAAAGTGTAAAAATTAAAAACAAAATAAACATATTAAGACGTTAAGATGACAAAGGTGGCTGGGAGTGAGCCTAAAATTCTTGAACACTAAGGTAGAAACAAGTACCAGGATAAACGTCCGGCTCACGAGGTAGAACTCGTGAGAGGACTATACGTCTGATATGTTTTTGGATGTCTAAGTTATTTAGGGCGTGTTTGAACCATGAATGTACTGAAATGCTTATTCCCATACATCTAGGATCTGCCACAAAGGAGGGGGGAATTAGCAACTCTGACCCTGAAACTTGGAATGGAATACAACCACATAATATTCCACTGGATTGGGTGTGGTAACGAGCCAGGCGGCTGTGACTTGCGATCTACTACCATAAGGCTTTTGGCATATCGGGGATTCGAACCCTTGACAATTTTGGAGTGCTAAACGAGCAATGCACGTGCCTACGCTTGTTATTAGAGGCATTAAAATCGGGAGGAAAATGTCAAGTTTGAAGAAGCTTTATTTTATTTTTCGCATCTGCCATCAATCGTTGAATTTGTGGTGAACCGTCAAGGTCACGAAGCATGCCCTTTTTGAGAACTTACATTCTAGGCTTAGATGAGCAAACTGGATAAAGACATTGTTCAGCTTTTTCTATTGTCTCTAGCTCTCATTCGTAATGATGAAAAGTGTTTATTTTGGTCATTTCTCTCCTGTTTTCTTTTTTACTAATCAGCATAGCTGAGGCCATGGTTGCCAGTCAAGAGTCGTTCCTGAATTCCCCGGCTCATGTAAAAAGCAATCGAGATTACAATTCTTCTGGAGCAATTGACTCAGTTGGAGACGCCACCACTGCTTTGAACGAGCCTTTAATGGATGGCAGTGAGAAGTTGGCCCGTATACGTCTGGCCTGTTCACGTGACTCGTCCACACCCAGTCCAAGTTCCATTACTACTGTGTCGGTGCGTACACACAGCCCCCATTCGTCCAACCCTAGCCCTCCAACCTCGGTCATTTCACCGATCATTGTGGATCGGAGTACAACTTCCCCATCCGGCTGTCCGCCACAGCCAGTTGTTGGTGGTGGTGGTCTGTTATACAATTTGTTGGTTGGATGTGAAATCGGTTCCACAGCTGGTCTGTGTGGCTCGCCATTTCGAACCATGAGCACGCCAACAAGAAACTCGTACTACACGCCATCTGGCTCCGGCACTTTGCGTCGTTCGCACACCCAGATGAGTTTCGGTGTGGACTGTGCACGGGATAATGAAATCGCCAACGGGCCAATCGTAGACCCTGATAGACCTGCAAAACGCATGGAAATCGGCTCTCGTCTGGTAGCTGCTCTCACAGCCTCAGAATTGAGCGATGTCAACGGGATTGGTGTGTCCAATGGTAAAGCCGATTCCGCTCGTTCGAAATTTCGTGATCCACAGTTCCGATTATCCCATCGTCAACAACAAAAACAACAACAGCAACAAGAAAAACAGCAACAACAATCACCTCTGAACCATCGAATTCGAGCGAACTCTTTAGGTGCGCATAAACTTTCACAGTTAAAAACACACACCCGGGTTCATCCCATCAATGTGTTATCCAATGGAGATTCGAGTGATTCATCTGCACATCATCTCAAGTCCCGGTTAAATCATAGCAACCATCACAATTTCTCTGTCACCACCACCTCTACTGTTAATACCACTACGATTAATACGACCAAGAGTAGCAGCAACAATAATACACTCAGTCTAGATCACTCACACAATCAGGTATATCAACATTCCGTTTATCGGGGGCATTTAGACAACTCCATTACGTGGGAGAACAACGGCAAACTCGGTGGTCAATATCGCAGTTTCTCAACAACCCCACATAACAGTTCCGACGTAAATCTCCTCACCCGGTCTCACAGCTTGAACGTGCAGAACAATGCAATTCCAAGCACCATAATTCACAAAACCAAACGATTACTACCTCTACCCTTACCGGTCGCCGTGATTATGAGCTCAGCAGTTCAATCAAACTTGTCTTCTCATCCCCCTAGTCCACTGGTTTCCAAATCTAACATATCATCCGGTTACAACTCTGTCCCCTTTAGTCAATCTCCGCTCACTTCACTGTCAGCCGATTCCGGACTGGACGAACCAGTGGATTTAACCGGTCAGGGGACAGCAGTAGGAATGACAGCCGCCGCCGCGTTTGCACACAACAATGGTCTCACGAAATCTACCGCATTTTATGCACGACTACCTAGTGGGGATGCACTTCAACTAGTCCAACTAGCCAAGAAAACTGCTCGTCCAGTTCAAGCTAGAGTCACCGAATGGATGCGTCAAGTTACAGAATTTGTGGCTCTCTCAGCTCCCGTTCTTAGGACCATGGATTTGGGTCCGATCAGTCGGCACATACGTTCAGGTAACGGTCGTTCACGTGACCTCATAGATATGGATGTGTGGCTTGATCTGTTGACCAAATGTTGGCACCGTCTCCTCGCTCTGAGCATGGTTGAGAACGCGATCGATCTTGTTGTAGTGGAGCACACACTATCGGATGAGCTGATTGCTGCTGAATCGAGACAAGCAGTCCATCTGAATCAGACTGGTCTACCCTGGATTTTATTACCCGAAGTGAAGCAAAATAATGGGCTCGGCATCTTACTAACCGATCGATCTCGGTATCCGGATCGTAGATTTGCGAATGCGTTTATGCAATTCCTGTCTGAAATAAGACAAGCCAGCTTGAGTGCTCAAGAATTTTATCTACTACGTCATGTGATTCTTCTCACTGGTAAGTGGTAGCGCGCTGACAGAATTGCTTCCTTAATGGGAATGAAGTTGTAGTCCTTTTCCTTGCTAATACGAATTAATGCTGAACTGAAAACTTGAGTGATAGAACAATTGAATTTCAGCATCCAGCGTTCTGCGTATCGCACTAAATTACGCTAAATCTGCATCTCATCCGCATCGGCTGCCTCAGTTCGGTTTTCGTTTGGACAACCATTTACCTTGCATAAAACGCTGCGGTCCTGGCTGCTGTCTCACTGAACCGCCTACTTAAAAAACAAAAATACAGTGAGAAATAAGAAGAGAGAAACCGCAACCTAATAAATAGAACAACTATATAAAAAAGGGGAGATTTCGAATGCATTGAATTGTATCACATTTTATTTCCAAATATCATCTCGAGGGATCTCATGGGCTCCAGCTCGGTAATTTAACCGTACTTTTTCTCTTGTCATCAACTGGCCACTTCGAATCACCTTCGACCCATTATCTCCCTCGAATAACAGGGTACAAAGAACCAGCCGTTCTGTGGGCACACAACTTTTGTCCTTACCACTTTGACCTATTCGTATTCGAAGTCTGTTCTAAAGATTGAATCGTACCAGCCAAATTTTAAACCTAACCCATGAATTACTGACAAGATTCCTGCAACCCATTCTACCAATACCATGAAGACAACAGTATTCAAACGTCAACATTTTTCACGCATCTTCTATCCTCAACGAGTTCAGACACACTTTGTTGCTGGTTTCATCAGCTCTATCATCAGCCTTAACATCAACATCATCAGCAATCAAAATTGGAGGTTTTGGGATTTGACAAACATGCTGGTTAGATCTTTTGGGATGACAGTTGTGTTTGGTACAGTCACATCTACAGCTCGTTGTATATTCATAATATGCTGCTAACAGCCAGCCTCCGTCATGAGAGCGTAATGCCGCTTGTTGAGATATGCAATAAAGTTTGTTCATGGATGGCCGAAATTCTCCTGTTTGGATGCAATTATGTTTAAGGTTAATGATGCTTGCCAGATATGCACATCCCGTGGAGTTCTAAGGATGTATATGAATGCAGTTATAATTTAGTTCTTTCGATACACATATATATATATGTATATATATCTATATATAGACATATATAATATGCCTCACCAGAGTCAAATTTGTAGCATCAGGAGTGTGCATGGAAGGAAGCTCTTCGTCGAACAGTCCACAGAAGAACCACAACTGTAATTCGTTGATAATTCTTCGTCAGTTTGGCTGAGCCAACCTTAGGAGCGAAAACAGAATGCTCCAGAATATGCATAGGCATATATAGAAATAGTAAGTGCGATCTGGATGAGTGAACAAAATTTGTCGGGAAGCACACGATCGGTTTGGCGGTTATTGTCGCTCGTCAGGTATGCGTATCCGATACTCTGTTGTCCAAACATCCTTATACTTGTAAAGATATTTAAATATATATCTATCGCCAGGAGCGTGAATGGACGATAAGTTCATCCAAGAACCGCACCGTGATGTATCGGAATTTTTTCAGCGGCCATTCAGAACTGACGCTCCTAATCGTTCGGTGAGATTCTAATGGGAAGTGCACAAGTATGGGGTTGATTGGACAAGTGAGTACCGGATACTCATGCCTGACCAAAGGCAATAACCACAAAACCGGTCATGTGCTTCTGGAGAAATTTCGTCCATTCAGCTGTATGCGAAGCATACTGCTAACAACAAAATTCTATAGTAATGTTTACTTACTCTTATTTGTTGTATAATTAGTAAAGTATTTCCGAAAAGATGCAAACGTCACTGAAAGTTTTTAAATGATGAATTTACCAACGACTGAAAGACTGGAACCAAGGACCTCCAGGTTTGTATTTATTTGTCAAAAATTACGTTAAAGAATGTTACTCTTGGTAACCGAGAAATGGGCCCACCATTACTTCAGTCGACAATGCATACATACTCTAATACAACAGAAAACCTTCCGCAACATTTGTTTTCACTTCACTTCATAAATCCACAATAATCTTTGCCCATCACACCAGTCATCGCTCGGAATTCATTATGCTCGGCTTCAATAATAACAGATAACAACCATTACCAAAGTCCATCTATTTGATATTGCTGTCCTATTGACGTCTGAGTGTCATCACGTTCAGTCATTCCGAAAATAAATTAACGGTGCTACTGGAAAAGCGGCGGTTCGGTCGCCAATGACTTGACATCAACTTGGCCGGTTACACTATTAAATCTATACCCTCATATCACCTATCATATGATGCGCTATTTTTCGATGCATTCTGTAGTTCGTTCGAATTTGAGGTAAACAAATGCATTTGATTTACGTGGTCACACAATGAGTTTATTGTATTGCTTTCTTCTACCATTTTCACCACAAGTTACAGTGACAGATAACTAATCAACGTATTTCGTTACCCCCACTGTTCTTCTCTGTCGGTTTTTCAGCTCATGAGCCACTTTCATTGTCCACACTCGGTTTGAATGTGATTCGGGCCTCGCGACAGGTCAATCCATGTGCTCATTCCAACGGTCAGACAGTGCGATTGAGTGAGGTAAACAGTAACGATGGCGAAGACGAGGACAACGATAACGACAAGAACAACAACGACATGAACAGCAACCCAGTTGGTCCATTCGGCTCGCGTATTAGCAATGCGACCAGACGAACACATTCATCATCCGGTAGTCCAGCCCTATCGCCACACACCGGCGAAATGCCCGATGAGTTGAAACAATCATTCGATTTGGCTTGCCTCGCATGCGGCCTGAAAGCGCTCAGTGTACTCTGTCCGTACCGTATGGCCCACCTATTCTGCTCACATCTGTACTCATCCACCAGTCTTAACATGGGGTTCTTGATTGAATTGCATGAGAAATTTGTCACCTCATTGCACGAGCTTGAGGTGGCCGCCAGTTCAAGCAGTTCTCACCTACGCGGAGTAGCAGAAGGGGTGAGAAACGGTTGCGGCCAGACTCCTGATGTTGGAATCTTGTTCAAGACGGATCCGTCGACTTCAGAAGATTCAAACATTAGCGGAATGGATGTGATCATGTCCACGGTTGATGATTTCGGGAGCACGTCAAAAACACCCCCAGCCCCAAACTCGTCACAATCGAAACCATCGACAGCACCCACAAGTATTCTTGAACAATTATTTGACAATTCATGAAACCGTCGACAAACCATTTACACTTTTTCCGCCTCAATTTATCTGTCCATGCGTCTGCCCGTCTGTTCACTATTTTGTTTGTGATGATTACGTGAAGTCTAATGGAATATGGTTTACTCCATTCTTGGCCCCAATCCGGTGAACGAACTATCCGACTTGAAAGTGCACAGGCGACACTAATGGCGGCGGTATGCCGACTACTACTACCACCACCACCACCGACACTATCGGCGTCAAATACATTAGTAGTGACATAAGTGTTGAAAACCGTGTTAATGACCATTGTAAACTTGTCTCCAGTTTTCCGGTGCCTACTTTCCCCGAAATGTCCGTGTTTTCAGTGGTCTGTATTATTCTCATTATTTACTATGATGCACGCTTGCAAGTATTTGATTCACGAAAGCCACCGAAATTTACGTCTATTTGTGATTTCGTCAGCTTTTCAAATGCATCAAGGAGTATTAATCTCTTTCCAGCTGACCATTGCGTTATCCGGTTGTTCATTGGCACAACCTGTCGTCTCCTTTCCCGCACCATCTCTCTATCTCTTTGTTTCCTAATCACCCACCACACATTGTTTTCCGAGGTCAGCCCATTTGTGAAACGAAGGCGCACTTAGAGCATAGTTGATGTTGGTCAGATCGTTGAAACTTTTGTGTATTTCATTTCATTTTCCTGTTTTTTGTTTCTTTTTATGCAAATATGATCTCACATCCATACTTCTTATGTCAACCTGTCGAGCAATCTCGATCCCCGGTCTTGCTTTTGTAGCTCATTTTAGTCTCTAATCATTTGCACCCCAAACACTCAGGTCGTTTCGTGGCGCCCACGACACGCTGGTTATTTCAGTCATATGTATGGCACTATTCTTGCCCGATAGATTATTCTCATGGGACGTTTGACCAGACAAATATTGTGATTCAGACCACTTGAACCGTCAGATTTGCCCCAAATCTGCTTCTAGGACTGAATTGTTGTGCAGTAGGAACACTCTCCAAACGCCTACCGCTACTTCTACTACGACTATCACTCTTTTTTCTCACTGCCAGTTGAACACACTTGACTTTTACTCTTGCTGAGAAATCGCACAAGCAATAGGGTAACTATTGCGACGTATACCAGTGTCTTTTTTATACGCACGTTGCTCAAACAGTGTTGGAACGAATTCAAAATTTTGTATACTCGCGCGTTTCTCTTCTCTTCTAGTGCTTCACTCCACCTTACGTTATCAGACAAGGGTGTTTTATCCCGCGAATGTTTGAACGAAGAAAACAGACACCCGTATCTCAGCTTTCTCTCAGGTACTCCTACTCTCCTTATGTTTTTCATGATCACCAGTCAGCCAAACCACTTTGTTCCATGCCTGTGCTACTTAGGCTAATCACATCTCGTCAATTACCCACTCCTCATCTTTCATCATGGTTCGAACGCTCTTCATCAACTTCTACCCGTTTACATCCCCAGTCTCGTTCATGAATGTTCCGTAAGATCAGTCCCAACCTTCTGTGGACACGCACATACTTCATCTCAACACAACCATCTTCATTCTGGAGTTCCTCCATTAGGGTTAATTGTTCGTATCGTCGTCTGGTTATTGTTGCCGTCGTTCTCAATGTACTTGGTATCATTTTATAACGCACCACCAGTTTCTATGACCGCTTGATAGTTCTTTCGTATATCGATTTCTTGGTTTGTGTATGTATGTATCTATGCTCTTTGTTTCCCCAGCTTCTCTGTGTATCTGGGCTCCGGTGTTGGTACACTCGGCCTTTGATCGCTTTCCCTTATTCTGGTCCCGGTTACTGATTTACTGAGCAATTTTTTGATTGAATACCGCTCCTATTGTGAGCACCACGGAATCTCGGTTTATTTTCTATCTTTCCCTTTCCACTTCAACCTCTTACTCCCATCGGTTTTCAACTCTCCCCTTCGATCTTTTTTGTCTATCTACTGAGCGGGTTAGTGTTTTCAAATCTAACGGCTCCCTCACCACACTTTATCATGCCATTTCCCGCGTGCATGAAATCTTTTCTATCTTCAAGAATGTGTATCATTTCATGTAATATTGGTACACATAAAGCACTCCTAAAGAGTGACTAAATCCGGTGTTTGGTCGCTTTCTGCTCCACTGCCGGCCACCACATCATCCACATTCTCTGCCCTAGAGGCCATTTCTCAATCTACCTCTCGTGAAAACACATCATACTGGTTTTCTACGCAATTCGATCACCGGTTAAAATATCGCACACATAAACATGCACAGCCAGAGTTTGTGTTTTGATATTTTTCGCTCGGTTCGTTCGGACAGGACCGGCGGGATTTTCGATTTCACTTTGTACAACAATTAACCTTGTGCCAGTATGCTCTGGTCTTGGTGTCTACTTTGCATTACCGAACAATGGTGGCAGAAAAATCCCCGAAATAACTAGAAAAAAGCGTCCATGTTCGGATTTATGATCTCAACGTTACCGCAGTACGGCGTGGTGTGATGGCTTGCGAACCTTTACGACATAAATGGTCACTTAGAGCGGCTTCGGCAAGCCGACAACGTGATCTTGCCTGACGGATCAGTGGAAAGGGATTAAACGGAATCCAATCCAGTTGGTTGGGCTGCATCTTTCTTTGGACGATCAGCTCTCGCAGCCACTCGGGCGTGTAAACCAGACAGAAACAGCTTACCGTTAAAAATCCCTCAATGAATAAATGTAAGAGTGAGGTACCTGGGATTTCTCTTGGTATTCAGTAAAACAATCGCAATTCATTGAATAGCTATCAAAGGACCAGACACTAGCCCACATGATACCACTTCGTCCCGTTTCGCTTTGGACAAAAGACTCGATGGAACAATGTGATTCACACAACAACTTGACCTAACTTGCTCAAACGACAATAAGGTCTCCCACGAAAGGCTTGAATAGATTGTCATAAAGAGTTTGTCAAAGTTCCGGGCTGGGTGGACAGCCCATTTAAATGTGAATGAGACTGTTGAGTCAAAGACCCGTTGGGGTTCTCAATGAAAAATCTTTTCTGTAATGTATTAGTATCACTATTTCGGTGGAGGGACCATGTAAGATTTATCAGCTGATCGAATTCATGGAATCGACTGCACTTGCTTTAAATACATCACTTGAGTCTCACTATACAATTCAGTTGGCTATATTCAATAGTCGCACAGTTTGCCTCAGAGAGCAATGGTTTGCTCCAGCTCCAATTCTTGGTACTTTTAGACAGGCCTTCGAAACGATCCTATAGGAGCCAGTTTCTGTGATCATCTTTCGCAGCTCACGTACAAAGTCGGTCTCACTCCATCGTTGATCCACGAAGTGTTTTGGTTCCTAGGGCTGCCATCGCGATTGCCTTGAGCACAAAAAATAAACGAGCCTGCACTGTTAGACTGGATCCCAAGAAACAGCCGTTCGTATTTTTCTTCGATGGCCGCTTCTGAAGTTGCCAACATAACCGACCAAAGCGCTACTTCTCTGCTGCGTCTGTGTTCGCCTCCGCTGAATGCAAAAGTCGTACCGACGCTCGTCCAACAGACTGATGATTTCGGCACTAAGTTGGGAATTACAGAGTGGCGCAAAGGATGCCCGCCTGTTGTCCCCGCCGGTCAGTGCGACAGCAGCGATGGACCTAGTTTAGGTGGGTCCTGATTGAAAATTGCTTCCGGCAAACAAACGTTTCCAATCCAAAACAAATCGGTTCATCTCGCTCTTTTTTATCTTAAAATCGGCCGGTATTTGTCCGGTGGATTAAGCGTCTGCGATCCCATCAAAGATCAGAAACCAGTCAGTTTGTGATGGTGAATCTCAAATCGCAATCGCCCGGCTCGTTACCAAACCGGATCTTATGTGGTTCCATGCCACCTCAAGTGTCAGGGTTGTGCTTGTTTATTTCTCCCATGTAGCGAGCTCAAACAGCTATGGGTATGTCCGCTTCACTACGCTGATGCGTCAAGCATACCATAGAAGATTGGTTGCATTACTATTGACCACCGGTGGTAAGGATCAGTCAAAGAATGTCGATTTTTGTGATCTGACTTTGTGAACTTTAATCATGTCGGTTTTTTGTGCTTATTCCACGGTCCTACCAAAAAGAAAATATTTACCTTTCTGTGGACCCATTTCCAAGATTTTCTACGCGGTTATAAACAAAACCTGGTGGGCCAGACCCGACCGAAATAATCTGCATGAAATCGCAGTAAATCCCATGGGCCTTACAAGCGACGAATTTCCTTGATATCACTTTCTCTGTTAGAAGTTTCGCAGGTCCATCCATCCGGATACCACATTCAGTGAGTCGGACAAATCTATTAGTTGCTAAGTGACCGTAAACATACAATAATCTACAACGTAATGAAGAAGCCAGTCACTGTTGGCAGTTGTCACAATCATCAACGATGGGTTATCAAACTCCCGGACGTGATTGAATCTTTGACTCGGGTTAAGCCATCCTGCACAGCTTACTGGTTTATAGGGTCGCGCAAGCCGTCACATCAAGTCAACGTGCAATCCTCACTATGACGGAGTTTTCAATATATTGCATAATAAATTGTATGGGAACCATGTGCCGTAATCGGGCTTCAATAATTCCAGTTAAGCTGCCAGTCCGCGAGATCCCTTGACCGATTCTAAGGAAAATCAGGATTTTCCTACGGGTTGGCCCATTGTGGCATGATCCCGCTGAGTCACCAACCATTTTTTTTGTCTTGTACCTTTTACTTCCCTTATTAACGAGACAGCAGTATATACCATTCTCAGGAAGGAGGCCGCAGTCATCAGACGGGCTGCCAAGTGGGCCGTGAAGAATATTTGAGTCAGGGACCTTCAGATTGAAACGTCACGATCTTACCTACTTGACCATCCTTACCCTAAGGCGGAAATTCATTCAAAATGTTTATAAAATGAGTACTGTTCTTATCAATATGCACAGACCTCACTATGGAAGAGTGCGCGGTCGAGAATTGAGATTGTGTGATGCATGTCAGTCTCATCGACCCAAGTACGTCGACTTAGCAGAATTATTTGCTTTCATAGAATCTCGACTTACTAGGGCGAAGCATGTTCAGATATAAAGCCAGTTGGCGGCAAGCATCTATTTCTCCAGTCCCATTGATCTGACTTGGTTTTCGGACTTATCTTGCAAGTGGTTTTTAATCTAACCAGAAGACATCCGAATAACTTATACTACAGTCCTGTAACCAATATTGCTATTGCCTATATGAATATTATCGTTTTCGGAGATATATTGCTTCAGTTCGGGTGCGCTTAAGTCCAGTCTTTGTTCTCGAGCCATCATACCATTGAGTATTCATATCCAAATAGAAGTTTACTAATCATACAATTGTTTATGACCTTTCACTTACCGGGCAGGCATTCTACCACTTACCTGCCGTGGGCATGGCTCCAGAATGTGAATTAGGTAAGTGACCATATAGTGTTTGCGCTAATCATTATTCCTGTGACTCACGACAATTAACTTGATTTTAGTCGTTTGATTAGCCTTGTCGCTCACTTTCCAATGGAAGCAAACAAGACACACGAAAATCGACCGAAGAAAGCTCTGACTTATAATCGGTCCTTTTTATCTTTTACTATCTTTATGAAATGAAAACAGTGTAAACCATTTTTCAGGAAGCGAGCCGAGGCCAACAGTGGGCTGCCAAATGGGGAAGTTGACCGGTGATGGGAGAATTCGAATCCGCTACCTTTACGGCCAAACACCAGGACCCTATCCGGTTGGTCACCGCCAGCAGTTCCGTTCCTACTCGTACCGATGACATTTGGACAGGTGGCACAAATGAACATTTCATTTTGATTCATTTCTATCGCGATATCCACTTAATGGGCAATGCGGGAAGGTCTTCAGTAAGTGATTTGGTAATCTGATTGGCAAAGCACAGGGGATTCTAAAATGGGAGGTGATGATCATTCCGCAGTTCGAACCAGAAAAAGTACGACGGCTTTTGAGCATTTGGATCGGTCTAATACAACACAACCTGAGGCATGTTAGAGTGAAATCTAGTCCATTATTTTACTTACCTATCACTTTAAAACGGCGTGGTAAGAAACACGTGATATCAAATCCTATGCCTAGGTCAAGTGAAACTTACCGGGCTTTCCACACGTCAACGTTTCGTATGTGCAAACCATTCTATATCAACTGTGCTCAACGTCGATCGAGATCTTTGTAGCACAGTGGTGGCCGAAAACGTCACTAGATGGACTTCTCCCGTCGCCAGTTATCCTCCTATTGTTCAGGTTTCACAGTACAAATCATTACAAGATATCTTTGTTGTTTGCTTCAATCTCTGCTGCTTTGTCGAGACTGTCTACGTTCGCCGAGATTGCTTATCATTCCCTCCTCTCGAACGAATTCGTCGCCGGAAGAATATACTTTTAAAGGTAAACATCACATAATAGTCATGCGACTAACAAACTCAATTAAGAAAGGTTTATTCCGACTGAATGTTTCGTACGCACTTTATCCACGTGAGCACAAAAACCATCAGAGACCAGGAAATTACCTAAGGACATCTGCACCGACCGTGGTTAGACGGATAAGGTCATGGAGTTTGGACGTGAGGATTGCGGGTTTGAGTCTACCCACTTCCCGACTTCGCAGCCCTTTGCTGGCCGCGCCTCCTTCCTGAAATAAAAAGATAAAAGATAAAAAGTTGGCTGTCGAAGATATTGAAGCTATCCATATAACATCGAGCATGGCAATTGGGTGTTCCAGTTTACCTGTTATCGAAGATTTTTCTTTACAAGTCCCCTCGTTTTTCATTTCAAACCCGGATGCATGCAAAGAACGACTTCTAAGCTCCATAATGTCCAGACGGCCTTAGCTCCAGCAGGGAGTATCAGGGCAGTCTATCAGCTATATTTTATGGAGTGCCTAACAAATGCTTGTGTGACAATAAAATTCCTGGTTGCTGAAGGGCAGCTGCCCTAGTACCGTCCCCAAGAAGGGTTATTCCATGTTCCGTCCTGTCGGTTGCATTCCAGCGGCCTCAAAACTTTGAAAAAAATCAGTTTTTCACGCCTTGTATCTTTCCTTAACATTCCTGAGCCTTATCAATTTGCCTATAGATTCTTTCCGTTCAATTTTCACTGCCTTGTCATCCTTAAACACCTCAGTTCTGTATCGCTCAACAACAAGAGTAAATCAATTAGGATATGCCTCCTTAACTGTAATGTTGCTTTTCATAGCCCTAATAGGATCAAGTTGCTCTCATTTATCTGTCGTTTAGTTGGCAAACCTTTCTTTGTTGCCTTCCCGACTGATTATTTCTGCAATCGACAGCAATTTACCAGTTACAATGCCACCGCTTCTCCTCTTGTTACCTATACCCTTGGTGTTCCTCACAGTGATATTCTCTCCTCATGATTTTTCGCTTGCGTGGCTTCTATACCAGTCCACGGCTACAAACTCCTTATCAAGTACGCCGGAGATAAAGTTCTTTGTCTGCTGCATTCCTGAGCTAATTCATTTTCGGCGAATCAAAATGGCATTATAGAATTCTCCCAATCTTCCACGGAGCATATTGTTTTCATTAATCTATATTTTCTCTTACGAAAGGCGTAAAACGCTCGGTTTCCATTAGTTCTTGTGCCCTAATATCGGTTGATGAAGAAAAGCTGAATCACGAGGGTTAAGTAAAGTATTTTAGTTTGATATTTTGAATCGAAATCTTAGATGGCCACGGTATGTGAGCTACACTTATCAAGCAGTCGAACGTTTCTGTTTGTGTATCGCTCGTCACGTTCCACTGCGTATCCATAAATCTTATCGAAATTTTTGTCTCTTCGTGTTTTTTACCTCAATGGCTCCACGCCTGCTTCGCCATTTCCCCCGGTCTCTTATCTAATGAAATCAAATTAGTTTTTAAACCCCGCAAGTTCATATTATCTTGTAACTATATAAATAGATGCGTATTCGTTGAAGCCATCTCACAGCATAATTATGCTTGTCAGAAGCATTCTACAAAATGGTCACTGACTCATCTCGCCTTACACACGAGCGTCTAGCGAAGTGCATTTGCTTCACTGTCACACGTCCCAGTTAAAATTGTGTTCATGCATGTACGTGAACTTACAATTTTTCTACTGTTCCGTATTTGGCTTGATTTTTAAAGAATTCCAGAATTGCAACAGAACATCTAAAAAGAAGTTCAGAATGAGAAGTTATTACCATTCCATACCATGCATATTCAATGTATGGTTTTATTTGCGTTAAGAATGTCCTTTGGCTGTGCGAAAGCTAAATATCCATCCTTTGGGATGCATAAAATATTCACTTGATTTGACTTGAAAATAACCGCGGAATCTCTCAGAAAAACCAGGTGCACTTTGTTATTCCACGAACGACGAGTTCTAACATCAGAATGCGGCCAGCGGTGCTGTTATTGCAAAGGTAAGGCTGTCGAGATCGCTTGTAACGAATGGTGCATTAACATTCATAGCTAATTTGTCACCGGATCACCTTTTTGAATTAACTTCTAGTGTTTTACAATGAGTAGACTGATGGGCGACTGTGGAGTTAGATGGCAAAGGGCTTGGAATTCTCTGACCATGCGATTACTCGAACGCCGCATGGCTGCTGTGGTCGACTGCAAATGAAAGTTGGAGTTGGGATCCATCTGGTTGCAGCAAACTGGACCTAACAGAAACAGAACGTTAGAGAGCTTTTCACATTTTAAGCACCAAACATCGTTGGTTTACTGTGAACCTAAACCCTTAAACTGCAGTCCAGGGCCAGTGCGTTGCAATCAAGAGCTCTTTCTATGCGGCGTTTTACCTGTAAACTGCCAAAGGTGAAGTATAAAATAGACAAAACACGATTTTCGCGTGGGCATCGGCCTTCACTATTCTCGAAGTCAACCCGATATAATTTGAACTCTCAAAATAAGTTATTCCAACGACACTGTTATAAACCAACACTCGGAGGACGATACGCGTTAAACGGACAGGCCGACGAGATGCCAGTAACTTACAGAAGTCACTCAACTGTTATTCAAAATTCCAAAACGAGATCTTCCGGTTGATATCAAAGCCGAAATGCTTTGGTGAAACAAATCGAAAGCACTATCCGGAATCTAACATACCTCGGCTTAAAACGAGATACTTTGGTATTTCTTCTGAATCTTTATTTTCCATTAACAATTAAAAAGGATCGACTGCTATTCCCATCGAAAGTCACTGTACGGAAAGATTCCAAAGAAAACTACTGGCAGTCTTAATTTACATCATAACTCTCTCAGTACGAGTTCCAGCATTACACAGCACAAAGACAAGGGGGACTACACGAAAGGAAATAATAAACCAGAAAGTATAGTTTACATAACAAAGAATAACGACGTATATTGAATGAAAATCCAAATACAATCCAACAGGCACGTCTGAGTCCCAAACGAGGAACAGGGCAGATAAATACGTCACCGGGAGCATCCCTGGGTTGCAGACAAAGAAACAATTACCATCTCCGTGGTTAGCCGTGTAAGGGTGGCGGATTCTGATTAGGCTTATTCAGTATCCTGTCCAAAGACCAACATTTCTGCGATGGCATCGTGCCGATTCCGTCAGAGTGAAAAAGACTCATGGGAAATCAATGAACAACAGTGAGTGAAACCAACCAGCAGAAAAGTTGCTCAATGAATGTTTGTCATAGAACATCGATATAAGCCATTTGCATTTGACTAATAAGCGGATCTTTGAGTTTGATCGACTGTTTTCTCAATCGATTGTCGATTAGCAAGTGGAAAACTAAGCAGCGGTCTCTTCCTTTTCCTTTCACTGCTATTAAATAAGCCGTGAATACTGTGGGCCCAGGTTTACCAAATAAGCGGGCACGGACAAGCAGCCAATATCATTTTCATCTGGTGAGAGTTCTCTTTAAAGACATCACAAGAATCTGCTATTGGCAATATGACATGGCGAGTGTGGCTTGCCGTCCAAATAAGACCATCATCCCTTGTCGTGTTCCACTGACAAGGTGAGGTTTTCCTAACGAGATTCGTGAACTATTAGACCAACCTCCAAATAGTCTGTAATGACCCTGCTGCCTCGCAGATCGCGCTTAGCTGTAAGCAGGCCAGAGGTCACTGTATATAAACAGGCACAACCAAGACTGGATAACCGAATAACGCAACAGCCCACAGAAGATCCATGGACGACGACGGATAACTGATGGTTTAATGAATGATACTTACACCATGGAAAACATGTTCATGTGATCACAACGTCAAACTGCGACAGTCACATGATAAATAAAAAGAAGTTTTGTGCTCTTGTAAAAAATAACCCTCAGGTCCACAGTCATGTCTTGCATTTAATTGATATCATTGCGGCGGTGGCTAAAAAAATAAAGTCGTGGCGTTTAGACGTGAAGGTCGCGGGTTCGAATCCTCCCACCGCCGGTCAGCTTCCCGACTTGGCCGCAACCTCCTTCCTGAAAATTGTTGAACAGTGTCACATTTTCGATTCACTCGCCGCTGAAAAGTTTCTGAGCAAATGAGATCGGGACGGTTGTTTACACTGTGTTGACTCCAAGAATGACCTATGCTGTAAAGAGAGTGATCCGACCCAGTAATGGCTTTACAGCAGTTGGGGAACCATCGAGCACAACCGGATCAGTCGCAAATTCCAGGTCCGAGATATTGAATGGTGGGCCCAGCTGGCCGCCTGGGTAGCCAGTCACCACATTGTTCATAGTCCAGTGGATATCGCGATTGAGCGAAAACGAATGAATAGGGAATTCTGAAGGTTCCTCAAAGTTTATTTGCACTTGTTTAGTTGCGGACACATGGTAAGCCTTTGGGAGGTATGTCAATAGCTGTTATTGATTCCAACTGAGATTCGCAATTACGGAATCAAAAGCACGGAGGAGATTAGTCATACATACTACGGCTGACTACAGAGGCTTGTAGCGGTACTCCAGTACTCGGCGTGGTGTGAATATTTGATTAATTCACGGCCACAATCCCATGGTTTGGTTTAGTGGGAGGGTCTCGCGCAGATGCGAGATGACTAACTAATAGCCTCTAGATCTTTGCGGTGACGTTTTTCGGACTGATACCTCTGCGATCATCGTAAACCGTTTCGACTCCTTTTTTGGAGTGCGTAACAAGATGGATTTGACCCAATCGCTTGGAAAAATTTCATGTTCTCAGCTGGAGAAGAATAGCTCGCGTACACTGTAATAAGGTGTGAAAACTGATCTGAGCTGAACTGAACCGTTGAGCTAAGGGTTCGACCCTAAAACTATGAAATGTACTGTTGTTTTAGTCACTTCTTTCGCCCGTGTTACATCAATACTTCGGAAAAACTCACTCACAGTTGGAATTTCGTGCTCTGTTCATGAATCAAACAGATCTCACAATATTTTCTCGGCTGTTTATTTGATCTGGTGAACGTTAGTTAACTGATTTGCAGTGTCAAGGAACGATTTGTACTACTGTTTTTTTCCATCCTGGAATGCATTGGACTATTCTCTTTTGAGACTAGAAACTGAGTGTTATTCAGCTTGGATAAGTAACGGAGCTTTTGTTCAAAAATCGATAGAACGAGACCGAAGCGAACGGGCACAACATTTCTCATACAGTCCACAGGTACCAGACACAAATATCATGATTCGCTTACAATCTCTGTGACGTTTTCAACCAGGCGGCAGCCGAATGGCAGGTGAATAGGCACTCTTGCCAATCCTTCACCCCCACGGGTTTATCCATCGGCACACGTGGACCCGTCCGTCAGTCTAAACCAGCTCGTTTGTAAATTCCTTCACCAACCCCGTCCGAGCTTCGCTCCTTACTTGCAACATCTAACGGATTTTGGACAAAAACATTGCTCGAATGTGAGTTTCTGGACAACAATGACGGATCATTTTGAACTGGGTTTAGCGTAGAATCAACTGCGCTCTCCTTCGGTCTCACACTCCTCTCTCTCTCCCGAGATGGCTCGACAATTCTGTTCGGTACTGTAGGGAGGTAGAGGATTATCATTGCAAGCACAGAACAGGGGAATGAGTCATCAGATTTTTGACTGCCCTACACCGGATCGTATGTGCACATGTGCATGTGTGTTTGCCTATGTACGCACGTAGATGTTCATGAACGGAGCACTAATGTGATTATGGCTTGTTCCGTAGGGTACATATTTATCTTGAAATCCGGGTAGTTGTCTCGTGCCTTTCCGTTTGCTATTTTTACACATTTGGCAAGAGCACCATACACTAGGTTAGGGATCAGTGATCTGAAGAATCATAGGTGTGGTGCGATCGAAGCTAAGCCTGGTGTCCATCATTGAGAATGGCAAACCCAGCTTGGCCGGTGAATCACGTAGCTCCAGGGATTGTAAATTAGCAAATAGTTTATAGAATTCGGTTTTGAATTAGGCACGCCGAGATATCTCCTGTAAAAACAAGGAAATTATTTTATTGTTTCTGCTAGCTTTGGTCTTCAAACTCCCCTTCTACTGCAGAAGTTATGACGTCAGCAGGTGATGTTATCGGTTGTGAGTGCCCTTTCCTGATGCTGAGGTTGCTTTGGATAAATATGCTCATGAAAACCCAGAAATGTCAGCATCTGTTTAAGTCTACTGATGATGTTGCCCTCTGTCAAGCCGTTTCGAACAACGATGATTTTCAATGTTTTCCCAACAACCTATCTTCTGTTTTCGATTTCTCTGCACGAGCTGATTTAAATCTCAACACATCGAAATGTTTTGAATGTCTGTTCTGTCCTTCTGTCGGTCAGCCTACTCATCCGAAACGTCTTTCATCAACTCAGAAACAATTAGCGGGGTTGATTCTATGATATTTCGAAGAGTTACTAAATTTTAAAAATTTTAAGTGGACTTCTCTCATTGCTACCTGTGTAAAGAATCTCCGACGGTTGTCATTCCAAATCAGAAAGTTTCGACATTACAAGATGAAGCAAAACACCATCTCCCGGTTTGTATACCAATCTACTTTTCCAACTTTTCTTCACTGTTCTCCTGTTATTTTTACAGGTTTACTTTAAAAAGACTTTGAAGTTCTTCGCCCGGGGGCTATCAATTATTAGCCGTGTGTCTTTCTCATCACTAACTGAATTGTCCCTCGGTTTATGTGATAAGTATTTATCAGCATGTGAAAAAAATGCTCGCGAAATTATTTTAGATCCCACGCATCCTCTGCCCAACAATATTTCAAAGTGTCGCTCTCATATTTCAACAGGATCCGCTTTTCGATCCATCTATACAATATAATACAATGCAATACAAAACAAAGTATACTATCAACGAACAACATTATGTTCAGAAACTGTATTTTTTACACTGGATAGAATGCAACGATTGATGGCGTACGGTACCACAACCACTGCGAGATGCTTACATCTCTCTGTCAGTAGCCTCTTGAATCCTATTCTCCAAGCTGCAGGTCTTTTCAATTGATACTAGGTTTGAGCACAATTCGAACACTACCCCGTACCTCATTGAAATATGGATCGTTTATGAAGCTGCAATGATTTCTTAAAGGTAACATAACTGGGAAACTGAAAGAATATGAGTCATCCATGAATATAAACGAGTTCGTACCAATAACGGTTGACCATATATCACGAAAGCATACCGTAAGGGCAGTTTGTGCATTATCACCATGTGTGTTCTACTAATCACACTCTAAAAGGTATTCCTTAATTAAAAGTGTTCCGGTGTTGTGGATACATATGGCGATACACGAACGTCACTGGAACACTAGAAACAGTAGCATGAAACGACTCGATTGGGATTAACGCGCCGCAACCTCCTGGCATTATCGTTAACAGTGCTGCACGTCGTACAGCCCTGTTTGGATCCAGTTAATATCATCTGTAAGCTAATAACATCTAACCTAACCTTGGTTAGTGGTTCTTGATTCACACAATCTCTGATATTTTGAGTTACCAACTTTCCGCATTTTCGTTGTTTTCCAGGCACGTTTCTCGGGATCAAACGGTATAACTGGTGTCATCAGTTTTCATCCACATTGGCTATCATATTTGTGCGAAGGCCGGAAAAATCGATGCATTTGAATACCCGTTCCAGGGTGAATCAAATTTATCCCCGATGAAACATGAGCACAGACCTCACTTTTCCGATCAACATAAACCAGAAATCGATAGTGGGCGGCCTGAAACAAAGTAGGGGGAAGGTGAACTAGGGGATAAGCTTCATGCTTACGTAAACTCCTAGTTCCATGAAGTCAGTGGCGTGTATCGATAAGCTATCAAAGTACCTGGATGAGTATCTTTTACACATCTTTTTTCTTTTACTTCCTTTATTAATGAAACAACAGTGTACATCAATTTTCAGGAAGAGGGCCGCGGCCAACAGAAGGTTGCAAAGTGGGGAAGATGACCAGCAGTGGTGGATTCGAACCCGTGACCTTCACGTGCAAGCGCCACGACCTTATCCGTTTGGCCACCGCCGGCCAACGTGTGTCATGTGCGCATCGGTTGCTGGTTTAGTGCGGACTTCGGGTCTCAAATCGCGAAGCACGATCATTAGAACAATGTAAATTCTGGAGACTAATGAAGCAGCCAAATGATCGACAAGGGCTGTATTACATCAGCCAATAGCAAAACTAAAGCACGGCCCATTATGGGCGCATTTTCAAAAGGCTATGGTCCACCTCACCTTTCATTTGATCTGCTACAACATTCTTCATTCAATCACGGCGGATATAAATCTGTTTCAGTCGAATGGTCAAAACGCGGAGTGACCTAGTTTGGTTCAGTGAATCACCAAAGTATAAAGGAATTAAACTATGGATTAAAATGTACTTGTCAGGCTCCACGTGGTCAGTCGATACTCGTCAAAGTAGTCCGAACAACCACACTGATCCCCCTATGACAAGTTAACAATTTGATCTCAAAAGCTTATCGCGTTAGGCATTCAAACAATGCGGTGTCGACTCTAGGAAACATTTACTTAACATGTCGCACGCCTGAAGTATGTCATTGTGAAGTAGTTCGATTGGACTCTTTTCAGAATCACGTCTCAAACACGGTTCTAGTGGACGAACATTCCACCTGTTATTCATAGGCTGGGTCTTTATTATATGTTCTTAGGATTGGATAAGCAAGCAAATGAAATAACCGGAAAATTGAAATTAACGGTAGGAAACTCATTATACTTGTAGAACATCTGTACACAAATTCCATCCCTAGGGGGAGTCAACAGTTGCAAATATCAGACGGTCAACCTCAGGGTCGTTCCACTTGAGGGTCCCGGAATCGAATCCACTTAAGTTTGGTCTCCAGTTTTGTTGGGAAGAGAGCGATCGAAAGCACAAGACTGTCGAGAGCGGCTAAATATGCACTGGATGTGTTCCGATGAATTGAGGTTTCATTCACTTGGGCAGAAGCATTCATGATTTTGAAAATCAGTGGTTCTCGTAGCTCAGGCTATCGGGTTTTGTTAGGGGTTGTGATCTTTGAGCCCCAGGTTTGGATCACCTACGTTTCTAGGTGACTGATCTGGTGATGAAGAGTTTACGATTTAACTGCCAAGCTTAGCGATCGGAACCTCAAGAACAAGGACATAATTATGATTACAGGACAGCTTGCCCATTAGGATATAGTTGTTTCAGAATGCGAAATTGCTTGGATTAGTTACATGGTCGAAATATTTCAGCGAAATTAATGGATAAGTCGTTGATTGAATCATCAATGAAGATGTTCAATGGTCTAGTTGTCACTATTACCACACAACAACCTCCACTTTGGCCTGCACCTCAGGAAAGGACGAAAATCGGTACTCTGCTCAGCGACCTACACTCTAGTCATGATGAATTTATGTTAAGGGAGCCTGTCTAAAATGATTGTTTGTCTGGTGTTTAGCCAAGTTCTGCCATGAGTTTTCCAAGGCCTACACTAGTCACTATTTGCGAAAGCCATCACCTAAGGATCGGCGATCTTCGTCCGAATTCGCCGCATGCCAAAACTTACCAGATAACGGGAAATTTGAATCAGCACCGATCACTTGAACACTTTTCTCCTCTCTTTATTCGCATTCTATTCTTTTTTTATCCGGTTGAAGGAACTCCGGGTATAGCCAGATCACAAATGTTTAAGAAGTATGAAACTTGATGTTAACTTTAGACTCAATTGGCATATCTTGATGTCCGGTTTTTCGGAGGGGAGTGGGGTGAGAAATCTTGGTAACTGGATTTTTCGGAGAATTCGGCTCGACAGTGAAGTCTAGCGCGAGATCTTCGTTTTCCAACAGTGAACAATTAAAAACACAATAACTGGCTCCGATAAGACAACCAAATAATTTTGCTTAAATTTCCTTTCACATTTCATGCCAGTGTTCTTCATTTTGTACCCTCTTATTTCTTTTCCAGACTCAGTACGGGGACATTGATGTTGCACTTACTGGTCGATATCCAAAAGTTAGGTAATTGTTTGCCTCTTGAGCCTATTCATCCTGTCTTCTTAGCTTAATGGATTCCTAACAATTCACACGAGAAAATTGCATCGCAGGTGCTTCTATAGTTTCCAAAGAAGCAACCCTTTTCATCCCTGGTTCAGTAAAATTTTAATGAATGCTGATAAAGGTACACAGATCAGATTTTTGTGTTTGGTTGATCAACTATTGATTTTATCCAAATATTACTCCTCAGGCCCAAAGACACATTAGTGTACACAAACATACAAACACACACACACATAGACGTCGATGCAGAAATGCCGATTTATAAACAATTAGAGTCTTGAAATTAGTTTCGGGAAAATATGCGGGCTTCTGCTCCAGCCCGCATTCAACCACCAAAGTGTGTTTTAACGTGTCTTATCGTAGTTTGGTTCGATGTACACCCTGTCCAGAAGCACACTCACAAGTGCACTTAGGCATGCACAGCAAAACAGATACAGGCTCAAATTGATACGGATTCGGATGAAAACAAAAGCAATGAAAAGTATGTTGCTGGTATTGATATCATCATTGTTGTTTTTGTTATTTCTTGTTGTTGCTGACGGCGATGATGATGATGATGATGTTTCGGCCGAAGACAATAACAATAACTACTATTAACATTACTAATATAGTTGTTACTACTATTATCCCAATGATGATTATGATGCTGATAGGTATGAAAGGTTAATTCGGATAACGATGAAATTCACACCATTCAGGCTTCTGCACATTGGGAGAGATTTTGAAAACAAGAATGCCACAGACTACGGCATTTAGCCATATCACCTATCGTCCCCAACGGCCGCGAGACAGGGACTCGTCGATTCTAATCTCATAATTTAACTCCATCAGTTATCGTCTTCATACGTTTTACCATCTCATGTGCTGGCTAATGCGAGCCATTTTATAACCAATACCTGCCTCGGTGAACAACATACAACCGAGGGTGGCGTTCTGTGTGTATAAACAAAACGTCCCAAACACCTCATTCAATTCAAATTCAATCTTTCTGTTAAAGGTTTAACCCAAGGAATCAAGGCTTTATGCCGAACTTCTGGGTTATTTACGAAATCCGCTTATTATATTCTGCAAATACTACGAAGAAAACGGCGTTCAACGACAGGATGTCTTGGCATCTGCCTCTGTGCCCATGCTTCTGAGCCGCATAGCCGAACCGACTTTACGGGTCCTGTGTACCCTCGACCTTTAATCGATAATCAGATATCACTGTGACGTTACAAATGCCCTGGGTTGATGAACAGTAATCTGGCCTTCTGCACGGTACACGACCATCAAATTAATTGCACCAACTCCACAAACTAAATCCGGTAAATTCACCCACTTATTCCTGCGCAAGTTCGTGGTTTAGCTTCAACCCAGTGCACTGCTGTAGCATCATTTTGCACTTCAGAGATTTGAAGAAGCATCCCGGATATACCTACACTTCCCTTCAGGTGATCGAGATTTATTTAAATCACCGCTCAGTAACATACTGTCGTTCTCATATTACAATTCAGACAGTTTCTTATCTGAGCAAATATAAATGATATTGGTTTCATATGAGGCTAAGGTGACTTCCGTTACTGTCTTAATGACAAAGTTGAATAGAAAAGTTGGTAGTGAGCACTCTCGACTTGTCTCAATTCTTACGGATGAAAGATGACCATGAGCAAGAATTCGGTTTCTGCTGTTCTTCTATAGAGATCGGAAATTTCAAAGAATTTCTTCGGGCTATCCCCCCTTCGAAAAGTTTTGTCGCAGAATCGCTTGATCAATGGCGTCACGTGCTGCTTTTACATCATACAGTAGAGATCATGGACCTATGCAATTCGAAACCCTGTTCCAATTTTTGTCACACGCTAAAGATCTGGTCAGTAAAATCCCGGACGGGTCTGAAACCGACCTGGTTTTTCAGCGTAGTACTATATAATCGGCGAAGGATAATTAAAGAGGGATGGGACGGGATGGTTATCAGATTAAATCCTCTGTGATTGTCACACAAGGACTTTACACCATTCTTGAAAATGAATACGATTACCGATTTACACCAGCCCCGGGGAATAAGTTCTCTTACTCAGTCTGTCAGTAGGACTTTGAAAATTTGGGTATCCTTTATCTAAATGAATATTAGAGAGAGAAGATCAATACAGTGGGATGTCATTACTTCATACTACGCTTTTCAAGCGCTTAGGAAAAACAACTTGTGAAATATATCGTATCTCGTTATAAATTGCTGTGAACGGGCATAGAAATCAAATTCAGTACAACGGAAATTGAGGTCATCTCCACTGCAATCGCAGAGTCTGTATACAAATAGCTTGGTCACGCAATAAGATTGGCACTGTTTCACTGAAAGCTAAAATCTACCGGTCAGTTTTGTGTAATAGAGATTTAAAACATGAAATGAGGTCAACTGTATTTTGCTGTCATCACATGTTTCGCAGTTGATGACCCCCGGGTCACGATCAGGATAATCATTCGGCGTCTTGTGACATTGATCTGGTTAATCATTCGGGAATATTTTCTGACATCCGTTTAGTTAACTCCCATGTTAGCTTTTCGCCGCCGCTTTTGAAGAAGGATGGTGTCGGCCTGTCTGGACTGGAGGACTTATGTATCTTTAAAAAATGATTTAGTCAGCTTTCAGATTTCTCGACAGCTTCGCTTACTCTCTGTATTTTCTTGGAGCGTTTTTCCTCATTAGCATGTAAAAGTTGCCGCCACTGCCGGTAGATGCAGACTTTTCCATTTTCTCACAGTCCCCTCTATACACAAATGTTGGTGATTCTTTCTTCGGCACCTGTGCAGCTGGAGTCCAATGGATTTGTGCGGAGGACGGGCGAGGGGGCTCAGGGACCTGAGATTATCCAATAAAAGAAGGGAGGTCGAGAACACCCGTTGTTTCTGAGGTTTACGTGGTCTGCAGAAAATCGCGGAAGTTGTTGATGTGCGCTGGGTTTCTTTAATCAACTCCCAGTGTTCTCTCAGACTCTGGGCGTTTTGTTGAAATAAAAGTTGGATTGAAAGTTTCAATGGGAACTTCAATCAGTGATTATCGTCCAGAATCAGTTGGGCAAGATGCGTGGTTTTCGTGATAGTATCAGCACAGACTGGACACAAACAAAGCGTGCAAGGACCAAGGCATGGACCAAGTCCGTGTGATGAACTATCTTCGATTGGTCCGCGCAACTGATGGTCTGTGGCAATGTGATCAACCTGAGTCCAACCCTGTGAAGACGAAAGAGGAGGCCAAGAGAACAGCTGTGGCTTCTCATGACAAAAGTGTTTTTGGTGGAAACAGTTGGTGAGCAGAACAAACTTGGAGAGGACGATCTGTGCCGTCAGTGTGCCAGTCTGAGACAGGAAATCGACCTCCCTCCGTGTCGTTCCACCTTTGCTTAATAACCAAGTTAGCCTCTACGTCAAGCAGAAATGATCACAATGCCCGTTGGATGTGCACTTCGAATTATTAGGGATCAGCCGTGTTAGAGTTCGTCTTTGACCTCGGGAAAGCTAAAGTCAGTAGGTATGTAAAAAGGTTACTATAAACAGACAACAACGCTTCAGCCGGTCTTTAATAACACATTCATAACCGTCCAACCGAACGATTGTTGTCTGGGATCCTGCCTAACAGTGCACACCCTGATCGTACTCTCGGAATGGACCCAGTACCAGTCTGATCACCAGCTTTCGAGACCGGGTCAGCCGATTCGTAAAGAATGAACCGAGAGGTAGTATCTGAACTGTGAATGATAACAATGAAAATGGGATGTTTTATGCAGTTTTCAGAGATACAGCGTACGTCTATATTAAAAATCTTAAGAACTCTAGTTAAGGAGCCCGCTGATGCAATGAGGGCAGCCAAGTGAAAGGAACAGTTGGGCTAAGGCAGTGATTTCAACGTAATTCCTGCTTTCTTCTAATGCTATTATTATATAAACCTATCGTTTTATCTTGGACAGTTCTTATATAAGCAGAAGGAAGCCTGGTAGTATTTTCTTATAGAAAGGATGCTAAGGGCATTTCGGGCGAGCAGTATTTCCAACCTCTCAACACTGTGGAAGGGGAATCCAAAAGGCACCTGTTGACTCAGTTTTCATCCAAAAGACTCTGAGTTAATGTTAATGTCGGTAATGACGATCAGTTTGAGGAAGACGACGATAATAATGGTGCCAGTCTGGTCACCAATAAACAAGCGAGAATGAAAAATCAAGCATAGTGCTATTTTGCCAGCATAAAGCGACATGAATATGTACTGATAATACATCAGTACGATCATATTGAATTAATAGGCATAAAAGAGAATTAATTCCAACGACTCGGAAAACAGAATTATGAGGATGGCTGCGACTGCAGTTGCAAGTTGTCATAACCTCCGATGAAAGGCAAACAATCAAGATGGAATAGGTAATTATGAATAGATTTAATAAAGAAATTATTTTGACAGAATTAGCGGGCTGACTATGAAGATTGCAAGTATGTAAATGTTTTGCAAATCGCTTTCCAGAAGCTGTCCAAGTAGTTCTTTCCCAAATTTAGATATCCTATGGACTGCTTTACTCAAAACTCTAACAGGGATGGGATCGCATTCACTATGGTCATCAAGTACCGTGCTGTGATAATTCCAGATACCTCTGCATGATGGAGGGTTGGTGAAGCAGGGTACGAGTCGGCTACTCAGTCTGAATAACTCTTGAGATGCCCTCAAATGAACTACGTCTCAAATAGCTTTTACCGAAGAAGCTAAAGCACTGACTTCTCGTGGGGAGAGGTGTTTTCGCAAAAGGTGTGCGCGAAGAGGAATATCCGGTGACCTTATCAGGTTGGCTGACCTTTGGTGGCCCTTCTACGGGAGGTGATTTTACTCTGATTTCAGACCACACACGGAAGGCATGTGACGTATACTACTGTATCGTCACCGACATCTGTGTGGCGAAGAGGTCCGTTGGGCACGGAGGATGTCTAGCGCCATCTGAAACACATATAAAGTGGTCAATTAGTAACCGGTTCCCAGTGGGTTATGTGATTCTCAGATCGTTATCTTTCCGTGTCGGTTAGACCATTTGATCGACAGCTCTGGCCCCCGTAAGTCAATATCCTTGTTTAATTTGGGGAAATCCGATAGTACCCAGCTTACACAGAAATCGTGGGCCATGGCGGATAGCCGATGAAACAAATGTGAAGGATAGAGAAGCTAACGTGTGCAGTGAACCTTGCACATTTCTTCTTCCTTCCACCTGATTCCGATGACTTACAATGTGTACTCATATTTGCAAAAGTTTATGTATATACGCCCTGCCCTAACGCATGTTTACTAAAGCGGTTTTTCACCAATCCGTTCATAACGTCACCTTGACAACCAAATAAACGCAAGGATCAATCCGGCGAGAGTCTTCTGTGTGTTGGTTTACTATATCCATACTATTCTGACGTTGAATTTTTATTTGCTGCCAAATTTCATCTTATTAGATCTTCGATAGCAGTTTATAAAATCCGTGAAACTGACCAATGGGCTGTCTGTAGATGATAATTTTATTCAGTTGCTATGATAGGACACAGCACTGTGGTTAAACACGACAACAGACATCAACCAATTGGAAGCTATTCATTAAGGGGATAAATCAGCATTACCTCCAATAATTTAATGATGGTCGCATTGATGTATTTGTTAATCCGAAGAAATCTGCTAAGTAGCGCTAAAAATCACTCATTCCAGACTGGTCAACTTCGTCAGCTGCACACTGGTTTTATAGCGATAAAACTGGATTGACTGTGCTTGGAATATTCAGCATGAAAAATTGATAGGCAGAACAGCTACTTACTTTCATATCACCTTAACTGTGCTCAGTCGCGTGAATTACTCTGCACCCTAAAAGTGACCTTGAAGGAGACAACAAACAGACACCACCAGATTGCTAGCATACAGTAAGAATGCCATACTGCAGTTGTACTTCATCTGATCTACGAGGTTGACTGTTATGACCTTTAAAGAATGGCTTTTAAGACAGGTGTTTGATTATCGATTTAAGGTGAACAAGAACTGAATTATCTTCCATGGTTTAAGAACTGCTGGTTACATTTAGGCTTTCTTGAACCGCATCGTATGAACCTTAGGCCACTGGTGAACTAAGGAAACTAATGATACAAACGTCTAAAAATATACCCTGAATGACTTCTCAAAATTGTAGTGCTTGCGTACGTGGAACTTATTCTCAGCACGATAATTAGATTCATCAAGGGAAACCACACGAAGCTTGACTGATAAAAAGTTCTGAACATATTGGATCCGAACTGAGTTCGGGATGCATCAAAAATTTGATGAGCCATGTGTTAGATTTAATGTGAATAATTTAACTATCAGAACACAGCATTGTCGGTTGCGAGTGTGATTTTGCCCAAGACTGGATTAATTTGGGTTGCCGTAATCAGGGCGAATTTTACAATCTAATGAGTCGGAATTAAAACCCAACGGATGCCTCACTGTTTTCTGTGTGTGCATGTGTGTGAAGGCATATTGTATGGCTGCGTTATATGATAAATGGACGTAAACATTGCATGGCGTACCACTCTTATTGGAATCAAAAGTCCAGTTCATTCAATAACTTTCATAGTTTTAGGCAAGATTATCGTAAAATTTGTTCTTATAACATTTTGAAGTCAGGTCAGAATTATTCGAAATTGTGTCAAAACTGTTCGGAACTTAATTTCCACTGACTTCGTATTCTCGCGTCTGCGAACGTTTGTGAAGTGATTCATCTTTATGACTGCAAACCAGCGTACACACTCTAACATGCACTGATTATCTGTGCATTAGCCCTCAAAGTGTGAGTAGACGTGGACTTCTCAGACCTTGCGAAAGACAGACATGTTTCAACCCATTTCCGAATATTTTTGACGTAAACTCAAATAATCTCGGCATATTTCCGAAGTACTCTGGGACATGACACAACGCGTGTATTGCCAATCTTCATACGTAATCTTGCTCATTCAAAGATGAGAGCAAATGGTTTTTAGAAAAAGAATCTTTTTCCAAGCACAAGCTGAAAAGAATGCTCTTCGATCAGTCTCTGGAGGTCATGCGCGTTTTGTAAATGGAATAAAATATACGAATAATAAAATGAAAACAAAACAAAAAGTGTGAGAATCACGTGGTTAAACTTAGTAAACTGATAAAGCTGGTGAAATTGCTTTTCACTTTAGTTAAGTTCACTTGTGTTGTTAATATTGTGATGACCATAATCATGGCACCATTGAGTTATCCTGCAGTTGTCGCCATGAAACCATGCAAAACCAGGAACCTGATAAGTTTAACTTAGATGCACATCAAAGGAGTGGGATGGGTGCCACAGTCAGTCAACTAATGAGGTCAGAAATCACTTAATCAACCAGTCGATTCTACCTTCGACAGTTCCTCTAGCTGGCCGTGAAGTAAGTAACTGAAAGAAATTCATGAACAATTAAATGCTTCCTTTACTTAATTAATCAGTCTTCCTTTGGGCAGACGAGAAACAACTCAATTTTCGGATTCATTTATCTGCGGTTTGTTCGGATACATCACTATAATGACGTAGGTTGGATATGCCGTTTGACGGGAGAATCTTACTGGATTATACTAGTCTATGACTTTTAAAAGAAAAGCATTTTGTAGGGAGATCTTTCAAAGATATATTATTCAGTTTCCACTTCATAAGGTAGGCAACAGTGTCTTATAAACTTTAAGATCTACAGATATTGTTTGGGTCGGATAATAAAACCTATCGGTATTATGCAAGCCGTGTATTTCAAATCGGACGTGATGGGCTATTTCATATTAATGAAAAACTCAAGGTTTTGCTCTCTCTACGGATTTCGTCCGGTAATCTCCGACTGGGAATTAGCGAATTCCTTACTGAACTCCATGAAAACCCACACTACAGAGGCACATCATAAGTGATTTGTAAGGTTCAGTCGCCTGACATAGTTGCCCAAGGTGAAATTTATCAATAACTTCATTCAATGAAGGCGTATATTTGTTCCAACCAAAGTCGTGATTGCCAACTAGGAGTCTGAGGATACTGAATTATGAGAAAAAAAAGCACCGTTTGCTCATATTCTGCTAATGCTTCAGAAATAAGTCGTTCAAACGGGCAACTGGCGTCTACCATCCAAGGCACTAAATGATTCAGATGTACTCTGAGGTGGATGTATCTGGCTCCAAGTTGTGTAGTCGAACTGAAAATCATTTCGGTGCTTCGAAATGACCATGCGTTTCAAGTAGTGTCTGTTGAGAAAAAGCCACACGTCATAAGCACTGCGAATACTTTCTCCTCCAGACTAAGATTTTTTAGGATCTGTCGAAATAAGAGATTCCCTACATTCTTCGACTAAACAGAATATCTTCCCCAAACTTCTATATTTGTAACGTGAATTTGGATATGGCTATTAATACACCACCAAAGGTTGCCCCAACTGGTCTGCCTGGGTCCCGTGAATGCAAACACGAGTGTAACGATATAACGGAGTTTCATTCGGTCAACACTGGCAGAATGTGTCGCGTAATTCTGATGAATCGCTTAACACCGGAAAATGATTTCTGTTTCATTCAAATGGTTGGGACTACGGACAGTAACTCTAAGGATAAAAGCGCTATAGAGTCTTAAGCGTAAGTGCATAGTGGAAGCATCTCGGTAGTCTGTTCAGTTACCGATAGAAATGACTAGTTCGGTGTTCTGTCCTGAACTTGTTCGAATTTATTTTCATGCCCATGGAAATTGACGCAGTCACATAGGAATTAGCTGTGGCACCAGCGTTCTTCCACCCGATACAGGGATATTGTTTGATGTCTACGATTCATTATATGGAGTTAACTGTAGTACAAGGAGAAAGTGTGAGAACATTCACACAGAGGCCAGTTCATTCATTCTGCTTTTGAAGATAGAACGATTGTAAGTGGTTGCAAAAATTCAGGATTGGAGTATTTCAGTTTTGGAGTCCGAGAAAAAAAGGATTGAAAGATCGAAATACGGAATCAATTGACAGAAACCTGATAAGGCTGACTCTCTGAGGGCATAGAAACTGAACCGGAGAACGTTGCAGAAAGGCTGGAGTGAAAAAAACTTCTGGTATGGGAAAGAAAACCAGCTTTACGTGCGGCATGACAAGAAAAATGTGGTATATAGGAGGACCAGCATAACAAAGAACGAATGGATAACCCAAGAAGAGATGTAGTGCCAATTCATCCTAAATCGGACAATAGGTAAAATAAATGTGGAAAGATCCGACAGAACTTTAAAGAGATTGAAGGAAGAGGCTTTCAGAGCATTAAATATAACTTAATTGTCGGAGCAGTCATGGTTGATGTAGGTGTTTGTGTGGCTAGGAGTGCGGTGATAGAGGAAATGGTGTAATTAGCAAAGAATTGGATTCGATTAACGGTAGTGGCTAGGTCATCAATAAATAAAAGAAAGAAAATGAGCACAGGTTCTAGAGATTGGAGAACTTTAGGATTTGAGGGGAACACTTTGGGAAAAAAACAACCGACTCAGATGGAAATGGTCTGTTTTCCGAGAAACACAATGCCCACGACAAAAGTGCCACGCCGAATCCGAACGCGGGGATTTTCGCCAAACTAGGCTGAAGGCTTGGTGTTGTTGAGCGAGACTGTTGCCGAGTGGAACCGACCACGAGTGTAGGACGAGGGTCAGCCGATCAGCGGTTGAATGAAGAGGTCGAAATCCACATTAGCGATTGGTCGGTAGTCTTTCGTTTTCGAAAATCGAACTTAGTTGGTTAGACATTCTAAAATGCCTTAGAAATAAGGGATGTAGGACAAATCGGACGACAGTCGTCCGCCTTTGAAGGATCACAGGGTTTAAAGACAGAAAAAAATCACGATGTTTCTATGGCGCTGGAAAGGTAGAAAGTTTGAGAGAAATACAGAACAGACGACGTAAAATAAAAGCAAATTCAAGGGAATTTAGTGGAGGACAGTTGGTAATATGCCGTCCAGGTCAGTGGTTTATAGTTCACTGGGATAGTGGTGAATACCATCTACTTGTTAGAACATCGTTTGTCGTCAAGGTTTGCGATTTGGTTGTCCTAGTGTAACCACTAACTATCATTTGAAGAACCACTTAACAACAAGTAAGTATTTAGCACATAAATGATCTGCTAAAGCGAGTCTCAATACAATTCTAGTAGATCGTTCTCGTTGTTTGTAATGATGACTAATTTCCTCACGTAATTCCACATTCAATATTTGACACGAATTCTGTGTAGAAAGAGCAAAATTTCATTCCGATCTCCATAGTTGAACATTTTTTGTTTTGGACTTCTGGTCGATTGTGACTGTGAAAAGGCTGCCTTCTTGTCATTTTAAACTGAAATAAAAGATTGTAATGCATCCCACTGCAACCTAATGACTTTTACTTGAATTAGCCGGCCCATCAGAGGTGCCTCTCTAAAAATGCATGGTCTCCAACCATGTCAGTTTCTAACGTCGAACTCATCGCCCGTACATTGGGCGAAGGCAACAAAGCTCCAAGGTCGTGTCGTAGATAAACAGCCACGGTTTGTAAAAGCAAACGCCCCGGGGAATCAAGTTATTTGGTCAAAAAACAGAACAAAGGTCACCGGGAACAGCTGTTGTGCGACGCACCGGTCGTGTGGCTTCGGTTTTCTTCTCCCGACCCAGATGAGCAACATTTGCAAACACGTTTCCAGAGGGGTCTTATTTACATGCGTGTGTGTGTGTATGTGTTTGACGAGTGTGGACCTAGATGCGTGCGTCATCGCTTTAGTAGGTGGAAAAATGGTGAGTGCGTTTGGACCGAGCCCAATAAGGGACACTGAGGTCACTCTAGCGTTCCGCCAGCAAACGTCGGAGACGAATGTGATGGTCATGTGGTTTATGTTCACAAAAGCTTGTGTGCATGTACGTGTATATGTGTGTTACTTAGGTGGGCTTGTGAGGATCGCACCGGTGATGCGTGAGGTCATGTCCGACATTCAGATCGATCGACTGTATGTCGGGTCATCCCTGGCACGTGCGTGGACCGTGCCAGCTCAGGCGGATCACCAGGGGGAGGAAAACAACGATGAAAGGCTGTTCGATAACAGGAAGATGCGATTGGTAGTCGGGCCATTTAAGCATGACAAAGTGTGCGTATGAATGTCCATGTGTGAGTGTGCGTGTGTACGTGAATTTACCAGTACGACTTCAGATGAAAAATTAGAGTGCGGCACAGAATCGACGCGAATATACGCTGACCACAGTGCACATATCAAAAACGCCATTCAGATGAGCGACTGGAGGTCCATACAAAAATCGTTTTTTGCCATGAACCGCATCTCTTCGGCAGACATGCTGACTGTCTCATTCGAACCGTGGGAGGTCTATTTATAATACATGTTCATTCGCCGCTTAGTAATCTAAGTGCATTTTAGTGGCCCGGGCTGTGATTCAGCGGCCCCGTAACATTTTGGGCAATCATTAATGCAAATAGGTGCATCACTTGTGAGCCGTCCTTGCCCAGGCTTCGGACTTGGCCGTCTATAGCTTCAGTTTTATCAGTTTCTGGATATTTAGAGCAGCAAGGAGTGTCTTTTCCAACCCAGGCGATTTAGCTTAGCAATCAGCAGTAGCTGAAGCTAACAAGTGACAGAAAACTCAGTGAACTACTCGCCCAATCATTTTCATTGTCCCCTAGTGTTTATTCTTTGGTACTTTTTCATCAGGAGGCCGTTTGGTTCGATTGTCAGGACATCTCTCAACGAAAAAACGGCGTAATACAAAATAATGTGGTTCACGCCTGTTTCTGTATCAAAACGGAACTGAGCACACACTAAACAGGTTTCTTTGTGCATCAGGGGAATATTTTTTCATCATCTTTCATCCGACGTAAGCTGCAGCGTTGAGGAACTTTTGTGAATCTCAATCCCGAACCTCCATCTAGAGCAGCAGTTCTAGTTTGGGAGAAAAGATTTTGAATTACGGTCGGTCAAATTTAATCATTCTTCTACCCAGTCTGTTTCGGTTTTTACAACGATTAAACTTGCACCAACGTGCTCTTGTCTCCACTGCAACACCACGACCTCTACACAAAAAAAACAAAAGAGAACGAGGAATAGTGGAGAGAACAACTGCAAAGTAATAATTTGGAGGTCAATACTGAAAAGGAAAGGTTTCGATTGCAACAGTGGTATGGAGCCAAGCTACCAGGTTTTTTCCAATATTCTCTTGGGGGTGGGGGTGATTTTGTGGACACCAATCCCGAATTCTTACAGGTAACGACCATTCGTTCACATGAAACACACGATTGCCGAGATGGCAGAATCTTCGAAATCCGTACAATGAAAGGGCATGGAATGTACTATATCATATCGACTCATCGCGCAAATATGCTTGAGAAAGGTCACTATGAGCCCATCCGAGCGAATGCCTGAGCAAAAAGTAACGACCACATTCACACAAACCAGAACAAAGGGGGGATCCCAGTTGCTACCGTACTATCGCAGCAAACTAATGACTGTACAATAATCAAACCTCAGCAGTGTTCCTTTCGGGTCCTTCAACTTCGAGTTCTGGCAACAGTCACTTTAGCGACAAAGAGCGTCTAGCAAAGTGAGGTAATCGCAAGCCAACGCTCGTGGCAATGGCGGGAGTTCAGATTGCAACAACGATAGTACCAAAATGATGTGATAAAACAAAAACTGGGATGTGTACCAAAGCACACAATTAGTAATGCATTAGCTTATCAAAAATCCTGCCGGTAGACCAGTTTTCCACTGGGCTTCTTACTTCAATTTGCTGACACTGATGATTTCGGACGGTGCTCCTCAACAGCTCCACAATAATGGGATCGGTACTAAACGAATGGGAGACTTCCGAATTCCTTGCACACATCCGAAGTCAAGTAAAGGGACATTCACATAGCCTTGAATAGGAGTGAACCAAAGTAGTCTATTCCAAAGAACTGAAAAAGAAATCAACTCTGCTGGGTCTTGATTGCTGGCAATGGGCCATCATTTGTTTTCCCACGCTCGCCAAGTAATTCATGACTGCAGCTCCTCTGGTTACTACCCAAAATCTTCTGCGGACTGTTGCCAGCATCTGGGATGCTCCTTCATGGTGTGATGCCACCGGATTAAGGCGCTGATGATCCGGTGCTGGTGAGATCCGGGAAGTGCAGCGAGATGCTTCGCGCTTTCAAAGTGATTGGATTAGCTTAGTCGGCCACCAACACAAATGAACCTGTGGAGTAGGAGCAGCGTAAAATTTGGTTATCGTTGGAGGACTAGACTGGCAACGGGTCCTTGTTTGTTGTCTGTTTTCTGGAGTTCTTTCAACTTCTTTGTATAGATCAGTCTTTGTATGATGCGAATGACGTTCTCCTCGGTCCCTGATCTGCCTATCAATTTCAAGGGTCCTGCAGCTGGCGTTTGGTTTGGGCGTCTGTTTGTAAGTTTGCTTCCTCCGTGCATATTAACTGAGCCTCTTCGAACCAGTATTCGAAATAATCACGTGAGCTGCGAAACATAGAAGAGGACTCTGAAGTGAGCGACTGCTCTATAACCGATCTCGGAGGAATCGCAAAATACATGCAACTGAGTTCCTTCTTCTACGGCGTCGACTTTACGCAGATTGCGAGGTTGGTTTTGGAGTTACTATACTTCGTAACCACCCGTGCCAAACTCTCGGTTGTGATTCTCCAATCGAATCATTCTAATCTAGTCTTTCGTGACATAGCCGCCGCAACATCGTTTAACGAGGCAGAATGAAGGGCGAAAGAAACCCTAGTGGGTCGAAAATTGACGAGACCATTGATAACAACTTCAAATGCGTTCATGGCTTTACCTGAGTATTGAGAGTAAGTTAGAAGTTATCCTCGGTGGCGTCTCATTTGAAACCCACGGTTCTTTCTAGTGCGAATACGGAACTGTTGATTTCTGGAGTGGGGCGAGCCAGTTCAGGTCCTAGGAGGACTTCAAATACGTCCTTATGACTGCACACCCCGTTACGCAGTCGAAAACCTGCATTTGCCGGTAGGGCGCTGATTTCAACTGCGAACACCTTCGTGTTATGAAGCGTTGGCAAAGGCACAAGGCAATTGTCAACGCTTAAATTGTCTGGCACAGCTGTGGTGACATGTTGTTCATATGGATACCCCAATCAGTTGCGGATCGAAGTGCAGCAAAGCTTGCACAAAATAGAGGTGATTTCGCGCCGAATGGATGCGGTATTTGATATTCAACCAGATTGCCATCCAGCTGATTGTCCTTCCACCATAGGAACTTCTTGACAATGAGGACAATTCAAATGGTGACAACTACAGATGTATCCAAGACAGCAGTTATTAATTGGTGAATGGGACGGATTTACTTCAAGTCGCGTTCTGACTTCTCCGTCGTTGTTGCCAGTGCGTTAGATCAGTGACATCTTAAAGGACATTTCGTACATGTCTGTATCTTTATTTTGGCATCAACACGTGGTACACAAGCTTCAAACAGAAAACAAACAAACAAGATCGTCATCAATGCGACATTCTCAAAAGAAAGAGGAAAATGAGTGCTGGTCAAGTACGACATGATTTCGAAAGCCTGAAGGGAAAATTCACCGGATGAGATATAGTATCATCAACTTATCCGGTGTGCGGATATGTGCGAGAGGATAAACCAGGCTGTGAAACAAGTGAGTGGAACGGGATTTGAATGCAACCAAGTGAGAAAGTGCTCTCCTATAGGATTTTACGTATGGATTTCAACCAAAAATTAATAACTCCGTCACATGCATCACCATCAAGAACAGGCGAAACAATGGGGGAAAAATAGCTGGTCATTTCGAGGCTAAAAGGTACCAACCTAGCCTTAGCATCAATTAGACTCGCGAAACTCTAAGGAGAATAATAAAGCGAATAAGGAAAACATTGTGAAATAAAATTTCCTGTTGCTTTCCAGTCAGAGCAACCTTTTTCGTTCAGGGAAAAGAGACCATGCAGCATGCGAGCTGGAGACCGCGTATGGGGAGACAATCGGAGATTACACTGGCCAGTAACACGATTACTTCGCATGTCTGATTCTCCGTCTATCAAATTTCATTCAGTGTGTACACTTAATTAGACCACGGCGGTTAGGAGTTTAGAGCAAATATACGCTCGATACAATTTTCAGCCTTATGACATCTATCGGATAATGTGAAGTATGTCATTAAGTCAGAAACATCGACATTTTATGGTACGATTACTGACTGGCTAAAAACTCAAATGTAAATGACGGTATCAGCGCCATTCCTGAACAGACGAATGAGAGAGAGACAACAGCGTTGTAACTGATGTAAACTGTGTAGAAGAGGACCCTCCAGTGCAAAGGATCTGCGAAGTAATGTTGCCAACTTTACTTTTTTAATTTAACATACTGGTATCGTTGAGAAAAGAAAACTTAGAGTCATTCAGAGATGTGCGGTGGTCAACCGAACGATTGTAATTTGTTAATTAAAAGGAATGGAGTAAACAGTCATAGGTTAATAAATAACCAAGAAAAGCAAAACGAACGTTCTTCGCTAAGTCATTGAAAAACTTGCAAACATGGTAAATCAAAGAAGACATTTTATCTCGTGTTCAGCGGTTATGCCTGTACGGAACTGGTAGAAGTCCCCGGGGATGGTAAAGGTATCTAAGGAAGTCATATTACAGAATCTTCTATGATTTGTAAGCTAGAAGGAAAGACACCAGCTGGCTTGAAATCTTCCCATAACCACACATTTGATGTGCCATTGGGATCGGCTTGATCCTCACCGGGCTCAGGCAGCTACGAATAGTCATTCGTCACAGTGAAAGGTAGGTTATGTGAAAAATCGGATATTGATTCTGCGCTGTGTTTGAACAATGTGAAACTAGTCATTCGGTCAATGAGTAGCTAAAACACTAAAGAAGCGCAAATTTCCATACGCAAAATCAGAGTAAATTGTTTTAAATGCAGATGGTTTGCCTGGGGAGCACGGAGCAAAGAAATCAAGGGTATATCAGAAAAAGAGTGAAGGAATATCTTGTTTACTTTCCAAAGATTTCACAAGAATATGCTAATTCTATCTGAAAAGTAGTTTAGTCCAACTCCACATGTGGATTTGATTACTCGTTCCGAAGTATTGGTTAGTTTAGAAGGAAGGACTTTTAAAGTTATCGCATTGCAGTCATATTACCATCTTTGCAAACAGATTTCTTTTCATAACAAGGCGTGATATGTTTGGGCCGAGTGAAAGAAATATATGCAGAATGTGAGTAAATTGTAGGTCTGACCAGTGTCTGGTTGTGATCGTGGGTACTTAAGAAGAAACAATATTTACAATCATGTTGACGGACGATTCGCAATTATGTGATCCAGTGCAAAGGAACTAGTAGTGCAATTTTGACCAATTTCAGTAAGATCTGGACAGAATAAGGAATAAAAGTGGTATGGTCACAGGCAGCAACGTGCAGACACTCAACAAGAGGTGGGTAGCTAGTCTGAAAAAGCATCCAAAGTGAATCGATGTCTAACGCCATCAGTGAAGCGTCACATGTGCTTTGTTAATCGCCACAAAAGGAAAGCTGAAAAAATGTAGGGTAACTCACGAAATTTAAGCTGCCAATGACATTCGGAAAATATTTGCACCACATGGTTGATGGTGAAACTAACCCCCGATTTCCTACGGGAACTTTCTCTGTTCTCTCTGAAACAGACAGCCGTTCACATGAACAAGTGCAGTATCCATGGGATGAGTAATCCATGAATTTCGGAACCAGGGACGCAGACTGCTGAATTACCGCGGCTGGAATCAGTAAGTTATTCTTGCTAGGTGTGTCGCGCGAAAGATCCGTTTACCAACCTACACTTTTAGGTCTTTCACGTTTTCGATATTCTTATTGAACGCTGTTCTTTGAAGATCCAGACAGGTCAGATTTGTTTCCAACTGTCAAATCAAACCTTCTGTAGGAACCAAGCATGTTTTTCAAATGGGTTCTGTAAATTCCAAAATGCAAAGGATGCGATAAATAGCAGCAGTATTGCTGATCCAGGGAGGCGCGCTAGAAATAACGAGATTTCATGTCGTGAGAGACAGTGGTAGAACGTGATCGCAAGATTATTTGTGATCTTTTTGTTCTGTCTTTACCTAGTTAACTCTCTGCCCGATTTGTGCAATAGTCTTTGACAATGTTTGTGCGAGGCAGCAATGACGGTCTTTAAGTGATTTTGATCCAAGAAAAGTGATCAAATTTGCGCAAGATGATGTGAAATCGTGTTCACGAGGCGCAGCAAAATCAGATTGAAAGGTCCGGTCTTGTCATTCAGTTAACCATTTTTGATTTAATTCGATTTTTGAGAAGCTGTATAACCCCAAAAGCGATCCGGTACTTGTCTTTCCACGATTCTATTATGACGTTGCTCTTGTATCATCGGAATTTCATTGAGGCATATATATGTATATATTTATATCACATACCGTTAACTCTACTATTACGCATTGCGGGATTGACTTCTCGATCTACAAGTGATAGTTCACAGTTCCGTGACCCGTCTAAAAGCCGCCCCGATAAGAACCGAGAAGGGGAGCAAGGGCAGAGAACACAAGACTCTCAGCTCAACCGCATATTTTTTGCTGGACAATAAGCAACTCTAAGGTCAGCCCAGCTGGTTATGTGGAGAATTGGGTGACCTTGTAGACTGAGGTGATAAAACGCGGAAGGGCGTTGACCGACTGTAAATGTTTTTCAGAAATCCTTTCAGCAAAGATCAACCTCAGGGAGAAATTCCGATATCTTCGAAACACGACTTGCTTGATTAAAAATAGTAGTAGGTTTGAACTCTATGCTATCAGTTTACGGATAAAAATGATTTCACCTACATCCACGTTTCTTTTGTTCTTCCTCTACAATCAGTTGAATTAAGACGATGAAATTGTGTGCTGATCAATATTCCTTCCACTATGTAGACAAGTTTCATAGGTGAATCGAGTAATACTGTGCAATGTACCTCAGTGGAGCGAAATAATTCCACTCGCACCTTGAATGAATAGCAAAAAAGAATCATATGAGTTGACGACTTTTGGCATTGGCGACTCACAGACATGTCCAATCTTGTGGTATGGTGCAATATTTGCATCACTCATATACGTGAACGAAGACCAAGCGGATCAAGTAATCGGGTTGTGATTGATGAAGTGTTTTATAGTAAAACATGATGAATGGTGCCACATTCAGTATTTTATCACCCATAACAAGGAAAGATACCAAGAATAACAGTTCAGGGATAAGTATAAAGAAAATCCTTGGAAGAAGCTTCTAAGCCCGACATGGCCTATTTTGTAGGGTGCGAAAATGTGAAAATTCGAGGACTGTTCACATGTACCCGAAGGCGATTTTTCGGTGCTTAGTTACGAAAACATTTGAAGTTGATGATCATAGTGTACTGAAGAGCTACTAGTCTGACTGAGATCTCAGCTAATTGGAGGCCAGTGAAGTGAACACCAGCAGTGACGAATTGAATTGAGGTTTTCTGCAAAAGTCGTAATACTTTCCGATTGATTAGGAGTACTGACCCACGAAAACCAGGTGTAAGTCAGGTGATTCAGGGATACGACGGCATATTATTCATTGACCAGAAGCGTTGTCTACATCATTAGGCGAGAAACTTCAAGGAACAGTCTATTCCCGCAGCAGACCTTCTATTTATGCCTGAAGTGGTTCATTGTCCTGTATGAGAAAGAACGTTTCCGGTGAACTGACATTTATGGTAGGGGAAATGGCTGATGGAACAGTCGATGGTGAATTCCTAGCACCGAAGTTGTCCAAAACCCTAAATCCGATTTTGGAAATGTAGCAGATTTCAAAGGGCAGCTACGAATGTTTATAAGAGAGATTACATGTCCTCATATGAGAATTACGAAAAAATTAGGTTTGTAACTATTGCATCCAGACGGCTTGACATTTTTCTACCTCGATTATTTAATGTTTCGCAAAAGCAGCAGCGTGCGGATCAAGCAAGCTAGGACCCCGTCGGGAATGCGGTTATCACATCCCGCCATAGTACGGTTTACAGCACAAATCCGAATTACATGGGACCACAAGCTCTCTTTTATGTTCTGATTGGAAAATTTGAAGGAAAATGACTTCAGAGAGAATGCATAGGACGGCAGTCACTGAGCCTTCGTCAGTAGCTTTGTTGTGGTCTGGGATACTATTTTTGTGAATGGAAAATCAAAAATAGTCTTTTGCAGGACGAAAAAACGATCGGTCTTTATATCTGGTCTCTGAATAGTTTGTTTATTCTGAATCCACAAGCGATTTCCCTGTAAGACAAGACGCTTACCATGCAGCTTGTTCAGCCTGAACGCGGTCACCATACAGAGAAATCTAGGTATTGAACTGATCTGTTCAAGGTCCATATTTTAACATGAGGGACGTACCTAGGGTTCATTGACCAGTCGTTGATTTGTGCATGAAACTGTCTTCAATGTGTTAAAAGACTTGAAGTTATGCATCCGCGATGAATGGGAGAAAATTAAAACCAAGGCCATTCGTGATGTCTTTTATGGGTTTGCTTAAAAGGTATGCTGAAGATATAAGCAAAAAGAGTCATTGTAATTCTGGATGCAGTTATTGTTTTTATCGTCAAAGGTAAGATCAACTGCGTTCTGCGCCATTCAGGTATCCATCGATCCGGTTTATGTATAGATCAAATTACCGTGGATATCCAATACGGCATTGATTAAAATCGCCTACATACACAATTTTGTCATCCTACTTCACTGGATTTCACAGGAATTGCTACGACGAAAACACCACGGGACTGATGGCTTTCCATGAATTATGTTTTCAACTGAGTTGGTGCCTACTATCCTGATAATCAAACTAAAAAGACAAGAGGTCTGGGATGGAATCTGATCCCGTTTGTCCCAATCTCTCTTCTTTTGCTGTCTGATCTCAGTAGCCAATTATAAACACCATGACCAAAACCAGTTTCCCAAGTGCCTAACTATGGACTGTTCCGTGATTTCTATATACTCGAAAAATCCGAACCCTCATGCCATACCTTGCACCACTTTTGAGACATGCACACACTGTGGTAATTGTTGTTGAGTCCCCTAATCATCCAGGCATATGCGCTTTGATGATATGTCTTTCGGTTGACATTTCCATGGCAGATGAAACATGGAAGTCAGCGGGATGCTTTTGTCCTCCACAAATCAGATTGTTTTTTGCACTGCATTGGACTTCACAATGTGTGTGCTTGTATTTGTGTGCGCACATGTCTGTTTATTTCTCTGGGGTGAAATTTGAGTCGACCGAAGCAAAATTTCCATTGGACAATCGGACATTCGTGGGGACTTTTCTCGCCTACGCCGACTTCTTCTCTCAAGTCACTCAGAGGAGTGGGAATTTCGCAACCGGTAGTCAACCTGGAATGTATAGTACTTTGAAGAAGCTGTATGTTTCAGTCAAACAGGACTAAGCAAATGTGCAAACATGGTACACAAATGGACCCATCCTCTCTAAGTAAATGTGTGCAAATGTGAGAGGAATTGTTAGTCTTTGTTCTGTAAACTGATGACACACTGTTGTCGGAGTTGCGGCTATCACAAGACCATTCACCAGCAAACTGCTGTCGTCGGGGTAACTCGTCTGAGTTACGCTTACCCCATACTCTATGAGCTCAGAAAGCGCTTCGCTAGAATATCAATTGCATATACAATTACTGGATGTACTATACGTTGTTTATGCATTATTTAACATGTGATGCTATTGGTATATAATGCAATGCCTGTCCTCGTAATGCATATCTGGCTTAGTGAGAGTGTCAGTTGGAAACTCCGGCATATAGCTTATCATTCCCCGTTCATGTACATGTTATTTTTAAAATTGCAATGTGATGCCATTTAACCGAACCTTATACCAGCTAGCCCATAAGGATCAGTGCCACTGTTAAATCATTGCGAACTGACAACTTGCGTGCGACAAGTTATACCTGGCTAAGCGAGGTTATTCGTTGAGAAACAGATAAGCACAGGCAATAAGCCTCTTGAATAAACCAGTTACTCCGTTGTATACATGTGGGTGTGCGTTTACATAACAGCAGACGGGAATACGTGGTGCAAATTGCAGTCGATGATCTAATGATGCCCTATAATTCAGCAAATAGCCTTGGATGGAATCTGCGATGTCTAACTGCCTGCAAGACTAGAAACCTCCCAACAGATATGGACTATCAGAATTCTATCAGAAGTAAATTCGGTGTGATCACCACGAAAACACTGAAACCTCTTGCCAATTATGGGAGCACCTCCAACAACGTGCCTCCTCGTACACGCTGCTATCTCTCACAAAACCAGTTGCGGATTAAGATACCGTTATCAGTCATTCATCAAACAGCTTAAGATCTGGTAACATCAGCAGTTATCAGGTGCTGCTTTCTAATCAAAAATGTATTGTGCATAGGACCAAATGTGAAGTTTCTAATCGCGCCTAAATTGCCTGTGCCTTCAGTAGTGAAACACGCTTTGTAATTGAGCAGCCTGCCACGTACAGAGATTGTTTGAGGCTGGTTTTGTGTCACCCTCGCGCTAATCGCGAAATTATATCTATTAGCAACCGGAAAAATGACTCACAAAAATTCCTGTTATGGAGTGGTTTAACATAGGTGTCTTATGAGAGGTCCGAATTCGCTCCCTCAATGAAATGTATTGATCCATGCAAAATACGACTACTATAGGAATATACTAGATTCCTGTTTTGAATGTTCTCCGGATAGCTTTGTTCAACGCAGTACCTACAGAAAGAAGATCTGAACCGATCAGTATACTACAATTTATGCCACATTATTTCGGAATTACATCAAACGTAATGTTGTTTCTGCCAAATATATTCAAAACTGTGTAAAAGTATGTCTATCTTTCACACAATCTTCTCGCCGATTGCAGGTTGATGCATAGAAAATCTGTGCATATTACAATACGTATGCATGCATGTGGCCTTGTAAGATAAACGAGGTTGGAAACCTATGCTGACATGATAACGTTAGGTCCATCGAATGTGAGTTCCTAATGGTTGTAATGTGACTTCGAATAACATTGATCTAATTTCAGAATAGTGTGTAAATGATGTAGTCCGCGGAGTCTCACGCTTATAAGGGATAAAATGCGGTTGATCTAATGATACTCATTTTCAGCTAGATTTGTTTACCGTGAGAGATTTCATTGTCGGCTGTCCCTCAAATGACTGACTACTTTAATTGATTTTCTTGGAAAAAAACATGGTTGATTCGAGGAATGAAGCAGAATCTGAGGGGGCATCGGGGAAGAAAGTATATTCGGGTCCTTCTTTCAAAGACCATTCTTCACTGGAAATAATATAACGTTCCCTCAATTCATTTCTGAGCATCAACCTTCATGTCAAAACATTACGGGGCACTTTCATTTTCCTTAAGATGGAAGGAAAATATGGAGCCCTTAATGAATCTGTAGTGATCTGTTTATTCATACATCCTTGTGGTGAGTTGTATGCCCGTCGAAAGACTTAAAGGCCATGAACTTCTGACCATGGTCTTGTCAAAAATTTGGCATAAACTTTTAGCAATAGTCGGCTGCATGTGCAGACGATTTCTGTTGGCTGCCATTGGACAGTGAGGCAATATACTTGAATGGAGTACTTTCTGGGAAGTGTAGCGTTTGTAAAAGTTCACTCAAATACTAGGCATGTTCAAATATAAATAATTATTTTTGATGGTCTTTGTATCATGGGATTTGTCCTAATAAGCCATTATCGATGAAGCAGATAAAAAAGAAATTTTGTCGTGAATACCGTATCATCTCGGAAGATAGGTTGGTGAACATACAATAACTAATTATCATCAATGCAGTGGAAGACCACAATTTATCCGGCATTTCGTCAACATAAAACCATCCGTCCCCGTGGAGATTTCCGGAACCTTTAGAAGATCTACTATGCACCGGCCTTAGCTTTAGATCACTGTATGTTCTTAATAAGAGTCTTACCAAGTTTCTTCGTTTGTTTGTGTCACATCACGGATTAAACTGCCGCCTTGCAATGTCTTTGTTTCCTTTTACACTCCAATTTACAAATGTTTCGGTCGGAAGTTTTTAGTCTCACGATCAAAATCCACTTTTCAGCGTTTGAAAAGTGACTAGCTACAGACTGTCCATCTAGTAGTCTTAGGGAAGCGATTTACCGTTTGCTGAAAACAGAGATGTATTTGTCGTACCCTGTTTTGCGCATGTTTGAGTGATTTTCATCCCTCCAGATTGGTCTAATCAGATTATAAACACGTTCAATATCCTTTAGAAACATCTATGTGCCACAAACGTATGCGTGAACAACTTCGTGAAAATAACCTTCACCGCAATTCGGGGAGTTTTAGAACCAGGATGTTCCCAAACCAAAACATTTCGTAACGCCATCCATTTATAATTTAGCTAAGCTGCTGATTCCTCAAAGATCCCCCTGATAAATGAATCGGGGATGCACTCATCAGATCTCGACCTTTCCTTTTCCAAGAAGGAACGCAGATCATCGATTTTATTATTATTATTATTATTATTATTATTATTATTATTATTATCACCGTCATCAGCATCATCAATTTCATCACCACCATCACCCGCTTTTTTCGGTTGTGCCCTAGTTCTTCGTCATTCAGAATAAATGCAACGAAAACTGCACACCGAAACCTTGCCCTAGTGAGGACAAATAAAGTGCATTCACGACTTGACAGTATTTGTGTGAATATTGAACCGGTTGGCAGGCGCGATGTTACGACTCGCGTTTCCTCTGATGGGTCAGAGATTGTTGAGGTCACGAGTGTAGCACTCTCGTCCTCTACGACTCGGCGTCGGCCATTGTTCAAAAGCAGAACGAAGAAAGAATGTGAAAAATCAAAAGAATGGGCGAGGCCAAGCACGCGGGTGGATGGTACAAACCAAATGCTTATAGCAAATATGCCATATAAATCGCGGAAACCAGGACCACAAATTTTACATCGATAAATAGTTGACCACCTAATAGGCATAAGAAAAAGTGATCTTTGACATTGAAAGGCTGGTAGTGCGAACGATTGCGATTTGACCGAGTCCATATGGGTGAAGCGGTCAGCGTGACTACGTGATCCCTGCGATGATCCTGAAAATTGCACACGATTTTTATGTATTGCTGACCGGAACTGATGTGCAAGCACAAGCACATGCTAGCGTAAGAGCGCCAACAAAATGAATTATGTGATCGTATTCTGATGAAAAGATTGCCACAGACTGAAACGAATTTAGCAAATGACCTTCTTTGGAGTTCGATGAGGCCGGATCTTTCAACCGGCGAACGGCGAAGTGCGCACATGCACTCACACAGTACACACAGAGCCACAAGGACATACGCTCATACCTAGACTAGTCAAATGGAAATAAAGAAGAGGATATTAGGGCTTCATGAACTTCAACGCACCCGGCTTTTCGGCAGGGGGCACCGATTTTCACCATTAGCCGAACCTCGATAGGTGGTGAACTGCTGGTTCCGTAACGATGGATCACGATAAAATCAGTGAAATTACCGTTCCAACGGTAATCAATAAGAGGGCACGCAGAAAGAAACTATAGTAAAGAAATGGAACTCACATAGTGTGATAAAGATAGGATCCACTGAGGACTTCAGCGTTAGTGGATGAAAGCCAAGCACCGTGGCAAAACATCAAATCACTTGAAAATATTCGTTTCGAAAAGTGGGTAGTTGATAAATTGCCAAAATCATTCTGACTATCCTGGGGATAACCAGAGCTTTGGTCGACGTTTTGATTTGATGGAAGTGAGAGCATTCTGTTGGATCCAGTTGTGCTTGTGCACAAAGTGTTTAACCTGAAATAGTCCGAGTAGATTTGACAGATTTTGTAAATATGTATAGCACGGTTAGTTGATGCAAACCAGTTAGCGTAATAAAAAAAAGAAAATAAATAAATAAACCAAATCCAGTGGTACTCCTCATAGACGAGTAAAAAGGCGCATGAAACGGTTTCACTATTTGCATTGGTGATCAGCGTACAAATTAAATGTGAAGAAATACTCCCTTAAAAATTGGGATCTGAAACGTGACCATTTAAGAAGTCGGTTTCTAACCAATCCTTCCTGGTTTTTACTTAATCCAAAGTGGTTTGCAACAGTCTTTCAACTTGTTATGGTTTTGCCTCCTTAGTTGTCAAAGTAATCATGTTTCACATTTCTCGGGTAGGGAATCACTGCTAAGTGAGGATGCCAATCTGGGGTACTTGAAGAAGCTGGTCAATGAGACCAAAAAGCGGAAAGAGAAAAACGTTTCTGAAATGAGCACAGTTATTTTACGCCTTTCCGTGGTTAACGTTTCACAATGTTCTAAATTTGGGTTCGTGAGCAACCGGACCAAAGCAGAGATGAAAGTCTGCGAAATTGAAGGCAATGCCTCTCGTTCATGTCGCTTGACGGCAGATGTTTTTGGGAGTCGAATGATGTATAGCGGGTGATTACCACTAAGGCTTAAAATCTTGATGGCGATATATGTATATTTTCTTAGAAACCCGCCCGGAAGTCCGGTAACCGAGTCTCATGTGTTCAAGTCGGTTTCTGCAAGTCCACGCAAACTTCGCTAAAAACCTATCGAGGAATACTGGGACTAGAAAAGTGTGGCTGATCGGATTCCTCAAATATCCCGAGATAGCTTTATTATGGTGTGCAAACATGATTTTTGATACTGGAAAAGCATTGGGTTTCGCTGTCGGAAATGCGAGTCGAAGTACACATCTGGCCAACAGGTGTCATGACAAAAGTAATCAAGACGAAGTGGAAAACTAAAATCACTACTTTAATTCATGCCAGTAGGTGGAATAAAATAGTGCAAACGTTCAGATACGCAAATACATCTGTAAATAAAGCTTCAGAAAGGGGAGGTTTTCTGATAGAATACTCATTGCGTGCTAATCTGGAAAAGTCGACTTGATTATATCATAGAAAATCAAAACCAAGTGAGCCCTACCAATAAGTCTCCAGGATTCGTCACATAGTAATCACTTTACTGAGAAGACTAAAATTTACCCACATTACTTCATGACAATTCTGGCTTTGATCAAAAATATTTGGGAGTAGTTGAAGGCGATTTTTACGCACTATCGGAGACACTGATGCTTACTCACAAACTGATGTTCATGTAAAGGAAGACAGTGAACCTTTTAGAACACATATGCACATAGGACGGATAATATTTCATATCAGTCTGAAAGAAACCTGAACTAGGCATTTGGATAACTGTTCCGGATAGTTTTGGCATGACTCGGATAACGTTGAGGGGAAGTGCAAACGAGTGATATTGCAATTCTAAGCATGTTCCTAACAATCTACTGGGTTGTTATTTGCGATTATCAGCCTAAATGTGCCACTGAATGCTAATTACTTCGAATAGGAATTAGTTTATTAGTGCGTTGAAAAAATTTCTGGATTAAGTTTATGTTGGATTTCTTCATAGTGGGCAGGTCTAGATGACCTTGTGTTACCATTTCTATGGCTATGACAGAAAACTTGCAATATTCTCACTATCGGCCACTTTATAATGTGTGCAGATGGCGTTTGAAAAAAACCCATTAGTTCTTCTTGATAATGTTTATATCATTGGAACTGTTCGCGAACTAATGAATTACATGTGAGACAAAGTTGTCGGCACACAGTTTTCCTGCCTGTCCGGGCTATTCTTTTGGACCATTGATTTTTGTCACACCCATAGTGCCGGGAATCAAAGACCAAGGACTGCGTTGACTGTGTCGCAAATTTTAATTTAAGACGGAGTAAAAATATTGGTTAGAGCTGAAATCTTTTATTTGTATGGACTGAAAATTTGCTGTTTGAGTAAAACACTATATGAGCGGAGGCTAAAGAACTGCTGTTTCGGCTGGGATTTTACTGCAGGCATTTCCTCTAATTGTGATTCAGCCCAATAACTATATATATATATATATATATATATATATATATATATATATATAGTTAATCTGGTAGGCCTTATTTAAGTCCCTTTCGTGTTAGATACGAAAAAACTTCGGTTGATAGACCAGTTTTCTGATTCGCTCTGGACACTTAGCTAGCCTTTTTATTGAACTCATCGGATTTTCTCTTTTTATGAATAACTTGAAAACGACACAGTACAACAAAAAACAAAAACGGACTTTGTTGCCGCAACTCGTACTCACCAGCAAGATTATTTTGGGATGCTTCTGGTCACCCTGATGCTGAACGTAAAGATTTCGGCGGAAGTAACAGATTCAGATTTGAGACACTAAATGGATGGTTTTTGTGTTCTATGACCGCAGCTTGGTGTCAACCGGAAAGTCGCAATTGACGCGGCCAGTACCTAAGTTCGTTGTTTTTGGCACTCATCAGGTATGCGAGCCCGTGCATTAGATAGTTGTAATGGTACTAGAATCTCGTTTGAATCAGTAGAAAAATGTAAGATTGATGATCCCCTTGTGAGAGACAACGGTGGTTCGCGGAATGTTCCGTCGATTACGTATGGAGGACTTGGGATAACTATGTCAGTATTTTATTTTAATTGGTCTGCAGCATATCATCTGTGGGGTTATTAAATGGCCTGGTCACCCGGATTCAATGTCACTGATTCGAATGAGATTACCGCGTCAACTGGAAAATCCTTGACAGCGGGAGATATAGTTCCCCCTGCAGCATTTACTTCAGTGGACCTGGTTTTTCGGTATCCTGGTTAAGTAAGCGCATTACTTGTATAAGGTGCATTAAGTGTATTCAAAGATGGAATGTATTTTTTTGTTGCATTGTCCATTTATTGGGTGAGAAATTTTGCGTTCATGCCAGACCTAGACTGTGAGTGCGAGCGACATGCTGGTAGAACAGTCAACAGTTAATCTGCAACCGTGCAGGAAGCACGTTTTCCACATTCTAGTGGATACACTCCATCGGGTTTTGGTGTTCATCAATTGAGGGATTGATTGAAAAACATGTAAGCTTGCGTGTACCAGTTCAACAAGAGCTCTTCGACTCGTCTCAGGATCGCGGATAGCAGAAAGCCACCAAACTGGGGGTTCGTTGTGAATAAATTGAACTCGAGCTGGCCTGATAAGCATCCGGCTCTGATCAAGCGAATCATGCGTCACTCACCCACTTTGATGGTATGCGATCACTCATTGCTGGCCGGTTGTCAAACGCACCCGATTTAGTAAAACCCTTATGGTTCCGTATCACCTTATTTTCGATGTCATAGTTGCCTGCCTCCCCCTGTTGGCTGTAAGACATTCAGGAGTCAGGGCATGTCATGAAGAAGCTCGATCAGAGGCCACGGCGAATTTTCGTCTGACTATCGTCTTCCGCCCCTGGCAGCTGCGCCATTGGCAGCGTACGTAGCCCACCGTCGTCACTTATCCTGTTTCTGTCTCCCCGACGAGACTTTCAAGGTAAGCCCAAACAGGAGCAACCCAGCTTCCCGTAGATTTCTTTCTCTGGTGTGCAAATTCGCCAATGCTATGTGGAACGGTTACTGTCTTTAATGTTGTAACGAAGTGTAACAGGTGAGACAGCAAAAGCGATATGAGTGTTTGTGCTCACGGAGAATCCAAAGCATAATTTGAAACATACAAATAACTGAAGCAGCGCGACGGCGTTGATCTCCATATCAATAAAAACCTCAGCGCAGCCAAGATCTGTATTGACAATAAATATATAAAATGACGCTGAGCCATACGCAGTCAGCGGTAAAATGGTTACTGCAGTCACAAAGCAGACCGTGTTGTGAAACCGCTTTGTTTCCTTCCGAAAATTGTGTTCACAAAACCAGCTCAGTAAATTTGTTCCTGCCTTCGGTGTCAACCGGTAAAAGGCCGTTTCGAGTACCCAGAAAAATGACGGATTAGTGCAGGCCTCAAAATGAAGATTCCGCCAAAAGAATGCGAGAGCAACTATGACATATCCAGCCTTAGTTTGAATTTGTGTCGGAATTAATACTAATCGGGTAAGACTACGCTCCTGCTTCACAATACACCTCAAGAGCGCATCTATTCGTAGACCACAGAGATAATCCGTGCAACCTACCGTATTTACGCACAACTGCATTCATTAAGATGGTTCAAGTTTCAGGCTTATGCACACAAGATCTCAATAGGCGAATCGAATGACTTTTTCACGTAGTCTGGGAATAATTCCGGAGCAGTGCGGAAAAATGGCAAAGCTTAGCACAAGAGTACCAGTCAAAAGCCAATAAAACTCAAGGTCTAAATAAGCTGGTGTATATATATATGGCTGTGTGTGGTCGCTGATCAATCTCCGACCCCGAGGGTGTATGTGTGGGGCCGTCCGATCAAATTTTGCACTATGATGTTCACTCGTACTTGCTCACCCTGAACGCAACAAGCCTGTCAACCTCGTTTGGAATTGGTATAAAAGTAAATATAAAACCATTCAAATGAATTGTCAAAGTAAGATTCTACACGTTCATTAGTATACAATAGGATGAAAAAGTATTTAAAATTGTGTCAAAAAGGATGGGTTGATTTATGTGCAGTTTGCAAATGTTTTAAATTTAAGGCTGCTTTGTAATCACTAGTTCGCAAACTGTTCCGAGAAGAGTGTCCGAAAATTCAATTTATTGATTCCATCCCTGACCACGCTGTGATGCTCTTTTTCAAAGTTGGTGAGCACTTTTCAATTAAACCTGGGCAAATATGCCAACGCTTGCAGATAGTCAACGCACAACTCGTAGAAAAGTTAACTTCATAAGTTGCATGGAAGCAAGAGCAATTATGATTACTAGATGAGTCGAATTCGACCAATTTGTCAGGAACGCATGTCTGATCTAAGCCATTCTAAAATCTATGGGTTCCTCGAAGAAGTTTCAAATCATTACTTTTCTCCCATTCTCAGATCTAGCGAATTTGCGAAAACATGTTCAAATGCGTCCAGGCCCGGTCAGGGATTGCGAGTCACCCGTTTGTCACATTGCAATTCTACTTTACCCTTCGGTTTTTGACTTCTCCAAATTATTCATCATATAATGTCAACACCAAACTTGTCAATGAAACCCATCAAAACAATGAAATGCTTTTTTTATTCCTGTTAAGAATCGTCAGCAGTGGAAATCCACTTCGCCCTAACTGGGACACGCACCCGAGACGATCGATGTTGAGTACAATGCCTTAGCCATGATGCTAGCGGGGCTGATTTTCAATGGCTTGTCGCACATACACGCTGCACGATTTGACGTCCATACCTGTCACTGGATCTTGCAGCCCCAGACTCTTATCATTTTTATGTTGTATTGGACAAATATCCATGAGTGAATTGGGCCACAGCCTATCCACGCTGACTGGCTGAGGGAGTATCGCAGAAGATAAAAAAATCACATTATTAACTGTGGTTGAAATTCAGAGTAATATGGGATCCAAAAATGCATGCATGATAGTTTCACTAGTAAATGTGATGTGCAAATCCGCTAATGGTTACCATAAACAGACCATTTATCTGTTGGTCGAAAGGATTCGGACGTCCACATTGTCTTTGATGCATTTTCTCCCGGTGTCTTTCGCTTCCTCGATGCATGCATTGTATAATTCAAAAATTACCAGTGACATACACGGGAAACCGGGGTGAATGCTGAGTACGGTCGACATCTGGATGTAGAGATACTTTGGGACCTCCGTTTACTGAGTAAACCTGTTCCGCTAAAATGTTTGTGGACCGGAACATTGAAACGTGCTCATCATTTGTTACAATTTCAGATGGTTTTGGAGAGTATTTTTACAACTTGGGGCATGTTTCACTAAACAACGGAAATGAAAATGCATGCAAATTTAGACTGTTTTAGAGATTGATACACTGAAATGGTGAAGTAAATAAAAAGTGACTCTTTGTATATTTTGTGATTAATGTGCATTTTGTCAGTCATCTGCAACTAAATTTGTTTTCAAGGCTTTTTTAATTACCTGTTTAATTTACCGTCTTAAATGCCGATAAGCTTTGGACGGATTGATCGATTAGATGTAATTCGCCCGAGAGCGACCATGAAAACAAAATGGGTGCAGAGCGATGTAAGCCAAATGGATTTTTGTTATTTCATCGATAGATGGAATAGTCTGTGATCGAACACAAGGGTTGTTGCAAGAAGCCTACGAGGTTCTGTCGTCGATTTTTGGTTGTCTCTCCTCAGGTATCACACATCATAAGAGACTGTTCGGTGCAGAAGACAGTTGTTTATGTTTCAACATAAATGAAATGAGATCCATTATGTTTAGCAAGTCAGGATATGATATTTGCGTGAGTATACTGACCTGATTGTTTTGTGCGCTACCTGTAAGCTATAACCACCATGCACTAAACATCTTCCGACATAATTTGCCGATTTTCACACGATCAATCACAACGCGAACAAAACCTTTCGCAGCTTTTACAAAATAATTCCCATATGGAAAAAATACTTCTCGCTTTTGCAATATAACACATTAACATTAAGAAGTTGGTTGTGTGTTGCGCTCGTCCGATTGACAGGCTATTGAATTCCGATCAGTGTGTTGTACATTTTATCCATCGAGTCAGACAGCATCAGGCCAAAATGTTTTTACAAAACTGTCGCTTCTGCTGACTGCATAAATCTGTTGGTAAGTGTTTATTTTGGCGTCCATGAGATCCCCTTAACATAAGTTTGTCCGTATCAGCAGTCAGAATTTCTCTGTAGGTATCTTTGCTTCATTTCACATCAACCGTCATCCCCTTAACTTTGGGAATCAGCATGTTTACATTAGTTTTCTCCATAAATCGTCTACAAATTTCCATTTTGCATTTCACGATGTCACTCGGTAAGCCTAAAGCGATGCCACTGTCTTTTGCCTTTCCAGTACATAAGCACACGAAATCACGCCTCAAGAAATGATCGGCGCGAGAGACTTACTATGCACATCTAAGCTCACCTACTGAGGCTCACTTCTCCCGAAATCGGCTTTTGCCACTCTGTACCCGCCAAGAGGCAACTAGCTGGCAGTCCGTTTTTCTCACTAATATAGGGCGTGATATCGTTGTCTCAGCTGTCGGTCTCCGGACCGGCGAAATACTGAGCAATACAGTCAAGGTTACCAAAATATCTAAGCCGTCAATAGGTCCAGTCCGGTCCAATCCGACTTGTCCGCTGATGAAAAAGGCTCAATTAAGTGACGCACCGATTGGAATGCACAAGTCCGTCAACCAGACTAGTCCAACACACTACCAATTTCTCAAAAGTTGTGTGAGTTTTTCCCATATTGGAATTGTTTTGTAAAAGCTTCGAATGATTTTGTTCTCGCTGCGATTGGTTGTGTAGTAGTCGGCAAATATTGTGGTGAATATATACTAATGGATTTTTATGTTTGTGCATCTGAAATGATCTCGTAGAGATCTCTTTTTAGCCTCACTAATCCTGGTCTCGTTTCTTCATCGTCCATTGTCATCTGTTGCATGTGAATCGAGTGTGCATATGCATAGGCATCTCCGCAGAAGCTTCGCAGTCACTTTCATCTGACTCCACCTTGACAACTCACAAGCAGGGCCATTCAATTCACACGAAGGAGGATAAGCACGATAAAAGCTAGAGGTCTACACCACAAAAAAAGCAGCTGCACGGGCTTAGCTATCTTAGGGAGGTTAAATTAATGTCCATGCACTTAGTTACATAGAGACCTCAGAAGGAAGAACTAACGATTTCAGTGTCACCATTCTAACAGACAAGCATTTACTCTGAAAAGTTTGATTGTTTTCTTTTTAAAATATTCACCGAAAATGAACTGTCGTCTGCAAACTACTGCGGGAAAATCTATCAAGGCGGTCATCTCTTACTGACGCTGCTGTTGTGCTGGCATGCGTGCGTCATATTATGGAACACAATTTACGACTTTCCGATGAATTTGATTGAAATACTCGGCCTCGTCTTCTTCGAAAATAGCATCCAGACAAAAAAATGAACGTAAATGGTATGCTATGTTTGCAGAATAAGGTGATAAGTTCTCGGAATCACACAATCGGTTTGCTATTTGCAGTCACGCATTAGATAAGTGCAGTCACTACTCGCATGCTGTACCATCCCGAGCTTCGTACGTGGTTGCAATTAGAACATGAACTCTAAGATTGTATGCAATAATTTATTCAGTTCAGTTCAGTTTGCACAACCACCAAACTTGCACCAACTTGATCTGACAATAGTTGTTACTTCATGGCATCAACTGTACAAACAGAAAAAAGAATGAATCGTCCAAAACCAAGCGCAAAGAAGCAAGAAAAGGGAAAATACAGAAGAAACTTCTAGTGCAAGAACCCCACTGACTATGGTCAGCTGTGGTCAACTGGCATTTGCGTGTCTCCACCAACCCACATACACATTAACGCTCCGGAAGAGCAAAGGGGTCAAGACGTGTCCACGCTGGCCTCAGTCCGGCGAAAGAAGTTCTCGTGACAACCATCCAACATTTTCATGGTATCCCCAGTTATTGGTGGTGTGCAATACACATTTTGCTGACATGCAACAGGTTCATATGAATGGAATAAATAAGAAAGTTTGATTTTCAGTCATTAGTAAAATAAATCTACTTACCATATATATATAACGAGGACGAAACATCTGTATGGTGCACCCACGGCCTTCTTAATAATGATTTGAACGTTGATATCACATGGCGAATAATTACGGGAATCATAGTGAACGGAATTAGAATAGATACAGTTCTATGAGAAAATCAATGGTGTGTGAATCGTTCCTCCAATTCGGCCTAGGGTGAGAGTTACAGTCAGGAGTTTTCTTAAAACAGCCCATCATTCAGTTGACTGTTTTTGCCAGTAGTTATTCACAAAATTTCGTCCGGAGATTTTCAAACTCGGATGGTCCAGTATTTTCTTACCAGAAGAATCTTTATTTTAATCGGTGTTGCATGTTTACGTATGCACTCAAACCCCTGATCTAGGCAGTCGTTGAAAAGAATATCAGCGTTCAGTTAAAAAATCAGCTGCATTCGTGCTATGACGACGTTTTAGGGCGAATGTCCTCCATACGAATATGCATAGGCGAACGTGTGGCATACTAGGTGTCAACTTACCCGCCTACGCAAAAGCGTGTCATTAAAACATCAAGGGGAAATAGCAGCGGTTGCCAACTGTCCAGCTATTGGACAAAACTAAACAGCACGCGTGGCGCGGAGAGTAACTCGCCCAAATCACATGACATGAAGCGCGAAAACTATGATCGAGTTAATGTGTTTGGTTCGGGAATATTACGGAACCATGGTGGCCAAGGGGATTTTACTGCGTAGTGATACTAGCAGCAAAAGACATTTCACCATAAGCTTAAGGAGAATTTCAGTTCAGTTCAATTCAATTCAGTTTGGTTCAATTCAGTTCAATTCAGTTCAGTTCAATTCAATTCAGTTCAGTTCAGTTCGGTTCATTCCAGTTTAGTTTCAGTTTTTTTCCAGTTTGCAAAACCATTAACCTTGCACTAACGTGCTCTGTTTTGAGGTCGGCATGTCTCAGTATCATCTACTCAAACAGAAGAACGAACTTGGACTTGTGAAGATTGACGTCAAAATTGTAACTATCATCATCATCGTCATGATCATCGTATTGAGCGTCCAAACTTAAGCAACAGGGCAAGCATAATTCATTAATGGCCTATTCCCAAGAGTTACACGATCCTTTGGGAGGTGAATATGCAAACGAAACAGGGAGTGGAATTGCAAAGGACGGAAAAAGATAAGAATGTCGTAGTACCTAATACACGGAATACAGTCCAACTGTACAAACGGACATTTCAATCATTCCGATTTGATATAAAATGATAACTCGATCGCCACAGTTCATGGTTCACCACCATATCCTTCAGTGTCTCCAGCCCGCTGGTTGGCGAGTCTTCCGGACACAAACCACGCAGACGTGAGACGCCTACTTTACCCAAGTTAAATTTGCCTATTCTCATTCCATGCTGCCACGTGTTTACGTCATCGAAATAGTAAGTATGGAACTATTACAGGGGGAGTTACGTCCGAATGCAAGAGCGCCACTGACTGAAGCATTGAGCCATATCTCATCGCTTCGTGGGATGTCGTGCACTCGGTAGTTTGATTGCAGTCATTTATCCGGTTAAAGTGTTCACATATTTTACCCATGTCATCGACCAGCCACCTCGAACCATCTCCCACCTTGTAAGCCATGTTCGAAATATATCCCAATCACTTTGATCTATGACATTCAGTAAACTGTTCCAAAGATTGTACGCTAGGACCCAGTATCTTACACCTTGCCTGTGAGTTACTCACGAAATTCTGCCGCCATATTCTACAAATATCACGAAAGCGGAGGTGTTCAAACAGTGAAAGTCGTCACAAGTCATCTGCTCTCGACATCCATACTTCGAAACCGTAGAGCAATATCGACCTCATTGTTGCCGTGTATGCTCGACCAGTGATCGACAACCGGATGTCACGCCGATGCTACAGATGTTTCAGATTCGCGAATGCCAATGCGACCCATTGTTAACTCAGAAACACTTTATCCGTTGTACGCTCACCAAGTGAGATACAACTGCCCAACTAAATAAATCTATCCAACTCACCCAGTTGTTACCCTGAGAGAACAGCGTTCGATGTCGGGCCAATCCCCTCCCACAAATGCACTTTACACTTCCAACTTGTAAAATATCTCGAACGTAATTAGACTATCGTTCAGACAATTGAGAAACTTCCTTGGGTCTTCACTCAGTACCACAACATTGTCCACATATTCTAAGTCTGGGAAAATATCAGTACCATAACTCTCACACGTGGTTAGGATGGTTTTCACGACTACTTAAATGACACATTTGAAAAGAAACCGTTGAGTTGGGCCACCCTAGCAAAACATGATTCGCCATGGTGAAATGAACTTCCCGGCACACCCCTCAATGAGAGGGAGTGCCAAAAACTGCACGATCGAGTGAGTCGAACGCCGCTTTCAGATGAAGAAAGACAGAAATTGTTGGTCTACGGAACAAGTGCCTATGTTCAAAGACCTGTGTCTTGATTAAAATTTGGTCAATACAAACCTAACCGGCATAGAAACCGGCTTGATTTTCACGCAAAGGGTAATGTCCGCGGTCAGTTTGGATGCATATTAAACTAATTCCTGCTTGGTTTACACATAAGGGTTACTCACCTTTCGTGTAAATTGGCACAATCACCGATTCATACCAGTCTTTAGGAATCTGTCTGATTGATCCTGCGAGCTTTTGTACCCTAGACGTTAACACTTATATATTTTAAGAAAACCGATCTCTCAGAGGACCTACTTTTCGGACGGAAGGCTGATATCCACCTGAATTGGTTCATTTGCAAGTAAAAGTGGATGGTCCACTGTGGATATGGACCAAGCAAGCTGCTTCCTGATGAATTCTACCCAAAGCGCTGACCAACGCTCCTGAGAGTGAATCAGTGCTCTGTCGGATTGTTTAACCTCCTTGCTTACGCCCGGCTTCCGTGTACCAGAATCCTTATTCAGTCGGTAAATGTTGCTGCTATTACTGATTTATGCAGTCTTTTCCATTTCTACACCACTTTCCTGGTCATTTCTCCAACTCATTGACAGCTGACATCTCAAGGATCTAAGCGTATCAATGTGTCCAGCATCAAATATAGCAACTGAAATTAGGAATATCCATCGTCTCTGGGGCTTATGCGATAAGGAACCCTTCGCTCGGACTATGGGCATTTTGTTAAGGCGACAACCACACTGAATGTCCCGATTTGAACCGAGATCGGCAACTATCGTCTAGAATCAGCTGTGAAAGACAAGTGGTTTTCGTGCAAACAAAAGCGAGCGCTGACCTGAGCACGGTCTGAGTCCACAGGTGTGGACCATAATGTTAGGCAAACCTCCACTCATCCACGCCACCAGTGACTGGTGGAAATGCGAGCACTTTGAGTCCACCACTGTTAAGGTGAAAGGGGGCACCACGTTAGCCGATGTCGATATCGATATTTATAACAGGAATTGGTGTTCTCTAGGAACTGGCTGTGGTCAAAACAACCTTGGATGAGACGATCTTTGTTTTCGGTCCGATTGACCGAGGTGCCCTTCCGTCGTCGCTAAGTACCCAAGTTGGGCATTGAAATCACCAGCAACGGCTACAACGTCAGTTGAGCGAACACTGTGCAGTAATCCAGATAACCCAGTGGAATTGGTCTTTCGCCTCTAGGGTGCTATTATCAGTAGGCTCATGCACAGATACGGTGAATAAATGACGACATTTTAAACGATTCCTATGGGCACGCCGTTGTTCAACCGAAGTCTACATAAACCGCTGTTGAATAGAACCCATTCTATCAGTGTACACTGTGTCCTCATGCGCAGAACGATTTCAACGTCAGCCTAACCACGAGCGCTCGAATTTAGATCAACCAGCACGCGAAGAGTGAAGCAAGACAGTGGGGTCTCATCTGGACTCCGAAGGGTGATCACGAAAGTGGGGTCCTGCATGCGCGTTTCGGAGACACAGCATACATCTATTTTGAAATTGCCTGGAGTTCCAGCTAAGTCAGTTTGTTGGGCAGTTTTGGTGAGTTTGCGGACCCAAGTGGAGTGAACACAAGTTTAGGTAATGCTTGCAAACTATTTCCTTAGTGCTGCCATCAGACAAATCTGTCGAGCCGCAGCTCTCCGTGTCATCTTCGTAGTCTCTAAATAGGAAGGACGGTAATTGGCGAAATTCCCTGTAGAGAGGAAGCTAGAGGTATTCGGGCCATCGACAATCGGTGGCCGTCCACAGTGCAAGGGAGTTTTACATTTGGGAACCCTAACCGGAATCTCTGACTCAAAGATCTTACGCGCTAGGAAGTGAGACGTTGATGCATCATGGTGACTCTGTGCTGTGACGCGCAACTACCGAAATAACTAAATTCATCCACCTGTGCCGCTTATTTTCTCGCAACAGCATGATTCAGCCTCGAGTGAGTCAGGTCGTCTCACTGCATTTACATTTCTGTGGTCAAAAATATTTCCCACAGATACCTCAAATATTGCTTAAATGATCGAAAAAAATTGCAACTTGTTATAGTCTTCACTCAGTAGCACAACGTGGTTCGCATTTTCTAAGTCTTATTTGTTTCGGTCTGATTAAATATCAAATCCGCGATTCTCTTATAATGATAAGGATATCTCCATAACCATCTCAATGGGTTATAACAAAGTTAAGTAGCAAGTGCAATCCTGCCGAACACCGATTATCACACTCAATTCGGGTGAATTGTCATCGTAAGCAGGAAATCAGCTTTACTTGCTTGAAGACAGTGGTTGAATAAGTGAAATGAATTTCTGTAGCACGCCCTCCAATGAAAGGCGTCGTCAAAGTACTGCAACAACTGGCAGTACTCCCTATTTGCGTACCGAAGCAGCTTGCGTGTAAGCAGCATCAAGAACCCGCGTGACCTCACAAACCCTCAGAACTGAGTAATATAGGCCGTTAGCAGAATGAACCGTGAGATCCCTGAGATTATTCTCGCAATTTCCGAGAGTCAACTGAAATCAAGAAAAAAATAATCAAGGCACCTGAGCGCGTGTATGAACATTCGGCCATCGCTTATGTTTGTGGTCGGTTGCCGCCTTAACGTCCGACCGTCAACACGGAGTCGTAGCTTTGGCAGCCATATGATTTTTGACAATGATGACGGCAAGCTTTAACTAGTCTGCGCAGATTTAGAGGAGTGTGTAGTCGATTTTTGTACTACGAGCGTTCATAGATGGATCAATCAATTTTCAGTATTAGCACTTAATAAACATTTTATATGAAGGCAAAACTTTTGAATTTTAACTCATAGGTGTTGCAGCAACGTTCCCTTGTTTGAATACAGGTTTTTTTATGGGGTTTCAAAAACTGAAATGCAATTGCGAATGACTTCGGAGTCAACAATCGATTGGTCAGGTTTTTCTATCTGTTTGGCTTCATTTTTTTAAGTGTTTGAAAAAGTTTCCAGATCTTTATTTCCATGTTGTGATTACTGACTCCTTAGTTTTACGAATAAGCAGGGGCCTTTTCTTTGCTGGCGCTTCACATACGTAGAGAGCATTCATATGACTCATGAATGCTTTCCAAATCCGCATCGGCAAAAAAACTCCAACATAGTGTATTTTCTTGCAATAGGACAGGTTTACTATGATTTACTCACTGTTCCTTCTAGGAGGCGCGCTGACTGATCGTCGATGTATACCTTGTGATCGGTTGGTGATCTATCAATCGGCAGCTAAATACAGACAAACGATGGAAAAACCTGATGTGCGATCGTTTTCTTGGAAGGTAAATGCTGCATTTAACTTTTGCCTACTCTTATTTTGTTAGTAGATAGATCAATTCTTTCCTAAAGAGGTTTCCCGCTTTAGGGAGTCGATGGCTTATTGGCCTCTGGAAAATAAATTTCAGCATGGCATTCCTAAGCCGAAGATGCAGGGTGATCCTGACAAATTAACAGGTAAGGGTAGAATAAAGTTCCGGGTCAGCCGAGTGATAAAAAATGGGATCTGTAGTACTAAGTAACTGAGCTACGTACTCAGCATCCCTGTAAACAGAACGGAGGATAGTGGTTTGCCAATCAACAAAACCCCCCTTGATAATGGCATGAGTGGACTACTTAAGGCTTTTATGGATAATGAGTCAGGTCAGGAAAAGTCATTGCTCTTCAATCGGTATCATGATTCTGGGCTTGCCAGTTGTCGGGTGACAGGATGCTGCTCGTTTCAGTCCCGCTTGACCCATTTGGTGCATGGGACAAAGGTTTTAAACCGACTTGGGAACTTTAATCCACGAACCGGAGGAAACAAAATGATGAGAGAACGACAACATTGTCTTATGTCACAGACATGCAAAATCTTATTCTGAAGGGCTATACCAGTGATCCCGTGCTGTGCTAACATCCTATTGCCTTTTGGATGGGATTTTATGACTAGAATTTCCGACAAGCGTTCCGAAAAAGAAACCTGTTCTATGATATGGGAAGGCTCGAAGAATCAATATTCCAAATATCTTTGAAAACCCTTCAAAGAAGAAATTTCATAAAATCAGTTTTTTCTAAATAGAGATCATGCTAAATGCCATGAATAATTGCAATTCCATTGATTCGTCTGACGATAGCATCGATGGAAGAACAAGAAAAAATTAGCTTCTCAATATGTTCATTCATTTAGTCAAACTAGACAACAAGCTGTTCTAACTGGAACTATTGGAATGTATAACATACATCTCCTAAAGGAGATGTATGGCATATAAATGCCTAAATATCCGAAGTCCTGATGTGACTTTGATCTGTTACTTCGGTTTTCGTTTGCTAGGTGAGCTGGTTTTGAGAGCTCATGGTCATGATGGCTCCTGGAGCGCCTTGAGCCCAATAACTGTGGATGCTCTGTTAGACAGAATACCAGTACATAGACGTCTATTTACATTTTAGTTAGGTATTTTTGTTGATGTCAAGACCAATCAACGTACATGTTGTTGCTTATTGGCGGCATCTGTGAGTTCGTTCAGAAAATGATTTTTGAGAATAAAGAAATTTTCTATTGGGTTTGGTCCCACTGATTTCATACCGTAGTTTCAATTGCCAAACTAGCTATTTCGGCTGACGAATAGCATACCGGAGCCCAAATTTCTACCCCGGCCGGTAGACTGTTTTTGGAACAGAACAATCTTTCTCAATAAAATCTTTCCTGGCGATCCATTTTACCTCCATGGCCATGAATTCAGGCCATGAATTGTCGATTGCTACGGCTGGTGTAGATCAAGAAAAGACCGTTCTGGTTCATGTCATTTAACGATTTGGTCGGTGTTCGCATTTGTCTGCAACTAGCTAATGAGGAAACCATCTGTCTAGTACAGCGGCCTCTACATTAGTTCCAGTGAGAGATTTACACGTAGTTATAATAAGAACAAAAATGCTAAGGATCCGAGAAAACACTGAGAGCAAATGAAATATGCTCTGTAAGCAGCGCAAATGCTAGTATTTGATTGCAAAACTTGTCTTGAGAAACGTCGGAAAATTGCATGTACCAACAACGCTGTGTTATTAACATTATGTCATCCACAGTAAAAAGTAGATTATCCCCTTGCATGTTTTGGCCTCATATTTTATTGTGCCATTTAAGTCATAAAATTCGCGCAAAAGATTCGTTACAAAAACCTATAGAACAACTCCAATCAGTAGATTTCACAATCCTAATTTAATTGGGCTTCAAGACTGCATTCTATTCCCATCTAAACGTTACTGCAAATTAATTTGTCCTATCCCAAAAGAGGAAAATGGTCCTTTTCTTGAAGCCTGCCGAAAATGAACGAAAAACACACCAAGTGGAGTGGCAGCTGGTCAGACTTGTTTTTCAGTATCTCCCTTAGGAACTATCCCTGATCCACCCGGGCTAGCTCAATTTCAAATTTATCAGAGGCAGTGTTTATCCGCTGATTGCCAAAGATAAGCTTCAACGGTTGTGGATGATGACCACCGGTATACGTTCGAAAACGATTTTTGGAGTTGAAATTTAATAAAATTCATCTGTGATATCTGACACATTTCGCGCAAGTTAGAGACCACAACGGACGCTGTACTGACCATTCAAATTATCTTTCCACGGAAAAGAAAAAGTGCACACAATAAGTGAGAAAGATATTTTAAGTGACAAATTTGTTGAAATTTATTGGCAAGTAAATTATAAATACGGATCAAGTTCTCGAAGTTCGTCACGTCATATTTTGCGGATATTACTTAAATCTGTTAGCCGGAAAATAGGAGGTAACCGCAGGATCACCTATTACTAAATCTGTGCACACTAGCCTATGAATTCACATGATATCCTATGTCCTGACAACAAACAGTCATATGAGAACTAAGCTGAGTGCAGCCTGAAACAATAAAAGAGCGATTAAGTTCTCTTGATTAACTGACCCACATGCGCAATCGTAATTCAGCTCCCGGCTGATATGCCATACAAATGCCAAAGTGAACAGGATTACAAATGTATTGGATGTCCTACAACGATTGGAATTTCGATGGATTTTACTTTCATTTCAGCCTAGCTATACACACACACACACAGGTAAACACAACGACAGAATTTTATCGATTTCCAGTGCAAGAACAATGATCATTCTGGTGACAGTTGTGGCTAGAATTATTTGGGTCAGTTATCGGATTGTGCTACTCACGCGGTCTGAACTATAAAAACGGAACGACATTCCACCATAACTTTAAAAACCGCCCTAAACAAAAATGATAATGCTGACAAGTAATGAGCATGTAATATGGTTAACCCACTTGAAAATTCACTCATATATCAAAGTGGGAGGTAAATTGGCAGAATTTAACGATAGTTTGCACTAAGTCTGTTTCTGGGGGACAATAAGCGAGGGTTGCATGTCTTTGATAAGCGGTCCGACCAAAAGATGAATTTGGTTGCCGGAGCGGTCGTATCGTCGGTGACCAAAATTTCAGATGCTGGTTTGTCCCTTAAACCATATCACAGTTTGTAAACATGATTATCACCCTCGCAAGATGCTCAACCAATTGTTCTGCAGTGAGAAATTAAATAACCTTAGACACTTCGCTTGCACGTTCCAAGCGATTCTCCTCTACCTTAAGTATCACCCTCATGTGATCCAGTTTCTCTTTGCTGGAACCAAACAACAGAGTGGGAGAGACAGAAATAGAGTAAACAAAATTCATTTAGCAGCATCAATGAGGCAAAAAGGCAACAATAGTTTCTTGGATAAGATACACTTTAAATATTTCTCAATTCCATTCTTCCATTCTTCCTCTCATGGACTTGGGACTCTCACCAGTCCTTTCAACCCTACAGGATAGAAGCCTAATTATGAGGAGAAAAAAGCATGCTGTAGTGGACAAATGATGCGTTACTGTAATTAACGAGGCGCATTTCGGCGCAAAGAGGCTTCCGTGTCCATCCGAGCGAGTAATCCTATTTATATCACCCAAATATGGGAGGATCAGAAAATAAAACACTGAATGCTTGGGGAAGAGTTCATATTAAAGTATTTGGATTTCGATTAAAGACTCAACCTATGGGCAATGCTTGAGAACCTTTTTTGAGGGGAGAGGTAATTTCATGACGAATTTTGCACTTTGTATTCAGAATGTCCGCTAACTGTTGCAAAACGATTTAAGAAATCTGTGGAAATTTACGATTAGAAACTTTTTGCTTTTCATTTTGGTTTATTTTCTATTCTTTAGTGTGCTTTCCTCGAGAATATGTTTATATTTGATTCAGATATTTCAAAAATGCAGTTTCCATTCTGCATTCAGTGGAAACCAGTATATTAGTAAACTGAAGAAGGTAAGATAAATGGCTAATTATCAGTTAACCACTCCTTTAGTACGGAGGTGGCTTTTCTCCAAGTATTTTTGGTAGTTTGGTTCACCTCAGTTGCTGCAATGGAAAATGTCTTGCACGACACTAAGAGCGGCGACAGTTATTCAACCCTAGTTAAATGACCCACTTCAAACTGACTTCGCGTCACAGATATGAACTAACCATCCATAAGTGTGCACGGATTTCCCGGACACTGTAGTTGACAGGCAAATACAACCAGTAAGCTTCTACCCTATGTGAAAAACAGACAAGGGAACAAAAAGGGTTTCTGGAACACTGCTGACATGTAAACCAGTGATTTTGATCCCTTTCTGTTAGTCTTAAGCAGTGCTTTCCGTAAAATAAACTGAGACCATCAAGTATTTACCGGTTGTGAAGTTGGAAGGGCGCTAGAACACAGTCGAAAACAAAGGAAAGGTCTTGAAAAGCATAACGTGCGGACTTCATCGATTCGCTGGAATGTCTATATATCTGGTGAGGTATGGACGAGACAAATTTCAAGGTGGACCTACCACATCTGTATGCACACAGAAAAGGCATGAATGAGGAGTAGATGCTGAAATATAGAAGCTTGGGTATGACATACGATGCCAGCGTGGATCCGGAAAACGTCATGGAAACGAGGAAACGGGCCAAATCAAGACAAAATGATTTCAAGGTTTGAGCACCGAAACAATGGTGGTAAGTCCGCATTAGTCAGGATTGGTGAGGAAGCCTAATGGTGAACAAATGGATAGGTGAAAGCATAATATCGGAGAATGTGAGAGATGATGATAAAGAGTAATCGTTCAAGTTGTTCGAAGCAGCTTGAAAATTTGGAAATTGACATGTCTATGCTAACATGGGGAATTGGATTCATGGAGATTGCAAGCCCACTAAAAAGCAACTTAAATGGAGACTGTTAGCAGTTGAAATTAATCTCCACAGATTGGCGGAATAAAGTCCAACCAGAAAAATTGGTAATATTTGGCCATATAGAATTTCATACGATGCCGACATTTTGGGTAATTTTTTCAGCTGGTCCAATCATACTGAAATTTTTGCTATTCTTCGATCCTACTTATGTTTACTCGTTAAGTATTGTGATAAAGACGAAAAGCTAGTGGGTGAAAAGGGTGCAACTTGACCGTCCCGAGTGATGGGTGCCATGGCACGTTCAGAAAAATTTATCTGGACCCCTTATCTGATAGTTGGATGCGTGAATTTCTGCACATCCCAAAGAGAAAACGGTGACATTTATCGAAAACTACATGATTATGTAAATACTGTAATATGTATTTCTTTCCTAGGCAGTAGAACTTACTAATTTCTAAAACAAGCACACTTTATAGGAATACGATTTTTAATCTGGCCTGGATATAACGTCCCGATCACAGATATGCTGGTGTTAAGTATATATGGAGGAGCGACACCATAGAACAAAAATGACTTCTGCAAGTGGATAATGTTTGTCACCTTTAACCTAGAACGACTGCATTTGGTCGGCAGTGATGTTATTTCTTTGCTGTTGACCCTTATTGGGAAGTGTGCATCAGTGACTGATCAAGTCATTTTAGCCGTTGTTTTTGAGCGGATGAAGTGGAGTACACAATCAACTATCTACCGCACAGTTTCACGGCAAACCAACCTTCATGAACCTTTTTCTATATCACAACCTTTTCTTTTCGTTGTTTCCTATATCTTTCCATTTTGTTTCTGAATAGACATGCCTAAGACGTATCAACCAGTGTTGAAACAAGACCGTGAGAAATTATCTGGGTACGCTACGTGAATTAATCAAGGTCCACTAATAATTAAATCTGCTTAAACAAATTCCATGGAACTGCTGATGCAAGTACTAACATGCCAATTCCTGACATCATGGACTTTGCTAGTCTTAAAAGCTCACCGGGAAGTCTTGTTTTTCGGCACCGAGATGCTGCAAAAGGTCACGTTTACATCATCAGTACTCAATTTTGATAACGAAAGAAATATTTACCCGAAGGTCAAGGAAAACGAAAAAAACATTTTAGTATATCATCCCCAATTTCATCCGCATCCACAAAAAGAAACAGGTATCCCCAATTCATGTGTTAAAGGATTCGTTTCTAATCGTTTTCGGTTCAACCTAATTTGAATCTTCAAAAATTCGACTTTTGCTTGACCATCTGAAACAGAACTGACAAAGGATAGACGTTGGAGATGTTCGAAAGTTTGTCTACTCCGTCTTTGATGACGCTTGCGAGATTAAAGATATGTCGACTGATCTCGAACCTTTTAAAAATTCGGAAAACGATCCCGGGTGGCTCGGTGGATCAGTTTCTGTAAGCGTGGAATACTGGAAAGAGCTTCTCACAAGATATATTCTTCATTTTAAGGACCACCACATGTTTTCATCCATGTACGTATGTCTTTTTTGTGGGGAGGACTTGCCACGTGAGTGGGACAGAAAATGCCAATACCGCAGAGAAATACACCCATATTAACTAAAATTACTTCCACTGACAAAGACTGCAAAATAATTTATTATGACTCCTTAGGGGTTACACAATTCACACGTGGTTTCCACTGGTTGCGTATGCACGTGTTTGCGCATTGTCCAAAAAGGTGTTCGAACCAGTCCAGGTCATGAGTGATAAAATAACAACCCAAGGCGAGCATGAGATGATCGGCATCTGTTCAATGTCGAGGAAACTTGTAAGTGTCTAGAACGACCCCAGGTCTCAGTGTGAAATGGCGTGGCTTTTTCTATTGCTCCGAAATTTTGTTTTTATCTAGCAGAATTTCAGCTCATTTCATCCAGATTTTGTTGAACTTCGACATTCTCTTCGACGTGCGATACATAGGCATTTTAGGGGAGGAGCAGGACGATGAGGTATCCATACGGACTCGTCTTTTAATTCCGGAAAGGGAATACCTCCCCACTTCATTCTTAAACCATCCCAGTGTCTAGCATAATGACTTTTAACCATGCAACCGAGATCTTTATTATGCAAGTGAGCATAGGTGAAACACATCACTTTAAAATCATATCACTCAAGTTGTTTGGACCTTCTACTGACAACTGGCGAGTAGTCGGTTGACGCGAATACGTCCCGACAATTAACAGTCAAATTGTGCCCCTGAAAAATCATAGCAGTCTGCAACAAAAATGCCGACCAAAGCAGATAAACTTGGAGTCGAATCTTGCCTGCCAAGTGGAGAAAAGTGGTTACTCTATGCAGATATAAGTAAGAATATTGAAAAGATGGCAATGATTAGCCGAATTTAACCGAAGATATGATTTCCGGGCCATGGAAGGGATACATCGGCACGTTGTCTCAGATCTTTTCCAAAGCTAATTATCTCCTTTAAGTAATGTGGAACATAACTCTTGGCTCCTTGTTTACTTGAGTCTAATAAACTCTCATCTAGGAGTATAAACTGGGACACAGAAATTTCTTCTTGATATACTTGCCCCAAGCATTTGTATATAGTATAGGATAGTAAAGAGCGGATGTGTAACCGTAGTTTACAATGGATGAATAAGTGTCCAACAGAGCATGTTGAATGCATGCTAAAATCCAGTAATCCTAGCAACACGGGTGTGAACCCAAATTGTGGTTATGCAACTACAAGGAAAGAAAAGGCAGGTTTGAAAGAACTAAGATTTGAATGGGCTTCAAAAGAGTGGAAGAACGAACAAACCAGGAGACTTTTGTTTGTAGGATTGAGACGAATGCAGAGTGGCTATTACAACGACAACGGGTGCAAGAGGTTGCAAGGCATGCACAGTAGCTGGACTGCGATAGTTTTGGGTGTCACAAGAAACTTCTGCCTAATCTCTGAGTGTGAAATCTGTGAGTTTCTAAGATCGGTTTGGAGGCTGTTGATGAATCTGTTTGGTGATCACTATCGACCAGATAGTATAAAATCGAGTTGTTGATTATCCGAATTCTTCTTTTGGGGAGGAGGCTTAGGAAGTCCTCGGATACCCTTGCTTCAGACGTCTCGTTGTGTGTCCAGTATACTGCAAGCTACATGAAGTATAGAAAAAATGACTCAGACTGGAGCCGCACCCTATCTTTGGAATGGTTAACACCGAGTTACTTGATACTGCTTAGGACCAACACATGTAAAAAGGGTTCCATAGGGTCCTGGATTAATGTTGTTCCAGCAATTCGAACACATCATCAACCTTAACTGAAACTGACACGAACAATTCTTTCATGTTACTTGGCATCAGATTGCAGTTTATTGTGTTGTTTTGCATTGTACAGACTTCCGTGTACACAAAGTTTCACAGTTCAGTCAAGAAAATTCAGGGTAAAAAAAAATAAAATTTACAATCGTCACCTTGCAAAAATGGAATAAAAATTCATCATGGAGGCATTTTTATTTTTTACTTCCTTTATTAATGAAAATATAATGTACATGAATCTTCAGGAAGGGAGCCGCAGCCAGCAGAGAGCTGCCAAGTAGGGAAATCGACCAGCGGTGGCAGGATTCGAGCCCGCGACCTTCACGTCCAAATGCCAAGACCTTATCCGTTTGGCTACCGCCGAACATTACGATTGGCTGCTCAGGAATTCGACTGAAACACGGTCACGGTTTGTCAAAATGCGCGCTAAATATAGAACAATGGAGTTCCCATAGATATTGATTCTAGAGGGTATGGATCGAAAAGCGGATCCTGTTGAAATATGAGAGCGACACTTTGAAATATTGTTGGGCAGAGGATGCGTGGGATCTAAAATAATTTCGCGAGCATTTTTTTCACATGCTGATAAATACTTATCACATAAACCGAGGGACAATTCAGTTAGTGATGAGAAAGACACACGGCTAATAATTGATAGCCCCCGGGCGAAGAACTTCAAAGTCTTTTTAAAGTAAACCTGTAAAAATAACAGGAGAACAGCGAAGAAAAGTTGGAAAAGTAGATTGGTATACAAACCGGGAGATGGTGTTTTGCTTCATCTTGTAATGTCGAAACTTTCTGATTTGGAATGACAACCGTCGGAGATTCTTTACACAGGTAGCAATGAGAGAAGTCCACTTAAAATTTTTAAAATTTAGTAACTCTTCGAAATATCATAGAATCAACCCCGCTAATTGTTTCTGAGTTGATGAAAGACGTTTCGGATGAGTAGGCTGACCAACAGAAAAAAAGAACAGACATTCAAAACATTCAGATGTGTTGAGATTTAAATCAGCTCGTGCAGAGAAATCGAAAACAGAAGATAGGTTGTTGGAAAATATTTAGAAATCATTGTTGATTGAAATGGATTGAGAGAGGGCAATATCATCAGTATATTAAACAGATGATTAGGGGAGCTAGTAGACAAATCGCAAATGAAAGTAGAAAAGAAAAAAAACAGCGATAGAACAGCATTTTGAAGCACGCCTGATTTGGCAACCGACGCTTTTGAAGTTTTGCAGCCCAGTCGTGTGCACTGGGTTCGGTTAGTAAAGTAATCAGATAGACATGCTAATAAAGCCCTCGGACAACCAAATATACCCAGTATGTGGAGTAGAAGAGACCGTGGGGCCAAATCAAATGCCGACGAACATTATGGAAAGGCGCAACGCACAGTTTTCATCGATGCGTTTAGGGACTTATGAATGTGGTGGATGAGGGAGGCGACTGCGTCTAAAGTGGACCTGTTAGATTTGTAAGCAAACTGAAAAGAGTCATCTGGAGGATAAATAGAAGAACACTGGCACTTAAATACAGCACGCTCCTTTTAGTTTAAGACCAGGAGATGTTAGAGCGATTGGGAGAGAGCGTTTTGTTAAAGCAGTAGAACTGGTAGATTTCGGGATATGAATAATAGTGATGGGTCTCCAAAAGTCAGGGATAGAAGACGAGCTCAATGGTGAGTTAATCAAAGAAGTAAATGTATCCGTCATAGCCACAGAACCATGCCTTAAACGAGTTGAGTGTAGACTGACGGAACCAATCCCTGTGGTAATTTTAGTGGTGCGGAGATGGTCTAGTACCTCTTCTATAGAAATACTTGTAACTGTCATATCATCACTCTGTCAAAATGTGATTGGGGAATAGCTTTTATTAGGTTGGAAATAAATCGCACTCTCGAGTTATTACGGGGTTTGTAAGAATGCCCCTAGCATCGTCTTAGAGATTTCAGTTTCTGGGTGGAGATACGGCAATGTGAGGTGAATAATGTTTCTAGGAGACAACAGATATCAAAGATCGCTTTGGCCATCTCTGTGAAAAGTTTTACATTGTCAGTGAGCACGGGTTCAAAAGGAAAACAGGAAGATACGTGTGAAGGGGATTTCTGAAGAAAAGTAAAGCTGTTAAGTGAAATCTTACGGAGGCGAACTCGTATTTGATTTGTTCGCCTGAAGGAACAGAATGCTGATTGAGAGCATATCTTGAGCCTTAATAAAGAAAGACAATGACCACCATCTGATATTGGAGCACGCAGCTTCAGATAAAATAGTCCAGAGTGGTTGGTAATACCTTTACCCAAAATGGAGTCGTCTCCGGTGAGAGAAACACAGAGGTCAGTCAAATCCATCACAGTCATTGGTATGGTAGATTCATGATTGAAATCACCCACAATAATATGTAGACAGGTCTCAAGAAGAAGTAAATTAGGTACTAGAAAATAGTCGAAGAAATGTGATATTGTGTTGTTAGCTAAAAGCGGCGATATATAAATTCGTTATGATCGTATTGGTATGGCAAGAAAACCTAGGATGGCACCGTGTCACGAGACAGTCAATTCCGTTTAGTGAGGATATATAAATACCTTCGGACTTGCCAGACCAGAAGGAGTTTATGTATATTGCAACACCGCCTCCAGTCTTCTTCTTATCCGAAACTGTCCTGCCGATGGAGTCTGAAACTGTTTATCGACACGAGTGAATCAGCCATATCCGGTTTGAGCCACGATTCTTATATGCATATGACAAACGTGTGACCATGGATCGGTGATTGAAGTGTGAGAGACAGATCCGACGTTTTCGTAAACAGAGAGCGGAATGGACACCTTGGCCGGATTGGTGCATTTATGAGCCGCCTGCCAGCTAACACGAACGCCTGTTCCTGGTGGGTTAGAAAGTCTCTGAGATGCAACAAGTCGTTATCCCAGTCCATGTAGAGAAGAAATATGGGTTGTAAACCATAATAATTTTAACCGATTGTAGACGTGAACAAGGACCATAATGGAATCTAAAGTCCCGCAAGAAAACAATGAAATATCGATGCTAGAATTGTGGCGCAGCCAGTCAAAGTGTGCGTCGATAACGAATATAAGTCTTTTGGAGCCTTCTTCGTGCAGATAATCTGACGTTTGGTCGATTGTCTGTTTGCTGCAAGTTATTCTTGCTCCATAGATGAGAGAGGTCATTAATTTTACTTGCCATAGGGGACAGATAAACCATGAAGATCGGGTTTATTGCCCCTCCTAAGCAATACTTCGATACACTTTTCTTCCCGTACGATCATTCTTAACTCTACAAAGCCCAAATCATCAGAATACCAGAAAGTTATTCCGCTCTGTTTTTACAGTAAACTTAGTCACTGGTGGAGCATTGTAAAAATTATGTCTAACAACTTTCGAATGTTTGTTTCTGAATCAGAAAACAAACTTATCGTACGTGCATCTCGTATGCAGATTGAAGCTCTTGATGCTTCTCTGTAGCGAACTACATCCAGGTTCGATCAAAATGTAAATCAACCAGAGGAAGTCCAAGCGGCCATCCCAATGTTTCTCTGTCTTACCATTTGAAGGACTTTCTACCGCAAAGGCACTGCACACTAATTGTGCATGTGAAAATTAATTAGTTCAGCTTTATTATTGCAGTTTCATTCATGATATCTTCGTCGGTGAAATATTCGAAAATAGAATCTATGGTCTCTATCAAAGGAGAGTTTTGCAAAAAGTTTCAAACCTATCGAAATCGCTGTTTTCATGGAGAATTCATGGTATATTGCCATCTTCATTTTTTAAATCTGTCTCTCTGTTTCCTATAATTACACATTCCACACTGCTTTTGTTTACACCAGTATTTCAAGGATAACTTGTCTGTAGCATGTTGTTAGGATGCCGGAATTTCGTTTTGACATTTACTCATTTGCGGCAAATCGCAATTGCGTATCTCGTCTCTGTTGCCGAACACTGCAAATGCAAATGATTGAGATAATTACCGCGGTAAGAAATTTTTCGGCTTTGAATTCGTTTTGCGTTTCTCAGGGCTAATTCAGCGAAATAATTTTTGTCTATTGGGATTTCGCGTGGTGCGAGACTTTGTAACCGGGGAAACCGTGGCCAGCCATAGTCAAACGGAAAGGGTCGTGGCGTCTGGACCTGAAGGTCACGGGTTCGAATCCTTCCACCGCCGGTCGATTTTTCCACTTGGCCGCGGTCTCCCTGAAAAATGCTGTACATTGTTATTTCAAAAATAAACGAAGTAAAAGATAAAAAAGACAAAACTATCACAATCGACAGCTTTCTTTAGACGCTAATTTTACAGTGAACCAGTTTCTTTCGGTTCGTGAGAAGAAAATAAAGTTAACTCTCGAAATGGTTAGGCCAATGAAACAGTTGCAAAAGAATGCTTTTAAAAGTTTTGAGCAGCATCAAAATGACCTTCGATAGCGTGAACTTGAATAGGATCTTCAAGGGGGCTGCTAGATCGACTCAGAGAGCCCAAAACCAGGAACGTCATCTTGATCTGAAGCCTAGTAAAAGCATCGATGAACGAGCATACAACGAAAGAAATAAGGTGGCACACAGCTGCACATTCCAAATTCAGAAATGACCTTAAAGAGCTGAGTTGGCCCAACCCTCCGAACGAGACCAAGAAATAAGCTGGCTATTTATTACACAAAGCGCTTCTAGTTGCGTTCCAATTAAGATGGTTGTCTATGATCGACGATTATTCTGACCCCAAAGGAGAACTTGTTTGGACTAGGCTAGAACAAGAGTTGGTCAAGCCGAGAAGATTGTGAAATTTGGACATAATGTTTGCTGACTGAAATTTACCAGCACCGAGTAAAATTCCCTCTGTTGACTGAAGTTCCCGGACCGAAAGTAATGCACACTGCAAAAGACGAAAAAAACGATAACAAAATCGGTTTCCAAAATGTAGTGTGGCATTATTACAGTTTTAATGGGAACGTAACCGACCTTGCAATTCCAATCTTGACAAAACCAAAGCACAATAAAGAAAAGCTTCTTTAAACAACAGCCAATACCCGGATATTCATTCCATCAGCCCCAGTAGGCTTGATGTTAAAGTTTCATATAATTGATTAGATTGTTTATCTGATGATTCTGAGTTTTCATGTTTTTTCCTTCTTTCCAAATCTGATTTGCAACCGTGCTTGAAAAAGCAAAAGTTAGGGAATGATATTAATCAAATTCGTTCGAATTGTCGGATACATTTTGCACAGGTCAGACCTGTCAGCCATTTCATCAGTTTCTGTTTGGTTTCACACCGGCACTGCAAGCTGATTGGTCTAATCAGTCGAAGGTCAATTGTTTTTCCTTGAGTGCTGAGTGCACAGTTGTGTCTCATTGGATTGCATCATATTTACCAAAATTTTTGCTGCATCACGGAACTGATTTCTTACCGCTGACTTACGGGGTCAACAAAGCACGCTCACGGGTTGATAATAGATGTTGAAAATCCGAATACTGAGAAAATCCACCCATTAGTTGATGGATACAACTATCGTATACATTGCCCGGAAAAGATCTGCCTCCTGTTGCGGTACTCAAAGTGTTTCCCTGCTGGTCCCGACTGCTTAGTCCTTGGCTTTCTTAAGGTAGAAATAGTTAGTGTCCATCCTGCTTTTTCGTACCATTTTCACCATTTACTCCGCTCACCAAAATAGCTGAGTGGATTAGATGCAGCCGTTTATATTTCTGGTTGAGTTTTCTAATCAGACCTTTTCGTTTACATGCAAGCCCAATGGCTTCAACAAGGATATAGCTGAGCAACAGTGACATGTTCTCCTAAAGTGCTAAGGGGTTCTCGGAAACCAGCTTTCTCTGGATTTCGATTCTGTCATTTCCCGGCTGATAAGCCTGATAACTTTGAGGATTCAAGTACTCATTGTTGCAGATTAGGAAACACTAACAATCCCACTCATTAACGATTCTGGTTTTTTACAAAACCTTTTTTTGTACTGCTTTCTAGTACTTATCTAAGCGTTTATCTACGGCACAACGACTAAAAAATTTTGTATGCCGACCGTTTTTGTTCTCATTCAGTTCATACCTTAGTCAGTCGGACTTTTTGTTTTTTTGTCGACTAATGTCACCCACCTCTCCTCCCCGCGGAACCATCTTTCGGCTTGGCATATGTGACTGTTTTTGAGTAAACTTTCATCCATCCAGATTCCTCATTCCAAGTTCACCAAATGGATCATTGGCTCTACTCTTGTTCTCACAGTGTAAGTACCTTAGTACTGTAATCGTCGCAAATCTGCGGTGAGTTTTTAGTATACTCGACTGTGTTAAGAAACTCCATTGCTTGTCTTCCCGGATCTGTGTCCCGGAGAAGTTATCCACGAGACCAAGTGTCCTCTTTCTTGTTCGCCAATGTGCTCTTCATATACAAATTAATTACCATCAATGATCTATCCGTATCAAACTACGAAGAAGTTTCTCATGCACTTCACTACCGATTACCTATAATCAACGGTGATTTTTCCAGTTCCATTAGTTTTTTTCAATTTCAAGTTACATGACCAACACATCAAAATACAGGAAAGTTGCATCGTCCAATACACGATGATCCTTCGTCCTGTCATTTCAAATCAACTAATCTTGGAACTTGGCTATAAAAAAGTGATTCATCTAAAATTTTCGTTCTAATTTTGATTGCGGAACCTTTTTTTTTCTAGCATGTACTTTTTGGTCCTCACTCCTGCTTGACAGTTGCCTATCTTCCTCACACAAACTAGTCAGGTGCCTACCGTTTGATGCATCAGAATGTAGTTGATGGTGAAATAAATAAAATTCATTTGATTAATTGAAATCATGAATTTCTTCCCCTCAAATTGTCATCGAGTGAGGTTGTAGACGGACAAGTTTGAGGAAGCTAACCTCAGGAACACTGTCAACTCGGAGGCCGTTTGGTGTAATCAAGTCAATATCGGCTATTTTTACGGCAGTTCAATTGACCGTCGTATAATCGCCCGTTGACGCCAAAATTTCTCTATGTGACACCAGGCCGTATGGTTGATTATAGGGGGACAAGCATAAACCAGAAATATCAAGTTAAGCAGTACGTGCAAAGTATTTCTTCTCCTAGATGTTCGCATATTTTATTCACTCTCAGGTGTCAATGTCAACGGTCCCTAGTTAGAATCCGATTCTTTGATAGACAAGCGCCCTAGGCGTAGATTATGCAGTCCCAGAAACAGCTTGTTTGTGTGTCAAATGCTCACTCCCAGTTTGCTTCTTGTGTCATTTTTTTGTATCTACCAGAAGTGATTCAGTGAATGACAACAGTGCTCATTTTGCTGTTAGGTTTAAAGGTACGGTAACACCTTCAGTCGCAAACATTGAGATAAGGAATAAGAGGATGTTGTAAGCCAGAAAATGTCTTACAAGTAATACCAACCCTAACACAATCGTTCACTTACTGGTTCAGCCACTCACTGCCTCAGTCGTCCATCCACTTACCCACTCACGAATGCACTGAGTCATTTATTCACCCATTCGTTCGCTCTCTCACCCATTCCTTCCTCGTTTTCCTCCTTCCCTCGTTCACTCAGTCTAGCATTCAATAACTCATTTAGTGATCTGTTCACTCATTCTTTCATTCAGTTACTCAAGCGCTCACTCACCCACGTATCCACTTGCCTATTCTTTTATTTGGTCATTTGTTCATTTCCTTATCCTTCCAATTAATCTGACAATCATTCAGTTATTCATTCGCTAACTCAGTGAAGCGATTGACGGACCGGTCAACAGCAGACCAAACAATAGTTTATCACTTAGGAACCTATGCAAACAGTCCAAGGGATATAAGATAGCGATTTTGTAAGTCAGTGCAGGTCATATCTAATTACCCTTCCATGCAATACAGAGTTATACTGGTTTTAAAACCAGTACCTTTTTTCAATCCCGTCGACAAATCAAAGGCACCAACGAGCAGTTCATTACCATGCAAAATGTACTTCATTCTCTTGCAATCTCGTTATTGGATACACGAAGCATTGGCAACACACGTCTTCTAATTTTATGGTGCCACTTTTTGACAAAACAGTCACAGTTTTTGCCAAACGGCCAGTGAACAACTTTTAGGAACATTTTGAATGATGACGAGGATGTTGATTATACAGTCAACTTTTGTGGTCTCTTGGATGCCATGTGATAAACGGAAAGATGGGAACTTTCTTAGTGAACTACGTGCATGTACACACGCACCCACACACACACACCCATACTCACCTTTGCGCCCATCATATTCATCCATCATGGCATTTCAGAAAAGGGTTCCAGTTATACACGGTCGGCTATCTGATTGTGGTGCCGTGATTTCTCGAACAATATCGTTTCACGATTGATATCAACGTGCACACACCTGCAAACATGTACCGGAACATGCAAGTGGATAGAAAATAGTCGAGCACGTGAACTTAGTATTATTTTGGTGATCTTCAGGAGGTTGGTTTCGTTGATGACAAGCGAAATCCGGGGGCACGTTTAAGCTGACTACATACTGACTGGGTTCAAATAAACAAAGTGCATGATAAATTATTGCCATTCAGACTTGGTTAATTCACGCGTGCAATAGGCATATGCACACGGGTGTTTATACATCCATATGTATTTACACGTTGATGTACCTGGAGGGTTCATGTATGAAAATGAATTAAGAAAGGATAGGCAGGATTGGGGTTGACGAAAACCGGAAAACCGGTTGGGTGCTTCAGAAATTCTGGCTTACTCTTGTTAGTAGTAGTAGTATATATATATATGCTTCACGATGCATCTCGCGTGTAACATAATACGCAAGACTATCTGATTTTTAAGGTACCGGTGCAAAGCATGTCAACGGGGATTCATTATAAAATTGAATCAGACGATATGACTGTGAAAACTCCGGTCATACTGCGGAAGAATATATACAGTTTACAAATAAATATTCGTAGGTAAACACTAGTGAATAGATTTTAAATTCGAATTGATTTAGCTTGTCTTTCAATGTTCTGCTTGTAAAATCACTAGAATGGAGTTGGTGACACTGTTGGCACATTTTTCTACTCTAAGTTAATGTTTAACTATCCGATGGAGGAGATTCTCGGCACAAATTGCACAGCAGCATAAGGCCGCTTTAAGCCGGGTGTTAGCCGGATTCATTTCACCGACTTTCTTTCACCGAAAGCGTGACTTTCTACCAGATCCACGCATTATCGTATTATTAATATTGTTCGTAATTGCTCTCGATGTTGTCAAGAAATTTGACTGTTAGTTTTCGATCGTATTCTGTGACATTTTGTGTGAGTTACAGGTGCGGCTACCAGTCAGTGAGCACTGACGATATCATTTGCACTGGCGATCACTCGTTTGGGATCTGAACGCCAAAGCGAGGGATTTAGGCCTAAATTGCCACCACCGGAAGTTTTAAGAATCGCGGAGACTGTTGCGTTTCCTGCTGTCGCTTTTTCGCTTATGAATCGGACTTGATGTCACTCGTTCTCCATTAATTTTGGTACGTAATTGTAAGCCGAAAAACCACCGAGCGTAAGACCATTGTTTCGGATAAATCTGATCAATTTATCCACGACCAGGCAGTGTTTTTATCGCTTTAAGCTACACTTGATTGTCGTCTGATCCTATATCGGACCTTGACTTTGCTGGTCTGTTAGACTGAAATCAGACATTCTAGCATTTTAGAGGTTGATACTGTATCAACTGTTACAAAGCTATTGGTTACAGTAAATTATTTGCCATGTGCAAATATTATAATCATAGCACACTCATTAATAAAATTGTTACAGTTACTTCATTAAACTACTTCAAGTTCTCGAGATCCCAAGTTCACGCAAAACAGGGCCATTTACTAGTTCATTTACAGTTCTTTTTTCCAGGATTTTTTAAAATTCTAACGATTACAGTGATTGCATTAAATTTAGAAACGCAAATAAAACGGGCATACATAGGTTGTCCCTTGTAATATTTGATTATGGTTATATCCAGACAAAGTATTTTAAGTCATTGCCTAAAGGGCAGGCCTCAGTAAATTTGATTCTACTTGCTCGAATTTCGTTGTTCTTAAATCGTTTGTCTCTACTTCCTTTATTAGTGAAACAACAATACACATCATTTTTCAGGAAGGCGACCGCGGTTAACAGAAGGCTGCCAGGTGGGAAATTTGACCGGCCGTGGGAAGATTCGAAACAGCCGTCTCGTTGTTCGAGCGTCATCACCATATCCGCTTGGACACTGCCGGTGAGATTGGAACAGTATATGCAATTCTCACTAAGCTTGAATGTCCAACACCTATAGATTTGGTTGTACATAGATCGACAACCGTTAGATTTCCGTTTCATTTTTTATTTTTAGCATAGTTCAATAAAGCCTAAATCTGAGGTGCCATGAGTTGGTTTTCGGGAATGATTCGGTTTCACCATTCCCCAACACAGTGGATAATCATGAGGAAGTGGGCCTATTTTGAACAGAACCTAATGCTAAACAGTCATTGACGTCCGCTCGTACCTATCAATTTTTACCAGTTAATCTAACTTGGCGCATCGAGTAGTTTGCGTTTTCGATGCAAAATACCACATGTTATCGATTTCAACCGATTCTCCTCTAGGTTACTGCACAGTTGTGCATAGGCTGTCTCATACGTTTGAGTATTTGAAATAATAATAATGACACACTTAATTGGACGCCGATTCATAGCTCCAACTCCCGGGAAAATATTAGGCCTGATGACACACGGCTCGGCGTATAAGATAGAATATAACTGGACTAGGTTGGATGAAGTGGTCTATAAAAAGCTGTCGAACTACCAAATTTGATCCATCTTCTCTGTCCAATTTTCCCGGCTGTCTGTAGCAAATTGGACTAGAAATACCCAAATAGTACCATGGCAACCATTTTGAAAATTGTTCCATGCATCCGAAGTAGTATATAACTGATGAGGAAAAACACAATGGTGAAATTGACAAAAACAGTAGGCAAACAGTCAACAGAATCAGAGTACTCGTAGTGTCTGTCTTGAATCTCAGTCCATTAGCATTATTTTTACCCTAACGCATTTATATCAAACTAATCTTGACACCGATGTGTTTTTCATAAGAAACATGGAGATTACATTACACCACAAACCCAATTATGCATGCATGTTCTCCACTTTTTTATAGCATGCTCCTCCCTCTCTATCTCACGCTTTCTGTCGGCCCATTGCAGACTTCGTCTCGCCGTCCTTCGGAAACATTCGCTCCATTCCGACTAATCGGTCGAACTAGTCAATTTGATGGAAAAACCAATCAAATGAAAATTCGGCGTGATCGGATGTGATAGTAACACGCTTAGTCGACTTTGTTTTACTTTCGCAGACCAAACTGGAATTTACAGTTTTTGTGTCCCTCAGTGCTTTACCTCCATTGCAAATTCCGTGCCTACGTAAGGGTGTTTGTGTAACTGAAATTTGAAAACTCCATGGGTAAGATGAAATCATAAATGATCAACGCAAAAAACGTCACGTGTTTTGTGAATTGTAACATGTTTTGCGCTCAAATTCATCTGCGCTAAATCTAGCGAACCGTAAAATCGTTATTTTGCAATGTGAAGTTTGTCACTAGAAAGGCGATGAAGGAACGCGATAATCTGGAGCAATATTATTCAACGGTATTCATATCCACCAGTGAGGATGAACATTGTTATTACTTGTATATATTTGTTTTGGATTCGACGTCGAAAGAGTGTATGACTATGTTAATATCTTGTGGCTGGTGACTCGCATCATGCTGTCCTTGTTTGTTTCCTGTTCTATAACCTTTCAATGAGTTCAGTCATATTATCCTAGTGTGTACGGAAAGGAAAATAGAGAGTAGTTAATCAATTTTGCGAACTAATTTTCGTAATGTGAATAAAAGACCGCAATGTTGCGGAATTCTGTTCTCGGTTTACATAGACCGAGTGGCGCATGAAGGATGTCGATTGATGTTCGCCCAAAGTACATAATAAAGTCGACAATGATCATCATACGACACAAAAGCCGAACCCCATAGTTCCTGGATGAAAAACCTGCATATTTCGACGATAGCCAACCATAAAACCAAGTTCTTCATACCCGTAATGTAAATCACAATTTGATCGCTGCGTCATCCTCTGCAAAGTAACTCTGAGAATGCAGAACGACGACACAAGGGTGAGCAAACGAGATGTATTAATCCTTTCTAGCTACCATACTCATGATCCAGAGTAAACGTTGTAGTTATCCGTAACATGGCTAACACTGAAAAATGTCCGACTGTTTTGAGTTGGCTACTGACAGTAGTCAGCGAATTGTGAGGTTACGTTAAGTTAATGGGAAGTCTAGCTGTCAAACTCATTTAGAAATCGATAGTGCGAGGTTAGTGAATACTGACGCGTCATATTCAAGATAAATGTAGCTGTGATGACATCGTAACTATAGCATCACTCGATAAGCTGAGCCATATATGAGTGATAATCATAGAAAAAAATAGAACCAATGTGATTTTCATTAATAAACGATTGTTTGCGGTCGCTCGAGTTTGCTGTTCTTATTAGGGTTGATAGGAACAGGTGAGACAGGCCGGGAGTTAGAATAGGTTGTAGGCTTAAGATTAGGAGTAGAAAAGAAGCCATCTTGTTTTTTGGATATAATATGATGTGTTAAAGAACCGTCCGAGATCACTGAATGTGATATCTCCGAACCAAGTGAAGACAGAATTGAGAGGATGGAGTCAGAATGTTTTGCGTTTTGCATGTTTACGAACACATCTTCAGATACAACTGAATGTCAGACAGCAGTATTAAGTTATTTGTTGCTGCAAGACAACTTTTGTGATCCCTCACGTTTGATTTCGAAAAGATAAGGTGAGATCCCATGGGATATTCAAAAAAAGTCAGGATTTATTCAATCTTTCAAGAGAGAACCATCTGAGAGTGAAATAATGAGCTATGCTAAGATTTAATGGACAATCAGGTCACAGATGCATGAACCAAGGTGGTTCACTAACGAATGAAAAGTAGCCTAGGAATGTATCGGACTTCTAACCATCCGCGTGTTCACAATCGTTTGCATTCCACTCTGTGCTCGTAAAGGTGAACACAATAAACGGAAAGCTGGAAGACCTGTCCAGACGGTATGATGCAAGCGCCGTGTAAATTGTTTTCGCAGAGTAGCTAAAAAACAAGAAGACTGTATTAAAAGTAAATACGATATGGGTTTGTAGTTAACGGCTGAAGAAAGAATGAGGAAATACAAACGTAGGCGGAATGTTAATGAAACAGAAAGTGGAAAAATCCCGCCTGAACCAGGAGGGAGAAGAACCGAGTTGATTCGTCAGGAAGGGAAAAATGAAAGGATAGTGACTATTGATTCCGTTTACCCTGTGCTCTTGTCGAAGACCAAGGCAGCTGTAATGACAGCTGATTACTCCAGTCGATAGTGCGGGCGATCGTAGTATGCTAATGATAGAAAATCGACTTGGACGATTTGACTTTGATTAATTAACAAATTTTTATGTCTGATTGACTTGGCTATTCTCTCCGGTTTTTTAATGGCATGCTTAACCCAGTCATGTAATGGAAGAGACAGACTCCATGGTCATCAGAGCATTCTACACGTGAGGCCGGTGAGGATAAATGTGACCTTGAAATGTGGAACCACTTAAGTTCCCACTGTGTTAGTTAGACGGGTTAGGAGATAGAGGCCATTCTAGATTTGCGAGTCGAAGCCAGGACAGAATTTTCATCCTTTTCCTGCCTTTTAAGACAGATAAAACGGGAAAAAGTGAAACAGAAGACTTTCCGGGAGTAAAATATCATAAGTAGCAGTATATATCGTAAAATCCGTAGTACTAAAACTGATCTGTTGAGGATGGAAAAATATCCATCCTCTTCTGTTCTATTTATCGGAAGAATAGAATGCTGATGTGTGCATTCAAACAGCCTTTTGTTTCTAGATACTAGTCGCATATTACAACATAAATCCATCTATCCTCACTAAAGAGAACCAGAGGAGGTAGTTATATCATCCACAGACCAGATGCCAAATTCCAAGTCGAAGTTGCACTTGTCAAACTGGCCTGGTAAAAAATTCTTTCAAAATCACACTATGCCTTTAGGTAACGGTCAGAATGAACGCTGCAAAGCTAAAATCCTTCCAAATGAGTATTTTGCAATAAGATATGTCCATTCTTATGTTAAGGTAGCAATTAAATTTAATGAAAGCAATGATCCAAGGGTTATTTAAAAGTGCAGTAACGGGGAAATCAGTAGACAAACTTCAATGCAGGCCCAGAAGATCGCTTGTGCGCCCAATTATCTCTTGTAAGTGGTCACATTTTGCAGGGTGCGGAAATTGCTCGAAAATAAGAACAGCGATGAAATCATGATAAGTGCACTGAGGCCTGACAACAGCCGTATGCCGTCAGACCTACACACGCACACACACGCACTAGGCCGTCAGTTAAATATGGATGACCTCGAATTTTTGTGTGGACGCCTATGTACACAGTAAATGGAACCCCATTGGAGCAAGAAAATTCACAAAAGATTTTGAAAGGGACTTAAGATTTATCCTAATTTAAATTCATAAATGGTAGCAGATTCGTTTGCCCAACAAAAAGAAAAATTAAAAATGTTTGGTCCCTAGACACAACGGATGAGGAACTGATGTCAAATCTTCGGTCGATTTTAAAGGTCGTGTTTAAACTTTTCTAACTTTGTGTAAACTGAACAGAGCCACCATCTATAACATGGTGAAGGAATAGACGATTTTAGGAGCATGCATTTAATGGAATAAAGTGACCACGAAGTTCTTTTCACGAATCCTAATGCAAATTATTACCGATACCTCATGAAACAGTTTCCGGATAGATTTGAATAGCATTTGACCTCTCCCAGTTACACCAGATGTATAGCATGACAATAATAGCACAACAAAGCAGAGAACGTGATTATCTTGAACAGTGACAGATAGAACTAAGCGCCTTATTCTGGGACTCCGCAAATTGTTTTGATGAATAAATGATATATGACTTGAAAAACACTTGCAAAATAGGTTTTCTTAGGAGAGAATTCTCCGACAAAGTTGTTTGGTTCTCTTATTCCCGTCCAAGTTGATCAATTTCACGCGAAAAATTAGTATAATGTATACCAACAGACCAAACGAGCATGCACTAGGGCTAGAGAAAATTTTGTCGCTGTGGTAGCGGTGATATTTTTTGCTAGTGTAAAAAGGGATTGTCTTTGAGGAGTTCCAGGTTTCATTCCACCAGAATTTTGTAAACATGTTTTCCTGAGTGGGGTGTCCTTCTCTCACTTTGTTGTAACTCGATTGAATGGAGACTTGGGCGGAGGATATGGTTCACAAGAAATAATACCCTGGCGTGAATCGCGAAGCCATCCAGAATATGTCTGGTGTCCTCGCACGACATTTAAAGGAGGTATCTTACCAGTTGTTACTGACTTCCTGAAGCACGAGAGGAGTAGCAACATTACACATCCAAATTGATGAAAAAAACACTGTAGGATAGTAGCACTCCCTTTAATTGACACTATTTATTGATGCTGGATTTCTGGGGGAAACAAGTGCCAAGTTGTTGTGAGCTAATCTTGCTTTGTTCTTCCCAACGAGCTCTTGATACGTCATGGTTAAGATGTGCATATGACGGCTGAAGTGGAATATCGGCTAAATTCCCGACCTGTATGTCGACTAAAAACTCGAAAACTTTCACCAGCGCTCGATGAATAAAAAGGGATACAAATACAAGCGTTTCCTTCCCTATGTTGCTGACTTCTGAAGCAGAAGTTGCTCATATGACGCTTGTTTTATGAATTTTGGGCACAACCTATGCATTACTAGTGACTCATTCAGAGTACTGGGGAGGGCGTTTCAACATGTGTCGCAGAAACCGAGCCTGAAAAGCAATATTCACCGGAAAACATTCATAAGTAAGTCAATCAGATTGATAAGTTATCATACATGAAAAGTTCTTTGCAAATCCAAGGGAGTAAAAAGAAGTGCACTGAAGCTGTGTCTTGTCCAGGTAACCTAACTTTTTCAAAAATGCCATGGTAAAACAACGGCACATTAGAGATCATGAAAACTAACCAGAATGTATTCGTATAGATGTTACGCAATTTGCAAAGAGCAGCGTGGTAATAATTAACACCGCCAGTATCGTCATCATCGTGTTCACCACCTTCACCAATACTATAGTACTTGTAAATGCCGAAATACGAATAATACTGCTAATAGATTTTTTACTAATAGTTTTCCCGTTACCCTGTTCTACTTCAATAGTTGTGAGCCATGACACAAGAATCGATGCCATTACTGCTACACGATAAGGTTTGGACCGTCTCTATATTCGTGTCCCTCCACAACTTGCCACAAGGTGAAAGATGTTTTGATAGATTAGTGTTATACGCCATCAGAAAAGCTGGTAGGGAGAGAAATGATATAAACATTAAATTTAGACGATTCTCAAAGTAAAATTAATCCTGTCATTTGCTGCACATCTCTTTTTCGTCGCAGGATTACCGATAAATTCTGGTTTGGTGTAGTTATCGGCGAAGTTATCTGAAATGCGGTTTGCATTATTTGCTGACGAGGTTTCACTGCGAGTATCCATTTTAATTCTACCGGACAGTGAATGAATGAAAATGCGATCGCTCGTGATGATGCAACTGAACAACATTGCGATCCCTATATGTTAGAGGATGCTAGAAATTGTTGGACCATCGGCACAATTTCAGTAAATGGCTGTCCTCCATTTGAAAGAGGACGGAGACCGCCGATGTCAGGCTGTCAGAATCGAGGCACTCAACCCTGAACATCACGGGTTCAGATTCGTCCACCGATGATCGGCGTTCCCCAATTGCCCACTACCAACTTCCTGGAAGCAGTGTTTCTTGACGTTCCAGTAATGAATGAAGTAAAATATAGGGGAGAGAATGGTGGGTTTACATTACTGTGTTGCTGGTTTGTGCGGCATTTGTCTGTGCGTTTGCGTGTGTATGTGTGTGTGTATACTTTCACACAAACCTGATCTGCACTGTGCCTCTAGTCATGCATGACCCAAGGTTGACTGTCCTGACCAATGAGACGTGCTGTGAAATTTGCCACTGATACCCCTCCTGCCAGTAGGAAATTCTAAGTGGATGCACCAGTTGGCTTCTCAATAAACTGCAGTTGCCGAAGTGTGTAACGTGGCGAAACAAAACATCAGCTGTTAGTACTTGTATCAGTTCATAAAATTCAGGCATTAGCAGCAATTAGGACCTGTAGTTGAGAGCCACAACACATACTAGGACGTATTCGTGTATTTTGAGTGTGTACAAGTGTGTACCTGTTTGTGTGCGTGAAATTGATCGAGCCACCACCTGCGGTTTCACATGTTTTGAAGGACATGAAGTGAGCCAAGGGATTTAAATATCTTGGGAAACTATTTCCGACCAGGCACAGGTTATGAACTGCCCAAAATATAACAGATTCCGCTACATCTCCTGCATCCGAATATACTGAGTCTTTTGGTTCCCGAATGATTGAATGTGCATGTCTCCCTACGAAATCAACCATTCTGTTGCAGAAGCCCTGCAATTTTCAATAAGACCAGTAAAGCACGGTACAAATTTCCGTTCTACTTAGGCACCATATGCGTTGCGCATTCACTGCGGCCTGAATTGGATGAGAACTGGAAATGCAAGACTGATTAAAAGATCTGTCTCACCAGGGTAACCCAGGATCAGTAATAACACGCTGGCAGACCTTTTCACATGACGATCAACTGCTTTGATAGATTACTTTTTCGTACTGAATACCAGAACTTTAACAGAAGACTATGTGTAAACCGCAGGTGCTTGCTCGAAGCAAGCTGCTTTAGCCGGTCATTTCGTGGACAGTTGAAATATGTAGCCGTGCAAATATCACCAACGGTTTGACTAACAGATCAGATAAACATTTAGTTCCAGAGAATTTAAACGCATTCTCAAAGAAATAAATGATAAATATCCACCGCAATGAAATGCAATCAATATTGATATACGGGTGACGCTTGTTTGCTTAGTATACATCTTCGGTCAACGGTGTTTGGAGTAATTGCTATATACAGAAGATTCCGGCAGACTATCCGAATGCACACTCTATTTCTGCAAGGATATGAGCCTGAGGTAAGGTCTCATGTGGTTTATCATTCAAAGGATTAAATCTAATGAAACCCTTGACAACTAATTAGCTGTTGCATAATGGCCTTACACATGGGTCGGCGTTCTGTTACAAGCCATTGGTTCACAGAAGTATTAGGAATATTCGGTGCCCGTGTGACTGTCAATTCAATCCCTATTCTGTTGTTTACTCGTCACCGTATTTCCAAGCAGATTTCACTTTTTCCATGACATGCTTGACACGGGTGCGGGGCAAAGCGGCAAACAACGCAGTCACTAGAACCCACTAGATGAGAGAGGGCAACCGGCAACCTTGCTGCTGAAACTTGGATTGGCACTGAACCCCGTAAGTTCCCGTCAGGCCAGCTTTGGCAACGGGTCGAGAGTCAGCGAGTTGCCATCTACCGCCATATTGGTTGGCCGATCTGCGATTTGTACCGCTGACCATTTTTGGAGTGACGAGTAATCAGTCCACGTGATCACCGGTGATTGGAGTGATTCTGCCCTACGCCAACAAAAATCACATGGTATTTGTAGAAAATTTGTAGCGGAATAAGTACTGCGGATGCATTCTAGTTCGATGGGATTCAAGTTCTTCATTTGCGTACAGGAGGGGGAAGAATAATCAAAGGCCATCATTTGGCAAATGCTCCCACCAGAGGTGACGGACAAAAAAAGCGTGGGCGTGTCCAACGGTCCTGGTGGCTGGATGACAAGCCCGTGTACTGAATGATTTGCCTCAGAATATTCTATGGCATAAATGTGTGCATTGTGACAGTACTCAGCCTTGTGGGTCATTTCCGTGATAAAGATGGAAAAACTTGCAAATTTTCATGAGGTTATGGCTTAAAATTCCTAAGTTTGGATTCACAAGGCCAGAGAATACTGCTAGGAAATGAGAGCGCTTGGGAAACATATTCGAAGTTGACATGTTTTGAGGTTGGAAATATTTGGCTTTGCAAAGTTTGAATGGCAAGCGCCGCAGTTTCCGACTCGTAGCTGGATTTGCTTTCTGCATTTATAGCCAAGCTAGTTCTATGCCTCTTCCAAATAATTTACGAATTATGTTCACGTTAATCGGATTTTCCGTTTCTTAGATGTTAGTGGACGCAAATTTTCCAGAATTGCATCGAAGAGAAGCAAGCAAAGCTCAACTTCCCCCAAGTGGAGTGTTTGGTGAATGTTCTTAGGCAAATTTACTTGAAGGGAAGAACACACTTCTGTCCCAATTAGGACCGAACGATCATGTAATCTGATTTAGAGGATGCCTTGATTATTTGTCTTAAATCCCTACAAATATCTTACATTCGGTCCGCAAACCTGGAGACAGACCAGTCCGCAGTTTCAAAACCCAACGAATCTAATCTCGGCGGGAGCCGATGGTCGAGGTACGTGACCGTTTCTAATGTATTTCAAATCCATCCGAATGTAACTTGTCATACATTCTCAGATATATTTCTTTTCTTATGTCGTAGATGCTTTTCTCTAATCCTGAATGACAGAAAAGTAGGAAATGCATGATGTGATTGAAAGGACCGATGTATGGTCAACTGGTGAGAAAGGCATCCACTTTGGCTCTGGCCTAATCTGGTCCCGGTGCTACACTTTTATCATGTTTCATGGCTCAATCGATTCTCAATCTGGATCACGTTTATTACAGCCAGAATGACTATGACCAAATACTAAGGACACGCACGTGCACAGATGCACGTACGGCCTTGTGTGCGTGTGCGTGTGAAATAAACCCGAGTTGAACAAAACAACGACTAGTTTACATGTATCTGCGTTCAGATGCTTCGACCGCATACTGGACAAGGTCGGTCATACTTTCAAGCTGGCGCCGAAGCGCACTGGTCACCTAAATTTCTCCGCCTCCTTCTCCACCCTGCATACTGTCAACGTATCAATATCTTACGCGGACTTCAACCCTATTTCCTTTTTCCAAACCCCACCCTAACACCAACGAAATCATCAAATACATTTTCCACTTTGTTGATTTCGGGTTTCGCTCAGTTCACCTTATTTTGTATGTTGATTTCACGTATGTAGTTCGGATGTCCACTCTGAATCGATTAGACTCTATCGAAATCGGTAAGTCTATCAAGACTGGGCTCGCTCGCAGACCGGTCGAAAACATCAACCTCGTCGGTCAGATCAAGTCAATATGATCAGAACGAGTGTTATGAAATCCACTGTACAAAACCACTGGTAAATTCAATGCCAATTAGATCCTGACTACTTCGGCAGCGCGCTTCGATTAGCATGCGGTTGAGGAACAAAAATATGCAGAACGGTAGCATTCAGCTCGGTTAGAGGTGGCGCTGTAGGTTGAACCGATGAACTTGAGGATGATGCATCATCATCTCACAATTTCAATGCTTTTTACGAAGCATTAACCTTAAGGCTAGTCACAAGTAGATCTTGAATGCATGCATATGTTTGTTTACATGAAGTATTCGATAAAGTTGGACAAATTTATGGATTAATGACTTCACACACTTTGTGGAAGTGGTCTATCTTGAAGTCGGTTAAGAATGGACCATCATACGATTTGTCAGTTATCATTCTGATTTAGATACGTTGTTCTATTTTACTGTATGACGTACGCATCTGGTTGACGGAACCAACGTGGACAGTTAAGATTTCGGTATTGCATCAAGACTCCAATATTAGGTAAAATAACGGAAAGTACCTGTCTCCTCGATTCACATTCTAGCATCTGGCTTGATGGTTCACTCTCATTTTCCGGGGCTGTCAATTGCCGAGGTATTTGCGCGAAGTAAGATACCGAAAATCCGATATGTTTTTGACATTGGTCGGAAATGACAGTGTTATATTGAGATGAGTGAAAGTCACATTTTCAAATGGCGTAAAGATGAAACACAAAATGCCCTGAATAAACTCTGAGGAATCGTGCTGCCCTGTGATAATACGATAGTACAGAAATGCTTGCATTGCATAATAAGATTGGGCATTAAAAGTATACTACAGAAAAACCAACAACCCAAATGCTGTGATATCTTTACGGCATCAAAACATTTTGGGACGAATGGAGCATTGAGCTCCATTGCGATTTCGCTCTCCTCAACCCATGCAGTGTGTACGATGTCTTCGCTGGAAATGAATTGGAGTTTATGCATGACGAATTTGTGTCTGTGGGAAATCACCGGAATCGGTTGATCAGCAGTGACGGAAAAGTCAATTAAAACTTACTTTGGATGCAGCTCGGCATGTCTACTAACTGCAAGCGAGAATTAAAGAAAGAGCGGAAAACTCAGACAAACAACAAGGTCTACGTATTTTGTGGACTACGATCCGGTGCTCTTCGACAGAGCATGAGGACACGGTGAGTTCAAAAAGATTATGGCTCTTTCTGACTAACTGAGATCATGATGAGTGAATTGTTACAGTTTCATTCTTTCTTTTGGGAATGTATATAAGCCAAGGGGAATGACGGTCCACAGTGCAAATGACTCATTTTCTTCATCTGACGCTGACGTATTGTCAATGTGACCGACATTCGTCCTCCGAAAACACTCTCACCGAGGCTAGACTGCCATGCGGCTTTGAACTCCAACCTGTTCGCAGCCAGGTCGCTTCTGTGTCTAGTACACTTTTGTGTGGAAATTGATTTGAAGCATGACGTTTACCCATGCTATTCGATCACCATCTGACTGAACTATTTTCTTGATTCCAATCAAGCGATGCAGTGGGCATGTAACAACATTGACAAGGTAGGTTGTGCCCATTATTTCCATTCCCCTCAAGGGTTTACACAGGCGTGTTGGCTGAAAAATCTGTCAGTTGCGGTCAGCCCGTAGTTGGGAGCTCATAAGTGGGAGAATTTATTTAAGATGGTTATCGTTGTCAAAGTAGTTGCCGGAAGGAGAATTGTGAGTCAGTTGGATTCTGGACTGTCAATACACGCGGCCTACCTCTGTTAGTCAGCAGACGAATAAAAATGCCACTGCTTATCAGGAGTGTCCTTAGCGCATCGGGATCCCTGATGTATGTGCGGGACCGATGATGTGATTGCCGTAGAAAGACGTTCTTCATTTTCGGCTCTTCATGCTTATCAGAGTAGCGTGTTTACGCAACCTGACGGGTATACCTGTGTGAAAACCTTGGCCTAATAACCTCATGCATGAAGGGTTGACAACCACAAAGTGTTCATTATCTCCAGTAACAACGTTGATTTTGATAAATACACATTCCCAGTTTGGTAAACTCGTTGAAAAATAGTCCAGTAATTTACTCACACTCACTGGCTAAATGAAAGTGCGCTTTTTTAGTCCCTAATACAATTTCGAAAATGCAAGTAGATAGTTGGCTTTCGAGGGTTGTGAGTTACTGCAAAATGGCCGATGTGAATCAGACTACTGCTTTGCGACGCCAGCTTTGACGGAATTTCGTACCAGATAAGAATAAGCAGTTGTCTGCACAAAGTCGGAGAAGCCCGTTTATGTGGTCTGCAAAATGACCAAGCTACTGGCATGCAATTTTCCAACGTGTATATTAAAATTACCAGTTAGTACTACCGTTTCAGGGCCACAGCAGTTGGGAATTGCAGATAAGACTCCACCATAAAGCGCGTTGTTTTGCACATTATTCGCATCGTCTATTGAAGCATGTGCCGAAATAACAAGCTGTACCTAACACGGACATCTTCTCGAGCATTAAAAGGCCTTTAGAGTCTTACGGATGCGGACACCTATTAACCCGGGATCCAATCTGAAGCAACTTCTTCACAACTGTCAGTCAAGACTATCACGTTGACCAATACCAAGATCTGTATTGTTATGCCAGGTGCATAGGCAACACAGTGGTGGGACATAACGTTCAGCAGGCATGAATCAGTAATGTGCCCGCTGTTATCGGTAAACGTATTATTGGTAGGTACGAAAGTCAAAACAGACGGCCGAGAACAAGAGAGACAAGTCGAATAAGAGAGAGGAAGCTCTGCTCAGTGTCTTCTACATTATTACCCACACTAATCGGTCAGAAAAGAATGGTAGTCTTGATTAACCTGATCTACGACTAATGCAGTTTCCAATTATTTATTTGTCTGGATGATGTAAAGGTAGACAGCTAATGATAGAGAGTCCAGAAGCTTGGCTAAACGAGTAGGATTCTTAACCTAGGCCTTTGGCTCTCACAAGAACCTATGCACAAGCGGCAGACTTGAGTTGAGTGCTAGCCCATCTACTTGAAACATTTCTTCTTTTGCTCATTTTTCCAGTCGAATGAGGGAGTGCAACTTCAGCTTGATGTAAGCCGCTTTGTATAACTAGTTGCATGGTAAAGGCTCACGAGCTGTTGCACCAATGAATGATACGGTTTCACTTTGATGGCCGCTAGACGTAGGGACTCATCGTTTTATACTGCAGTCTGACTGTACTTTGCTTGCACAGGAAAGTAACTCAGCAGAATTTACCAAAGCAATTCGCACACCATTTACTTACAGAAGTGGTTCCTTCTTTTAAACCCGGAAATTCATTTGAGAGATAAGAAATTCAGGTGTATACCAATAAACATGTGACCAAACGGGTCTGATATAATGTGTCAGCTGAAAATCCGCATGATTAGAATAAAGGTCTGTTATTTCTTTTTTACTTTGCCAGAATTCCGTTCAGATTTCGCACTCATTAACCGCAATCCAAAGTGGTCTAGTTTTCTGTTTTTTTGCATGGCCCTGTCCATTCCAAAAAAGAAAGAGAAGCAGTCAGAGAGTAACCACAATTGAAAAGGTGAACAAATATATAGGATAGGGAAGATGTCGAATGCAAGAACGCCACTGACTGCGACATTCGGCCACATCACCTGTTGTCTTCAACCATCGTTTGTAGGATTCCGTCGACCCGATATCATTAGCCTAAATGCAAAACAAGAGCCCTTTCACTGGGAAGTATTTATTTACTGTCATACCAAGGACTGGCCTCTTGACTAGAAGAACAGCGTACAATGAAACGGTCTTTCTGTCGGCATATGGAAAGTATGTTCTATCCCCCTAAATCTAGTTCTATTCAGTGTTGTTCTAAAGACTGAACCTGGGGTCCCAGTACCTTAAGCATAAACTGCAATCAATTGATGAAATTCTTCCACCACGAAGACATTAGTTTCCAAACGGGAAATGTTTCCTTCCATCTTTGGACCCCGATGGCCTTCTTTCAGGACCGTATACAAATACCGACCTGACCGTTTCTGGGTATACTCAACCTCTGATCAATAATCGAATATCTCGCCAAAGGCGCATATGCCTCAAATTAACACATATCAATCAGGGATTCTATATGACAGGAGGCACTAAATGACTGCCATGCTAGGTACAAGAACCCAAGTAACTAAATCTATCCATCCTACCCAGTTGTTTGCCTGCAAGAACAATGTTCGCTAGCTAGTTCAAACAGTAAAAAATGCCGTTATATATATGAAGTCAGACAGTTTTCTGTCTCATCGAACGTCAGTGGCATTTATCTAACGTGAGATTGGACCATCTTCACCAGCATTATTATTATTATTAGAGTGAAAAAGTGAAAAATGAAACCCTGAGAAACACCACTACACGTGTTCAACTCGAGTGAAAGATCGCCATAATTATGAATGTGGTTTCGGATGTTCATGTACAGAGATTGGATAAGTGAAGTGGTTCACTCAGGCACACTTCAATGAGATGCAGCGCCACAGGAGAGCACAGTTGACCGAATCTATGGAAAATTCGGTCAGTCCGATCCCGAACTTGAAGGAAACCGGCTTGATTCTAATGTACACACCTCTTTCGAGTGACAAACGTTGGTGGTGGATGTCGCCTACTAGGAGATTAGATGCGAACCTTCCTAAACTTTGTTACTGTCACACGAGGACTTATCACCTTATTTGTAAATCTGTAAAATTTGCAAGAAATATGCAGTATTTCTGAAGGTGATCAGCGATGAATTTATCGGCCATCCTATACAAAAATAACAAAAGTTATCCTAGATGGCCGTCTCCCCTCACTGACTCGTTTTGTTGAATTATGTGATATACTGGCACTGGAATTAAGCTTGTTACCTTTGCTTTAATATAACCTGTACGTTAAATTTCATGCATTGTAGTATTTGGTGTTTGTAACAACGCTGCCTCTCCCACGAGTTTATTTTTGTCCTTCCTCATACCAGGAAGCGTATTTTCACATTTTCCTTCCGAGGCATACGTGGAACAACATTTGAGTTGTTCTGAAATGTCCTATCACTGCATATGTGTACCGTGTACACAGATGATGCTTTCGAAACAGTTTTCATTCATCACAAGAGACGTTAGCTTGACTGGATTCCCTAGCATGACTGGCTTAAGTGGTGAGTACAAGACTATGCATATCCATTGATCCAAGAATGACCCTGCAGAAAAAAAGTAGAATGCAGTTGGGATCCTCGTTCACTCATTGCGTTACTTGCCTAGCATAAATGTAGTCGAGCCTTGTTATTAACATTGCCAAGATTAGTAAAGTTGCTAAAATTGGTAACGTTCCCCAAATTAGTATCATTGGTAGTTCAAGGTCGAAGCTATGACAGCCTGCAAGATTGACTTACTCTGGGGTCAGGGTCGAATCTGGGGCGGCGTTACCACAAGTACAACCGAACAGAGAGGTCGTTGCCTACATATTGATGGTGTCATCTCGGCAAGCAGCGAAACATTTGCGATCTAAATGTCAGGCTCACAAACATTTGAAGTTTGTAAATGACTTTTAAAACCGAACCTTGTCTACCAAGAAGCCTTTAATCCATTTCGAAAGCAAATTTTCGAAACTTGTAAATGAATTTTGGTTGGTACCATTCCAAAGGTTATACTGAAGCTAGCTAAGATGGTGCTTGGTGAATGATCTATGGACAATTGGAATTTTTGACTCTCTTATGTTTAGAAAACCCGTAATGAAAAGATTGGAACTGTTATAGGCCACTAATATCCGGGGAGAAATCTGGCATCGAACTTGCTTCTAATTAACAACAGCAGGAAGACAAGTAAATTTGGAAATCACTGGGTTCTTCACAAGGCACAAATTCTTCGAAAGTTTTGAAATTATCAGTCGCCGTAAAAATTGCTTACCTAGGTGGGTAAAACAGAAAAATGACTTCATACAGTTAGGGCGTGCTGTCGAATTCATTGCCTAGCTGAACAACAATTATCGAAGGACAAATATTCAAAGCGATATTTAAGTTAATGATATTAATATCATAATAATGTTACTTGTAACAGTAGACAGTATTCGACGATCTGCTTTTGTGCAAAGTAACCAGAACGCAAATTATGATTTGTGGTCTGTTTCCTCACAGATGACTGGGCAAAACTGCCAACGTTCAGAGTTCATCATTATGTTTAGTGCGCTGATAGTATTTATTCTGCGGAAAAATCTATGGCTAATTACAAGGTCTTTTTTAGCAAATAAACTTTGAACGGGTTAAGAAGCGCTGAAAACAAGTAAAAATCCAGAGCATGATCAGTGGAATAGGTCACGGCATCTGACCACATTTCATGGAGCATGTTGCAGTTAGAGTCACGAGTCACTTCCCGATGGAGTACAACGTTAGCCACGTAGGTGACGTTGAAGGCGAGAAAACGAAAAGAAAAATTATTTAATAGGCTAACTGTATACAAGGAGGCAGCAGAAGCCATCAGAGGCATTCAAAAATCATATAAATACTGTTCATCTAAAGTAAATCAATCTTCCGATGATCAAAGATTTAAGATTGTTGGTATTATGCAGTTTGGCAAAAGCCATCTTTCAGCCCGAGAACCACACGCAGTCCGGTCAGCGTTACAGCGCAGTTTTTTCTCCTGAACTTAGCGTAGATGTGTCTGAAGCAATGCAGGAAGAAACTAGGTCCGATCAGGACGGATTTATAGATTTGTTATCTCGAAATCACTTGTATTAAGTGTGTTATCGTAACAAATATGATAGGTTAACCAGTTTATCAAACGTCACCAAATGGGTCAAGCAAGTTTGGAAAGGAGTGAAACCATTGGACCATGCCCGGCAACCCCACCTGGACGATTAGAAAAACCCTTCTAATAATTATCATTTAAGCCCACGTTGTTTTATAATTTTCGTGCTTCCAGCCACTCGGTTTTTCTCTCCTGATAACATCTTTACCTCAATCACTGTTTTGAATAATATTTTATTCGATACTACTTAATTCCGATTTTAGAATATAATTCCAGATTCCATTGCAGTGCTAAGGATAAAAATAGAGTGGAGGAAACTAACTTGAGATCGATTCCCGTTCATTGATGGTTTGGGATCACCGACTGAAAGATCAAACATCACATCATACTTCTCGAATTCGGCTCCACGATCAGAATTGAGCCACTGACCGCTGGTTTACCATTCATAAAACGGACCTGGATTTTCCACTTTATACGATATGCGGCGTTTCTCGCTACGTTAAAGTATTTGATGATTGTAAGTTTTCCACTGTAGACAGTTTTGCAGATGATCATTGAATCGAAGCACGAGCGTGAGTTTGCTGATTCAGGCAAGATGATTTATTTTGATAATGTGTAATTTATTTATACATACTTTGTTGTGATCGAGAGATAAGAAAGAGCATTCTTCAACCCAGAACCAACCAGTTTAATCGAGCAATAACCAATAGATTTGATAAGACTCTACAATCATTGGCTATCCAGATTAATTGCTGGCGACCTGCTTCAAAATCTTGCCGCTGCTTCCTAAACTTTAAACCTACCTGGGTACGACAATATGCTCACTTTCTCAGTTGTGTCCCATGTCGTTATAAGTGGGGCTTTGTGAGCTACTTAGCTCAAAATCTTAGAATATAGGTAGCTTTTTAGCCCTGGACAAGGACTTTGAACTCATAAGAGATCCTTTGAGGTAAAACGGATATCCTGATCGGTTTGTGACGTGACTTATCGCTATCGATAACTAACAGGTCGAACTAGAATTCTAGTCAAAGGTGATAAGTCCTGGGAAATCTCGGAACGGAAATCAGCAGCAATCGATATCTGTTTTCCAGTGGCGAAAGTCACAGTGAGATCCAAGGCAGCCAAAGGATAAGGTGCCCTCTCAGTCCTAATGTTGTGTTCCATATCAGTTTACGTGCATTTGTAGAGCTCAGTAGATCATGCACATGGCCAAGAGCCTGTCGAAACGTATTGAAGAAACATTCATGGCTTCTCTTCCAAAAGGGGCAGTCCGAAATATGTCAAGAGCTATAATAAAACATTTAGTCAGTAGTAGGTACAAATGTGACTCTACAAACCTTTTTTCCAAGATGTAAACCACTCCCGCATTTTCCAGTGAGGGATTAAAAGAAAAAACCGCTGGTCACACCGGAAGCCATGACGATCAAAATTATGAAGTAAACACTATATGGTAAAAGGCCTCGTGACAAATAAATCAACGAAATGGTTTATTTAAATTTGTTTCATAAGTATAAGTATAAGTATAAGAATAAGAAACCACACGCACACAAACGCACCCAACCTCATAGGTTTGATCTCGTATACCGCCTACCCTCCTGGTTTCACTTTGGCACCCCAATATAACGCAAAACCCATTCGCCCCGGCTCGACCTCGCTCGCAAAACACAACATCCGCACAAACTCTTGCAAAATGCCGGGGCGCAGGGTATTGTAAACAAACCCGTCTTTCTTTCCGGGGTGAAGGCGGACATCGGAGGTGACTGAGAGGGGGTGCATGCTACATGAGTGCAAACTCGACGCTGTTGAGGTCATGACTATTTCATGTAAACAGTTCGTTTTCTCAACTTACCAGCACAAGCTGAAACTTTTGGGGCAGGTTGTAAGTGAAAATTAACTTTGAGGGAGATGGTCTCCGATTTGTTTGATCCGAACATGATGTGCGAAATCGATAAAAACCCTAATTTACATGCTCCATCGGCATAGTGAAGAACGCGCGGAGACAACAAGATTCCCTCAAGGTCACTAATCAGTACGTAATGTCGTGATTAGGACTTGCTAATAGGGCGTATTTTTCTACGCGAGTAAGCAGTTTGTTTGTTTCTCACAAAAAAAGTTTTAGTGAATGTACGTCAATTCACCTCAAGAAACTGTTTTTCACAAATGTCGATTGGTGAAATTTAGCGTCCACATAATTGAATTCACGTCTCCCAAACTGGATGAAACGGTGAATTACGCAAGCAAGTTATTCAACGTAAGTCGAAGAAAGGAAAGTTAATAAAGTCGTAATAAAAAACAACTCAACAATTATTTTCGTGGAATAATTATGCAATTTCTATATCTGAGGTGGTACCTATAAAACGACGTCAAAAAAGAGATTTGGATTAGGGTGAACTTTTGTGAGACGACCCAAGTTAACCAACGGGGTACCTCATGGACTGTGATTCAAATTTTCCGTCACAGCACTAGTATGTATGTAATTAAACTAGTTTTAATTTTACGACCAATATGTGTGGAACGAGCATCCCAGGCTCGAACACTTGTGTGGAAATTCGTGTTAAACAGGCTCACCAGTGTGAGCGCTATTCTGAATGAATACAATTACATCTACGAATTAAGACAGATATGGAAGGGGTTTATCACCAACTGACTGAGGCTATTATTAGCACTGTCATAGGAGAAACAGTGACGTTGAATGCCGAAATGAAATAGAAACACATAAGCTTCTCAATAGGTCGTGGAATAACGAGCCGGGAAATAGCCGAATACCACATTTAACAAAAGAGACCACTGGATCTGGGGTTGGAAACGCTAAACAGAGGGGATAGGAATTACCTTGTCCACTGATTATACTTAAAAGTCTATACAATAAAATACAATATACTGAATCACCATCGGCACTCCTGGTGCACCAATTTACTGACTGCAGACTAAGTTAACAGTTTCATTAGGGAAGTAGTTACTTTTGAACAGTGTTCAAATCACTACAGATTCGTTTCATACCCAGTAACTTTTGAATCCGAATTATATATTTCGTTGGATTCCACTGCAACCTAGGAGATGAATATGGTTTCATCTTGTACTCAGCGACAAACAGCAAAATAAAACTACTTTGTTTTACTCCTCGCTCACTATTCTGCCATAAACTTCTCGATGGCTTGCTTTTTGGATGCAGGCCAGAGGTAGTGTCAGATATTTTAAGTTTTCGTTGTTGAAGAAGCCGAAATTCGGAACGAGTGGTTCGGTGAGATCAAGTAACTGCCAGGCCATCCATAATCCAAGGTCTGGTTAGCCAACCCAAAGATGTTTGGGGTACTGCATGAAAACCATCGTTGCATTTCTGACTGCATCAATCGGCATTCGCCGAATTTTGTACCTGAAAATGTCGTCATTACATATCCCCAATTCCTGAAAGTGATGTACTCTAACGTTTGACCAATAAAGTAACTAAAATGATAAAAAAGAAAATATGCCCATAAAACGTTGGCTGAGTCTATTGAATAAAGGCGGGATCAACTGGATCTACGATTCACGAACGAAATAACAGCAATTTGCTTCTCAACAAAAGGTGTGCTGTGTATGGTTTTTCGATGTAAGTTTTCTGCGTGCACTCCGAATTGGGGAAAAAACCGTTGTTAGTTGGTGCACACTGTTATATTTACGAAGTGTTTTATCAACTCTCCAGCTTGTCATTTGAGGCGAGGAGAATGTGTAGGAGTAAAGATAGTTTAGACGTGCTGATGTGAACTAGAAAGAGAGGAACATTCGAAGGGTACACAAGTACTCGGAAATCTGATCGATGAGCGATAAAATGAGTTCATGTCAGCAAAACACTTCTTCAAAGTTGATGGGCTTAGTCATACAGGCCTCATTTCCGTAACGAAAGCTTGAATGCCTAGCCGGCATCCTCGTTTCGATTTTAATTCGCGAAATAGCCCCGTGGTCGAATTTTAGGGCACAAATGTATGTCATATATACATACATATGTATCTATCTGTTTCTACCATACTTCCAAAATGTTCAGTAGAGTATTTCATATAGTCAAAGGGTAACAATGCTTATTGTTACTCGTTCAATCGTTCCACACCCATCTTGCTGCTTAGTTAGGAAAAGCAGATCAAGAGATTCCGATCCGGCGAGAGTCTTTCTCGTTCAGTAGTTCACGTGAGACATTTTTATTGGATTGTGCACAGTGTGACTTCACCAATATTTCATCCTGATGCACATTCTGGATGGCCGGTTTGGCAAACAATCAGACCATTCCGTTCCTAATGCGCAGCTGATTACCGTTAATAAACAAACAGTTGGCTTGGTTTCGCTAGAAACCATCACAATGAATTTAAAGACTTGTTGATCGTCTTTCTGGCAGTGCACTAACTGGCCGGTTTTTTGGGAAAATATGGTCCGGTATGTTATCGTCTTGTCCATTAGGTCTTGGTCTGATTGAGCAGAGAGGCCCCGGTTCCAGATCTGTCTTTCACGAGCCTCGAAACAGAACTTCACTTTGAGAATTTATTCAGCCACGTCAGGAGTAAAATGGTCACTAGCTAGCTTTTGGGTGAACAGTCCCAGAACGATGTTACTGTATTTAAACAATGACTCAACCCGAGAACCTCGTTGCATCACACTAACCTTACAAGAAGAAAACAATATGCAGACGCTCTCGGATTCCAGAAATTTCGCTTAGTCAGTGTTCTTCATTTTGATAAACTTTAACATTGACGGTGCCTACTCGAAAAACCTGTTTTCTCTGGCCTTCCCATTCAACGACTCCCTTTGTTATGTGCCAAACCTCAACGAAGTTTCATCCGAGCTGACATTTTTCAGCTTCAGATGCGTGTTTGCGAACTTCTGTGTGAACATTTAGCTAAGATAAACGGAACACTTCAGTTTAAATTCCTATCTAAATTAGGTAAGTTGTGTGGCCTGCTTGCTTTGTTGGTCATAAAACATATTGCAAATATGAGAAGAAAATCCAAAGAGTATGTTTATAAGAAACGGACTAGTTATTTAACTTGCTCTCGCTGACTAGATTCCACGAGATTTTGTAGACAGCCACAAGAAACTCGCGCCAAGTGCAACTTTTCAAACTATTTGCACGATAAAATGCACACCAAGATAGACGAGGCGCACAGAAGCGGACATCTAGCGGTGCTTATCGTTTTTTCTGTTCTTAGAGTTCTAAAAAGCGGCTTACTCTTTTCGTGCGCTCGTAACATACTGACTTTAGTTTGTGTGCAACATGGCATTGTTCGAACTAATGTATACTCTCTAAATTGAAGTACAATCGTTCCAATAAAGTACTTTTTGCTTTTGCCGTTTGGATGAATTTCAAATAGATGACGAAAAATCAAATTTTCTAGGGTGTCAACGTTAATCACGTGCTTGCATTCGTTGACACTTCATCCGTTCACATCGAAACTTGGCAAAATATCACAGATTTTACGTCATAAGCTATAACATTTTAGACGACCAAAATCTTTTTGCGAATAAAATAATCCCATCCTTCCGAGTCAGGTCAAGGACGACTCACACAATTACAATCGGTTGCCATGGTTTTATGTTGCTCCGTTGTGGTTTAGTGGAATATCAAGGGATCGAAGAAGGGATTTCCAAATTTCAAGGAAACGTGTTCAAGGCGAGATGCTCCCTTTCCAGTATAAATGCTGAATGCGAAATAACCGATACGTCGTTTTGTCTAAACAAACACCGAAGCAAATTAAACTTCACTACCTTCGTAAGAAAACAAAGGAATCCTATTCTTAAACATTATTCAAGCAGGATTCTGACTAGACAGAATGGCAAACTGGTGATCCGAGGCCAGTGTTGTACATACATGGTGAAAGTACACTTCGTGATTGCTGTCAGGGTGGTTAACTAAGAACATTTTCGACCAGCAAGACGGTCGGCTTTGGAGCATTTTCACGGATTCCATCTTTTCTATTCTTCTAGGTTTTTCAGTAGACTTGAGAGCTGTATCTATTATTGCTCTCATTTATCAGGGTGACTGTGCTTTAGCGTTATAGCACAAGTCCATGTACCAACTAGCTGGCATCGAACGGTTGCAATCAGACGGTAAATATCATAAGGTTTCTGTCTGATGTTCACGGTCAGAATCTTCCGGCCGCTCGTCATCTCACACTTGGCATCCTCCTGTTGGCTGCCATTCGCTTCTTAAAGATGACCCAGGCTGCTGTTTCCTGATAAGGAAAGTAAAATAAACATAGGAGGAAATATCTGTGCATTCTTTTGGTTTCAGATGCGATTGAATTTCCAAATGAGTTGGTTTCGATCCTTGAGACGCGCTGGACTTTGTGCGGATTGGAATATCTACATTACAGCAGGTAATTCAGTAAGTCCACTGGCATCCACCATCTAATGTTTTATTTTCAGTATGATTGAGCGAGAGGTACACTTCTGCCTGGTGTAAACTCTTCTAAATAGTTCCGTTTCCACAGAGCGACAAAGTTACATCGTAACGACAAAAACAAAATAAGCTATCATCAATCGCGCTGATCAGAGTTTTTACTGAAAGAAAAAATTGGATTCTAAGAAAGACAAGGAAAATGAGTTTCTGGTCGTCATCTACGCTTGGTGAATGTTGGAGGATTGAAAGGTCTCTTTATTCTTTCGCTCAGCGGTCGCCTGCAATTTTGTTTACAATTTAAAATCTTCTCTTCTTTCTAGGTTCATTGAGACAAATGAGTCAAAATGAAATAAAATTTTTCATAGTAATGACAAATCAATCAACTGGTTACTGTTAAAATCCGCTGGGTCACTGATTTGCTAGTCATCTCGGTTTGAAACTAGCGAATAATTCTCTAATGCAGCTTTTCTGTCTATCAACTCATCGATCGAAGTAGCCAGTACCTACACAAGTTTATTGATCCACGATAATCCATATAAAAAAGATCCAGTACTACTTGCACTAGATGGGCGTCTAATATCTGATAGGGGTTGTTAATGCTAGTAATTAATTCATATATTAAACTAATAAATGAAACATTTCCGTAAAAGAGTATACATAAATCATATCGACTGGGATCATGCTCCGAAAATGCACTCCAGTGTAGTCTTCTCCATGACGAGTTTTAAAAAGCAGAACTTGGTAGAATGATGTGAATGTTCTCGTGATTATTTTTCAACTGCAACTGAACGAAAATTGTATGTAACTACAAAAAATTAAGGAATTCCCCAGTCCAGCTGAATAATCTGTTTACTATATAAGTGTGCAATACCAGTTAAAATCGATCACGAAATAGCTAGTAAAAATATAAACAGGGAGCATCGCACATTGTGATGTGATCGTTGTGCACCTCGGCAATGAACGAAACCGGAGATTATACACATTGGATTGAACGGCAGTTGTAAATATCAGGTCGCAACGCGGAAGTGAGGCACCGATTTAAACTCTGAATATACCACGTGGTTTTATGAACTGATTCTTCAATTCATTTCAGCAACCTTGCACCGTGATCAGAAATGAAGCCTTTGAAATCACTTGGGATCCAAAAATGACCCTTGAACTGAAATTGGATACGAACAATTTTCACTAATGTTTTTGCAGTTCTGATAGAATCCACTAGTTGCTTTGGAAAACTGATTGCGCGCCTGTACTGGAGTACCTCAGGAAAATCACGATGGATAGTTCAACGCATTTCCGGTCCCGTTATTATGGTCAGTTTTTACTTTCACACAATTCTTCATCTGGTATACCTAAAAATGTCAAACATGGACTTGAAGGTTGACTAAGATTTGGCAAGAACCGTTCATCGGTTTAAGACAAACTAAAATGTGTTTTAACACAGTTTAGACGATTTTGCAAACATCAGAAATGGTTTTGTAAAATATCTTGTTCTGAGACATTTTGAGAACTGCCTAAATTTTCGAAGGGTTTTTTGTAAAGTTTACCCGACTCTGAAGGGTTTTCGAACTCGGTTGAGTTCACACCCACTCGTGGATGCAATCCACTTTTTCGTTACGCGTTTCGCTTGAACAGCTGAACTACGAAACCGCAAAGTATTTTGCGTCCAGTGGAATGATGTGCGATTTCGTATGTCGACGATTAAATTGATCTTCAGTTCCTCCAGTTTTCCCTGTCGCGCTACAAACAATTTCTTCAACACAAAAGTTTGCGATGACCTCTAGCAAAGTTGCACGCTCCTGGGCTCTGAAGAAAGCACTAATCACTGACCATGCATGTTGTTTGACCAAGTGCTGGCCTGATAATGTACTAACATTGTTGTCCCGGAAGCTATTCGCACCTTCTGCTGACACCTGAAAGAGCCTCCTTCTCTACTCATTTTTGTCTTCAGTTACCTAATTTTATAGATTCCGTTACACAAGTATCAAACAAGTGATGAAAATTTCGTGCACATTTTTCACATTGCTATTGCACCGAAAGCTAGGATGTGATCGGTATTTTTCAGCTTAAAATAACCTTTGTTACGGACTTTTGAAACCCGACCATCGCTCTTTGTGGGTCATCATTGTCAATTTATACAATACTTATTCTTTGCTCACCACTAGGTGGTTTGAAAGAAATTTCCTCTGGTGTTATAGTAAGTACTAACAAAATTGGAGGCAACAACAGAATTGTCATCGAAATGCGTGTGCGCAATGCATCAAGCAGTTCTGTATCGATTTTTTCTAGTCTTTCATGAAGACAATTGTTTTACATCTATTTTGTTCAGCATACAAAGTCAGATCCGAGGTCGTTCACGGTTGCCGAGTTCCTCCACAACTTTGTCATCGTCACCTTTTTCACATTCTGAGATAGATCTTTGTCCATAATGTTCCCTGGACTAGTCCTGGTTTGAAAAGATCAAATGAAACTGCTCAGGACGTCAACAAAAAAGATTCCTCTTGCAATCACAACCGTTCCTGGCATCGTGAATCCCGATTTGCTTTTTCGTTTCAAATCGTCATTTACTAACGTGAGGAAGTAACACATGGATCATTTGGCAATGAACTTGACTGGGAGTGTGCACGCCTTAAAAAAATATCCATATTATGTTGGTATAATTACAACTGAAAGAAATGTAGTTTCCTCTCAGTCTTTGTTTACCACACTTTAGCAAACTGGTGCAACAGAACTAAATGTGAACATTCTTGCACTAGACTTTCCTTACCTCTAGACCCGACGAGAACAGTTTTTTCTCATCTTGGTGCGGATGCCCTCACTGGTCGTAGCTGAATGGGCGAAAATTTGCGACAATCCAATGGAAAAACGCAACCATTCGGAATGCAACAGACCAAACCAATTTTTTGGGTTTCAGTCTAATTCTGGTAGGGTTGGAATACCAAGCCTAGTCAAGCTAGTCTACTGGTAGCACCACGCTCCGAGTTGGTGTTTCAAGGGTTCGCTTCACTTCTTCGATTAATTAGAGGAACACAAATAAACGAAGATCGACGTTTGTTGTTGTATAATCAGGGTCTTCTGAGCGTAGAGATTATCGACTCGAATCTGCATATCTTGAGTTTCTTCTAAATTAAACAACCGCTTAACAATTGTGACTATCTTCTTGAAATGTCGTCCATTTGTTGAACAATGAACGCGAATTGTCATTGGAAAAACCAGTGAGAGTAAACGACCAAACGAATTAGGGGGAAGTGTTAAATGGTGTATAACTAGACTAAAAAAATTGTCACGTTTGATTTGGATTTAGGAGACGAATGAAAAACGTGTGGTATTGTCGTAAGGACAAACACGGGATGGTGTGCGAAGTGTTCTTGATAGGCCGACCAAATGAGCTAGAGTGAGGAACTCGAAGATGGTTTTGAACATGTATAATCACCAGTGGCAACTTTGTTACCTAGATGCACATATTCTGTAGTTAGAAGAAGACTTTGTCATAATCTTTTTCAAGTCAGTGGCTTGAATGCTGCCGTTTGTCTCATTCAAGGCAGATTTAAAATGAAAATTTTCACTGATTTTAGACATAGTCGAAAATTCCAGGGTGAGACATTCGAAACACCGTAGCAAATGATGCTTGTTCTCGGGGCCACATAACTGTTGAATCAATACAACAGACTACGAGAGCACAAACGCTTAATTTTTGCATCAAAACTGTGATTGAGCCTACCTATTAGGTACTCTGAAGGAGTAAATCTTAGCTTCTGAAAATTGGAAAATACCATTTTATACATTCAATTTTCATTTGTTCACATCAATTATCTGGTTGTCAGTTTTTTGCACGTTCCTGAATGAGAATTATCAAAACGCTTCGGTACAAATGAGGGACTTTCAAATCTCAGTGTAATCAACTAATCTATTGGATGCATACATGTAATCCGCCTTCGAACGACCACCAAAAGCAACGGCCATTTAAATTCTGGTTGGTCAGGCGGCACTCACGTTCCCGATTGGGTTTGACAGCGTTGCACGGACGAACCCGTGTGACCGGCGTTCATGAATTAACGTGATTCAGCACCCGAACCCCACCGACTGAGAGTACAGGCACAGTTCAAGAGTTGTGAGGAGGAGATGAAAGGCCATCCATTCCTGATCGTTGCGTTGCTTGTCCCGCTATCAGCAAAACACGGGTAGCTCGGATAATTGTATTGTCTTGTATTGTATTGTATTGCATAGACTTTGCGTACAAAAAATAATGTCGCATTTCAGTCAAAAACTGAGTTTAACAAATAAATTAGGGGGAAAAAGATATTAATAAATAAAATAATAAAAGTTACACTCATCGCCTAGTAAAGAATATAAAGCACTTATCCTGGAATAATCTTAGACTTAAATTTTCGTGGTGGGCCTGAAGTGTAGCCAATCTGTCCTACAGGATTTTCGACAAATATCGCCAATGACCTGATATTTATTAAAACTGGAAGTCCGCATTTTTTTTATTTCGTGTACGAAAACCCCGGTTTTGTACCGTATAATCTATGCTTTGTGACTTAGTGCAATATAAAATCATTTTCCTTGTTAACTGTTTCGAGGTGACCAAATTGATTTGATGCGCACAAAACAATTTATCCGAATTATAAGGCAACAAGGTCAGTCTGAACAGAATACGTGATCAAAGCAACCGATACTTGATTTTTGGCAATTCTTGGTCATTAATTTACACAGTTGGTGATGTGTTCTTACGAGCGGAAGCGGGAGTTTCACTAATTCATGCTTTCTCTATGGGAACTCTTCTATAAGTCTGTTGGTCATTCAGCCAACGGATGTCTTTTTCCCGTGTTGTCGACTTCAGCATTGCCTAGACTTTTATGCACGCGAAAATCACATTTCAGTCAAAGGGCGGGCGGCGGCTGAGTGAATTTAACCATTTCATTAGTTTATTACTAGTTTTGCGCGAAGAAGCCCAAGGTCCTCTCGTGTGTATTTGCTTAGAAATTTTTGTCATACCATTTTTCTTCTTAAATTCGTTCATGGTTTTGCAGTTAATTAGCCACTTTTGTTAACATTTTAAAGTTACGAGGGTATTTACATCACAGCGTATATTATTTTCACTTTACTCACTCTCAATGAATGAGTGGCAAATCGTAACGCTTAGGTGGTAAATATTACAGAACTTAACTTGTAAATGGGCTCGTTGTCTGTGCTCCCAGGAATGTAGCACCTTTTGTTTTAAATTAGTAAACCAAGAGTCACCGAATTCAAACCTCAACTGACAGAACTACGTCTTTAATTCGGTGTAAATTTGTCGTCACATGGTTGAAATGAATCCGCTTGGACAACTCGTTACACTAGACTGGACTAACATGTCTGATGCTGTCACGAGGTTAGAATGCATCAATCAAAGGCTAAAGCAATCGAGGTTACTGCGCATACGTGAAAAATTCGGGCTACTATGTCTGAGCGACGGTCGGCAATATGGATACAATCATTTACAGGGGATTTACCAAAGCTCACAACTGCCGCATAAACGTTGGAATAAGGCAGTCAGACAAAGCTACTAGTGTTGCACTCGCCAAAAGGCGAATAACCCAGTTTTCAGGGTTAGATGACCACTGAACTTTGCTTCGTGGCTTTCAAACTTCGGTAATCACTTTTGTTGCCCTCATTCTTGCTTTCTTGCTATTACATACATTATATGGTACACACGTGATACTGAAATGTGAAACTATACGAGTTCCATCTTTAACCCTAAATAGGGTTGCTCTGGTCCCATTCTTGGTGCCAGTGGCCATTCAGCGGCGTAATTATGAAAGTTGTAGAGCAACGTGACATCTTTTTGACTGGCATAAAATTTGAGAACGAATGCTCTTTCAGTAAATAGTGGAATCACTGTGATTTTACCATTTTATTTTTCTCCTATTCGTGGGCTGATAGGCCTGTTACTAACAAATTGTGTGCCGGCTGCTTGCATTTCCTCATCCGACTTACCCATTTTGACCCACAAATGGAGCAACAGAACTGTTAAGTCTAAATAGGCTCATTTGTTGTGTTGTCTTTGTTAAATTTCTTGTTAAATCAGTTTGTTTCGACCGACGCTCTTTGGTCCAGATTCGCTTTACCGGTGTTATGAGCCTCTCCGTTTTATTCGCTGGACTAGTTGTCAGGGTTTTTGAACTGGTGCTAAGCAGTGCTGAGAATGTTCCATATCCTTGTTGGTTTGCGCAGCGTAACCACTTCGGACAGGAGTGAGCCAATCAATTTCGGGCCCTATCTGGAAAATAAAATAGGAAATCAAAAGCACGGAATATCCATTGCTTGATTTTTTTGAGACCAAACAAAATACCGTGGCAAAAGTTTTAATGGTCCACTAGATTCATGTTAAAAATTTATTACGTCGGTTACTAGTAGAGAGGTTGGTTTATCTGCTACCTAACCTCTCTTTATTGGAAGAGATACGTACTTGGAAAACTATTCTGCATCTATTCTCACATTCTTGAAGGTACTCAGTCAATCTCTGACTTATGAGACAACAAACAAATGCATGGATAGTACTTTAGGAACTCTTAACCTCTTCGTATCAGGCTAGTTTGGTTCGCAAAACCACACATCGATTTCAACCGAGATATTCGTGACCGACCAAATCACGCATCATCACGAACAGGTGCGAAAGATTTTTCTGTGTCCAGAAAGGTCGATTTCATGTGCTTCTTTTGACGGATGGTTACTGGTTGTCGCCCGGCGGATTACCAAACCTGACCTAATAAGACCTTATTTGATTCAAACCTGTTTAAAGTTTCAGGGCCATGGGGGTCGGAGGTATTGTGCTGGTATAGTAGACCGTAGCGGCAACGGAACATTTCTGCTCTATTAGACTTATGCTCTAGCATGAGTAGTGCAGTACTTGGCGAACAACAGTGTAAAAGTTATTCAAGGCCCATTGGGATGAAAAATTGAGTTCTGCAGACGTGACGAACTTTGAGTAGATCCGCACGTGGTCAGTTGTTGGACCCGGTGGAACTAAAATCCGGTCATGCATGGACAGTAACAATGACAATGATAATACGTATATTTCCCGAGTATTAAGGAGGGTTCTCCATGACAATAAAATATTTTTCCATTTTCGGAAAATACGAATAATGGCAACAGAAAACGTGTATGAGCTGACAAAGAGGGATGTACTATGTTCGTGTGGATGCAGGATGACACAAAAGTAATTTGAGGCCAGTTTGCTGAGAATAAAATGCGTAGTCCTTATATATCTGGGCAATCTCACGCATGCATACATTAGGCAAAATCAGTTATCAACGGTTGCTTATGCGTGTCCAAATCAGTTTCGTCAAAATATGAAATTGGACGGTAATGGCGAAAGTCGAGTATGGGCCGGAAGGTGATGGAATTTACGGGCGGTGGCCAAACGGATTAAGTTGTGATATTTGGACGTGAATTTCACGAGTTTTAATACTTCGACTGCAAGGCAACTTTCCTGCTTGGTGACCCGCTGTTGGTCCTGAAAAATGATGCATACCGCTATTTCGTTAATAAAGAAAGTGAAGGATAAAAGATATAATATGTTAACGAAAAATGAATCAATGGTAAAAATCAATAGAAGACGATAAACTTACACATCACATTCATAACAAGTTGCTTGGGCTCCACATTCATAAGTAGTCGGGTTTTGCAAGGGAGTTCAACAAAAACTGGATTGATGCGGGTCGCATTGGGACAAGAAAGCTGGGAAAATCGACCTACCTGTGGCAAATGGTAATGTAAAAGGCTATCGGCGAATACTGGAGGGGAGTTTGCAAAGAGTCAATCGAGCGTTATCAAAATACCACAGTTCAGCTAATTGAATATCCTCAGTACTGTAATGTTAGTGGCGTCTGTGAGTGATCTCAAATGCTCCAGCTGTTAACCGGTGTTATTGTTCGGCTATATTCAACCCAGACCTTGTAGCTAACTGGGAAATTACTGACCAGAAAATTGAATTGCATTGCTCTTGGTAAACAAATTCAAAATGATAAATTCAGTTGCCGATTCCGTGAGTCGCACTCACTTGAACGCTATACGCTCCCTTAAGAAATGTTAAATGAACAAGCCAGTCTTTCTGTACTCAAATTCCAGAGATCACTTATGGCCATGGGTTTCCCTGATTTTAATAAAATAAAGACGATTAAGATTAACCTTTCAACAAGAGAATAAGTTAATCAAGGGATGAAGAAAGGATTGCATGACAACGAGTGTGGCCATCTAAGCGAAGGTGAAATTTACCAGATTATTCTAGATTTCGGGTCTAGAACCACGATCGGTAAGACAATCGTTGGTAGTTACAAGCATTTTAATGACACCCGTGAACTCAATACTTTTTGGCAAAGCCATCCGTCACTGCGCGTCATAAATTTGTTCTGAGAGTTTCTTATCAATAATAATTTCACAGTTGAGCTTTATGCTGCGAACATGTGATAATTTGTCACTAAATAATCCTTTGAATGAGATGTCTTTTAAATCTCCGAGCTATGGAGCTCTTGTGGTACAGTACATACTTGGATAAAATTGAACCGATAAAAACCGTCTGAATTAGCTACTTATTGCCATAGTGTATCTGTGAATCTGAGTGGTCCAGCTGCGACAGATCGATCACGATCAGATTTTTGGATCTCATTGAACGCCCCAGCAAAGTATTGTCTTTAGTCCCTATCACATAACCTTTGGAGTCAGTTTCTATTACCGATCTTTTACCTTTCATCTTTCACTTCCTTTATTCATGAAACAATAATGTACACCAACTTTCAGGAAGGGGGCTGCGGCCAGCAGAGGGCTACCAAGTAGGGAAATTGATTAGCGGTTGAAGGATCCGAACCCGCCACCTTCACGTCCAAACGCCACGACCTTATCCGTTTGGCCACCGCCGGCTGTGTTATGTGGTTCAAGACTCATTTACTAAATTTACTCTCATTTGACACCTGTTAGTTCATATCTGGCTGAATACATTTGTATTTGTTCAACGTTTTACAGTTTGAATCACCCACAGTAGGTTAGAAGAAAACAACGAAATTCACCGTCATTGTTATTCGGAACAATTTTGTTGCTCTTAGTGGACCTCATTATGACAGAATCAGAATTCGCCGCAGTCGAATGTTGTCAGTTTTATTGATAAAATCATATCGATTTAAAGACTAAATTGTTTGTGACCTACGAAAGTGCCATCTTATGGACCGGCATGTGACAGTTTAACAACACTGATTAAGTCCGACGGACGATCGTTTGATAAAATCTGGTAGTCCAATGTGCACTTTACACTGGATAAACCCGTTCGTATTTGACCATATGAAGAAACAGTTTGCTTCATCAAGTTTATTGGAAATATAATGAAATCAGGAAGACATGGAATTCAGTACCCAATCAAAATGTTTGATAAGGATGAGAGAAACTAGGCCAAAAGAACTTCGTGCCAGAGTGATGGTCTGCTCTTGCTGTTGTTTTCGTGAAAATGAACTTTTGGTTGTCACCTGTTGTTGGGTATCTCGTAACTTATGTGCACGATATAAGCAGTCTGTCACTTAGCAAAACCCGTTTAGCCCCTGAGAGCGACCTTATAACGTGACAGTTGCTTTCATGGGTGAAGGTGTAGTATCTCCTCTGATGGTCTGTCTGCATTTTGACCAGTAATGCAGTAGAGCAATTAGATGACCAAATGAGAACCGGTGCACACGAAGCTAGGAAATGTTCTTTCTGTATAGAATAATGAACGGGGCCTTAAATTTAGTAGGCTTCACCCAGGGCAGTCTGAAAGTAGTGTATTTACGAATAGCAACTAAAACACTCGTGAAGAATCGCATGCTTTGCTTTAATTTTCAGTACCACTGAGCTTACTTTTCGGCCGTTCACACCATGACCTAGAAGAGTCCGGCGAAATGTACATAAGGAGGAGAACTGTTTAATTTGAAGTTGTTCAAAATTGGCTGGCGATAATCAACAAAACGTGTTTTAGTTTTCCGTACATGTACGCTCCTCACAACTCGAGAAAATAGCCAACGGTTGACAGAGCGTTTCCTCAGGTAAAAGTACGACGAAGTTTCAATACAAATAATACCACTCCGGTTGGATATTGTATTGTATTGCAATGTATTGTATTGCATAGGCTACTGAGTACAAAAATAATGTGGCATTCTAGTAAAAAAATTGAGGGTAAAATGCAAAAGTACGAAGCAATTTACACTTATCAACTCGTGACAATATGAAAAACTCATCGAGGATTAATCAGAGCACATTTTGATAGGTTGCTCAGGAATTCACCTAACTAGGGCCACGGTTTGTCAAAATTCGTGCTAAATATGGGAAAACGGAGTTCCTATAGATATTGACTCTAGAGGGCGTGGAACGTAAAGCGGACCGCTTTGAAATATGAGAGCGGCACTATTAAAGAACGTTGTGCCGATTGAATTTTTCAGTTCGCAGCCCTCTGTTGGCTGCGATCATTGTCGTTAAAAATGATGTATAAATTTCATTATTAAAGGAAGTGATAGGTAAAAAGGAAAAAAGAGAATTTTCTGATCAAATTTCTTACATGCTGATAAGTGTTGGACACATAGATTGCGAGACAACTCATTTAGTTATATGAAATGATTGACAGCATCCGGCGAAGAATTTTAAAGTCATTTTTAAGTACACGTGGAAAACTAACGGGAAAACAGTAAAGCATTAGGAAAACGTTGGTATATAGATCGGAAAATGGTGCTTCGACTCACCATGTGGCGTCGAAGCATACTGATTTGAAATGCCAACCGTCGGAGAATCTTTACGCAGACAAAAATGTGAGTAGTTCACTTCAGATTTTAATCAATAATAAATCCCAGAAATTTCACAGAATCAATCCTGGTAATTGTTTCTGAGTTGATGAAAGACGTTTCGGATGGGTAGGCTAACCGAGAGAGAGAGAGAACAGACATCCAAAACATTCAGATGTGTTGAGATTTAAATCAGCTCGTGCAGGGAAATCGAAAACAGAAGATAGGATGTTGGTAAATCTTCGGAAATTATTGTCGCTCGAAACGGCTTGAAAGAGGGAAATATCATCAGCATACTTAAACACATGAAAGGGTGGGCTAGTTGACAAGTTAACAATGTAAGCAGAGAAGAGAAACGATTATAGACCAGCACCCCGAAGTACTCCTAATATGTGAATTAACGGTTTTGAACTTTCATTTTCCATTCGTGTGCACTGGGTTCGGTTAGTAAAGTAATCAGACAGACATGCTAATAAAGCTCTCGGACAACCAAATATACCCAGTATGTGGAGTAGAAGAGACCGTGGGGCCAAATCAAATGCCGACGAACATTATAGAAAGGCGCAACGCACAGTTTTCATCGATGCGTTTAGGGACTTATGAATGTGGTGGATGAGGGAGGCGACTGCGTCTAAAGTGGACCTGTTAGATTTGTAAGCAAACTGAAAAGAGTCATCTGGAGGATAAATAGAAGAACACTGGCACTTAAATACAGCACGCTCCTTTTAGTTTAAGACCAGGAGATGTTAGAGCGATTGGGAGAGAGCGTTTTGTTAAAGCAGTAGAACTGGTAGATTTCGGGATATGAATAATATTGATGGGTCTCCAAAAGTCAGGGATAGAAGACGAGCTCAATGGTGAGTTAATCAAAGAAGTAAATGTATCCGTCATAGCCACAGAACCATGCCTTAAACGAGTTGAGTGTAGACTGACGGAACCAATCCCTGTGGTAATTTTAGTGGTGCGGAGATGGTCTAGTACCTCTTCTATAGAAATACTTGTAACTGTCATATCATCACTCTGTCAAAATGTGATTGGGGAATAGCTTTTATTAGGTTGGAAATAAATCGCACTCTCGAGTTATTATGGGGTTTGTAAGAATGCCCCTAGCATCGTCTTAGAGATTTCAGTTTCTGGGTGGAGATACGGCAATGTGAGGTGAATAATGTTTCTAGGAGACAACAGATATCAAAGATCGCTTTGGCCATCTCTGTGAAAAGTTTTACATTGTCAGTGAGCACGGGTTCAAAAGGGAAACAGGAAGATACGTGTGAAGGGGATTTCTGAAGAAAAGTAAAGCTGTTAAGTGAAATCTTACGGAGGCGAACTCGTATTTGATTTGTTCGCCTGAAGGAACAGAATGCTGATTGAGAGCATATCTTGAGCCTTAATAAAGAAAGACAATGACCACCATCTGATATTGGAGCACGCAGCTTCAAATAAAATAGTCCAGAGTGGTTGGTAATACCTTTACCCAAAATGGAGTCGTCTCCGGTGAGAGAAACACAGAGGTCAGTCAAATCCATCACAGTCATTGGTATGGTAGATTCATGATTGAAATCACCCACAATAATATGTAGACAGGTCTCAAGAAGAAGTAAATTAAGTGCTAGAAAATAGTCGAAGAAATGTGATATTGTGTTGTTAGCTAAAAGCGGCGATATATAAATTCGTTATGATCGTATTGGTATGGCAAGAAAACCTAGGATGGCACCGTGTCACGAGACAGTCAATTCCGTTTAGTGAGGATATATAAATACCTTCGGACTTGCCAGACCAGAAGGAGTTTATGTATATTGCAACACCGCCTCCAGTCTTCTTCTTATCCGAAACTGTCCTGCCGATGGAGTCTGAAACTGTTTATCGACACGAGTGAATCAGCCATATCCGGTTTGAGCCACGATTCTTATATGCATATGACAAACGTGTGACCATGGATCGGTGATTGAAGTGTGAGAGACAGATCCGACGTTTTCATAATCAGAGAGCGGATGTTGGTACTCAGCAATGCCGGAATGGACATCTGGCCGAAATGGTGTATTTAAGTCCTGACTGCCAGTCAACACGAGAGTCGAATCTAATATCCGACAAGAAAACAACAAAATAACGATGACAGAATTATAGCGTAGTCAGTCAAATCGCCCGCTGGCGAAGGAGCTCAAAATGCAGTTTTACCGACCCTTTGTGAGGTGTAGAAGTTGAGCCCAACCGCAATAATCAAGTGGTCAACTGCACGTCGTTTCGACCTGAACTTCACAGGCCCGTATCCTCCCACCACTAACCAACTTGACACTTGACAGCCTTTTGCTGGGGGCAACGCATTCATGGAGGTGTGATTTGCTTGCTGTTTTCATGAATTAATGAAGGAACGTGTTAAAAATATCCATCGAACATCGACGACCGTGAATTTTTGATCTAGCTGGAAAATGAAGGAAATTTTTTCGTGCTAAGCTATTAATTAAAAGCGCTTTTGTGAATTGTTTTACATTTTATTGTTTCATGGCTACATTTTTTGCAGGATTCAATTATTTGTTTGCTTGAATACGCAGCTGAAATTCTTCAGACTGTATCCAAGTGGTTTCACCTGAGTTATTCGAGTGCTCTTCAGATGATAATTAGCCTAAGCACGGGAAATTATTATGCTTCTTTGAGTCTGGTTCTCATTTAAGAAGGAATTATTATTCGGCGTACATTTTTCTTTCTCGCTTCCATTCTGCTCTGTCCTCTCCATGGGCTTTACGTACGCATATCGTTTTTCTTATGAAGTCAGAAAATGTGCCTGATTTGAACTGAACTGAGAAAATTTCATTCGGATATGTACATGACAAACAAGTTGGCCACGTAAAGCCTAATTTTAAAGGTGTTAGTAAATAGAAAACAGGCTAAGGCAGTTTGCTTGTACTCTAAAATGCCCAATTTTACTGCTGATCATTGAAAATTGATTCATCCGTGAGTTTTGCCGTACCCTCTTTATTAATCGGAATCATCAAGTAGAAGTAGGTGAAAAGTTTTCTGACAATGTTCAGAACTTCAGGCTAATGCGGTGGGATCACTTTTTACTTGAGGAAGGAACCAACAAACGAAGCTACTCGCTGCTGAACAAAATAGGAGCCACTGGAGGAATATGGATACTAAAAATAAGCCATATGATGAAGCGCACCGAATTAGAAATGATAGTTTTAGCTTTCTAAAGTGGCACTGGCGTAGACAGAATTAGAGTGAGATTAGTCAACATTGCCAGTCTTGCGTTCTGGATCTCCCAGCCACACATTTTGTTTGCTTCCAGTTCAACCGTATATCTACAGCTCTAAAACCTGGTTGATTCTGCCGCCTCTTGTATTTATTTCTTGTTTCTCTTATGAAACGTCTGCGAGCCACAGTAACAGGAGCCTATACGGACACATCAGCGAGCATCATGCATTGCCATGAATGATAAGAGGGAGTGTCCAGCAATGGCCAAAAGGATTAGGTTGTGGTGTTTGGACGTGAAGGTTTCGGTTTCGAATCCTCCCGCCGCCGGTCAACTTCCCCTTTTGGCAGCCCTTTTTGGCCGCTGTCCCCTTCCTGAAAAATGGTGCACACTGTTATTTCATTAATAAAGGAAGTAAAAGATAAAAGTTAAAATATCAGAACATTTGTTCCCTCACTAGCTAAGCTTGGCATGCGGCAACCCTGGTCAACTTTGCCCCACCATCTTGACTAAATCCGACGTTAGGTTTGTAGTGAAAAATAACTCATTTCATGGATACAGAAATAGTGGTGGCAATCTGGCCCAAAACCTGAGCCTTAGGCACGCGCAAGTAAATAAAGAAGTTGTTTACTATACTTCTATCGAAGTGTTAGATACCAAGTTGGGAATGCAATAATCCGTCCTTCTGTGACTTGCAGACTAACTTGTGTAAACTCTACAGCCCCCTACACTTGTTTCACTAACTGTATCTTTATTTTTACGATCAAACTTGCCTTAAGAAAGACTACCCACGGTAGTCGAAACGTTGGCGCATTACATCTACTAATAACGCTGTGTTATTAACAGTATATCACTCACAATTAAAACTAATACATGGAGCATCGACTTTTCGATGCATTCCTTGCGTCATTTGTACTCACTTTGTTTGTGCAATTGCATGGCATGGGTGACATATGTGTGTTTCCCTGTGGTCATACCGGTTTTGAGAAAGGTCATACTCAGGCTTCAGTTAATCTCACTGTTCGAAGTTGGTAATTGATTCACCGGTACATTTTTGAATGCTGCTGATGATGACGATGACGATGATGATGGTGATGACGAACACAGCAACACCATCCACATTTTCATTGTTATTCTGACGGTTGCAGAGAGAGTGCACGGCAAATGCGAGCATGGTATGCAAACTCGTTTGCTTCATGCGAACAAGCTAATGTTAGCGATAAGCCATTTTGTAATTTGCCATTCTTTCATTTACCATGTGAACTATTTTGTTCAGTAGTTCCTTGTTTTTTTTAATGCGCACTTCATTCGATTTACCTTTCTTAGCGGTAAAAATAGCAAGTGCGTAGATAGGACGATATAACATTGAAACGAGAACGCAAAAGTCACAAAAGACTCCAGAAAGCGGAAGAAAAACGCTTCGAATGAAGAAGCTTCTCAGTTGAACGCACGATGACTAAGAAACAATCAAATTCATGTTGTTGAGTCATTTTTGATGACCGGAATGTGTCAGAGACATTTTCAGATATATTCATGCACACATGTCTCCTGGTTGTGCGCTTTGCAGCGCGTTATTCTTCGGAACTGTCAACTGTATTTGTTCCTCATATTATCCCATCATCATCGATGATTGGTCACGCGAAGGAAATTGTTATTCATGTTGATTCTGGTTTGTCATTCCCATTGCCATTGTGCTTACACTCGTCGAAATCTAACTGACTTAAGAAACGCAGGAATCCCGAGTAGCAGGTATCCTTTGGTGGTACAACACAAATTGAGATTACTATTTCCATTCTGGCCAGCACTAACGGTTAGTCTGTGTTGAATAAAGCACCCGCAATAACCAGTGGTTTCCACTCTCGAATTTGTGATCTGAATTCACGAACCCAGTCAAAACGTCGAGGATGAGCTCTTCAACCTTGAAAGCTTTCGGTGCCTTCGTCATGACATGTTCGTTCCAAGAGGAAGACGAATAGCTTTGTTGTAGCCCACGCAAATAGTGATTGGCCAGGTAAGTCCAGGCAATCGTCCAATTGCTTCTATAACTGTGTTGATTGCATCATGGTTTTGTTTCCTGCAAACGACTTGTCAAGTCGCAGTACAGTTAAAAGTAATTTTTATGTGACTTTAATTATAGGACCAACAATACTTTTTTAATTTGTTCTGGTTCCTTTATTGGCTGGCTTTTTTGCTTCATTATTAGTCACATAATTATCAGAAATTGCGGCAGCAAGCAAGCTTGCTTTTGGAGCCTTACAACTGGCTACATACGGCACGTTTTACCGGTATTTGCATACATTGATCGATAAATAATAGTTATATATGATTTGAATAGTGTCTATATGGATACTGTGTAATGGATGTGATATGTGTTGATAATTGCCTCATCGGCTTCCTTGAGTCAGGGGTTACGTAACCCTGGTTTGGGCTGACGGCCATGGTAGTTTGAAAGACTTTAGGTGTTGTTTTTCTAGGTTCGTAGAGGGGATTATTCGGGTAGATCGCCATTGCTTTGGTCGTGGACAGGATTTGACTTCTAACGTTGTTCGATAATCTTTCTCTAACGATGTAGACGAGACAAAATCGTCACCTGTCGTGATCATATTATCCGATACTATCAGGGGTGTAGTGATTGCCGTTTGTTTATTCAGTATCGCTCTCTGTGTTCTGCCAGCTCGGACGATGCTTCTCACTAGTGAAGGTAAAACTTGATACGCACAGCAAGTGGTTGGATACGTAGGCAGTTTAACTTATGTCTGCAAAGTGAGAACTGGTCGAGGTGTGAATGAAACACGTAGTTTAGCAGTAAAATATGCATTCCCGATGGCTACTTGAAGCCGTTTGCTTAACTTATCTGCTGCGGTGTCTCCACTAAAAATGGTACGGAACAGTTTGAAAACTATTTCTTTCTGCTAATTTTCATACTGTTGTCGATAAAGCAATCAGGGTACCCATTTTGTATGAACGTTTGTTTCACCCATATTAGTTGGTCTGCAGTGTACAACACGTGAGCTCCGTGTGTTCAGTACTGGATAAGGTTTCTTTTCTTACGTTTTAGAACAAAACTTTGGTAGTCTACGCAACTTCCTGTCCTTGTTTTCAGGTGATAGGCTCATCACTGAAATGAGCCATCTTGACGAGGTGATAAGAATTCATCTAAGAGTGACAGACCGACTAAAGATTCCACTTCCAGAGTAAACACTATCCTCAAAAGCTTGGCTGGCGTCATTTTATCAGTTTGCTCAGATATTCAACTGCTTTCCAGTTTTGCCATGAAAATATCCGCTTACATGGACCTAAAGGGATCCCTTGGCTACTCCATTTTTTCGGTAGATGCATTCATTAAATTGCAGTTTGATTTCATGTGTGCACACATAGTGGAGCCGTTCCAGTTCATTTACCGGCAATTTGACAGATGTTCCTGAATTTTTGATGTAATTTCCTAAATACTTAATCCTTCCTTCTAGTAACATGTTGGCAAACGGAGAGCATATATCGGGTGAGTTTGTCGGTTACATTTATCGGTTCAGTCGATTTGAATGTATTGCGTAGACGGAATTTTACAGTTCGTTTGCTGATTAGTTCGATAATTTCAGCTAGCTATCTTACCTTGTCGTGGTATGGCAAATTGCTCTTGTCCAAAATTAGACGCAATGTTGTCCTGTCCTTGGGTACTTTAGGTAGGTCGCAAAGTCTTGGCATTTTAAAGCCAACTGACCAGATTCTATCGATGGTAGGGGAACTGATTATCTCTTCCGTCTGATTGTTTCGTATACTGATTTTCCTATGGACGGTGCCTTGCCCTTCTATCTTTTATTCTTTGTAATGTTAGACTCATCGCTGTGTAATGCAGTCATTTTGTTGATACATTGCTGTTAGTTAGGAATGACCTTTCCGACGCCTTTTTTGATCTCTTGAGGTATCTTTATTTGTTATCTTTTCTAGATGTTCGTTAGACAGACATCAATCGCTTCGGGCCTAACATTTAAGCTTCCGATAACACGATTGCACCAAAGTTCCCCTAAGTGTCTCTATGCAAATTAATGAAGACGGTATCAAGTGTTCATGCTGACCAAAAGCGTTTCAAACTAAGCCTGTAAATCTAGTTGCCAGTCATGTAGTACAGAAAATGAACTTGTTTGCTACCGTTTTATTTTTACATTTTTCAATTGGGAATTTTTAACTATCCAGCATGAATTATGTTGCCATTTGCAACTGACTAGCTTTCGGTTTGGTTGATCTTTGCATTGGCCCAAACAATTTGCTCACTGGAGGTATGTGCTCCAATGTGAACAGAACCATCCTCACGGATATCATTGTAGCCACCAGACAATCTGCAACTATTAAGCTCATCCTTAAACGCCCAGACTCAAGCGTTTTCTCAGTGCGCTTTCTTTCAATTGACGCAGCATTATCCATAAAACAGTTGTCCAAACGAGTTATTGTTATTCTTTTGGCTTGCTCGCCAGAGTTCCTTAATGTTCCACCTCAGTTTTCACGCATACTTTGACTTCCAGACCTTAAACCGCTGAGTGAAATCAACTTAATTAAGCTTTCTCGGCTATTGTTTTACCCTCAGTTTTCTTCTCTGTTCTCAGTCTTCAAAAGTTTGGATCTTTTGGAGGTCCCATTTGTGTGCTGTCGCCGTTAACTGAATTTTTTGAATCAAATCCAATGAACTTAATTTGGATACCATTTGAGGGGCTTTTAACTGGAAAATTCCGTGTTCTTCATGGTGCTTTCCTGTTTTCATGTCCTTTTACTACTTATCTCGGCCATTTGGTCATCTCTCCACCTACACAACTTATTACGCATGCTGATTTCGCATTCATGTAGTCGTTTTTTTCACCAAATCCCTTTTTTGAAATCTTGATCGGATAACTTAACTGATTCGGAAATTTCTCCACAAATCTGCAACCATTTATGCACATCGAAATACTTTGAGCTTGCATTTATCTCTTGTCACGCTTTCTGCCTAATCAACGTTTTCCGCTTTTGTAACAAACAGCGGTTTACGTTGGTCCTACAAAGTTTTTGACTATGTTTGAAAATCAAGTCGCTTATATTTTCAAACCCGTGGACTGGAGCAGTTCAGTGCTAGGCAAACTGGTCCTAGCTCTTTTGCTCATCGATGTTTTCCGTAACGTATTCTGTCAACTTCCGGTGATGGGGACGGACCACTTTCGGGACGATTTTCACATAATTTACCGAGGACTATTTATTTTCAGTTGCTTTTCCTATTCGAGTTCAAACCCAAACGACGTATACAATCTGGGAAATGGCTTATGGAATATTTTCCACTAAAATATTCTTAGAGGCCTAACGATCTGTCTTGAAGTCGTTTGCCTTCGTCTACCCCTTCAACGTTCAGCCGGATTATCTACCGTTTTATTATGAATTACGTTCAATTGTTCCATATTTGGCAAGAATTTGGACTAGGAAGTCATACTCATGAGTTAACGCCTTTATAGTCTCCGTGAATGCACAGGTCTGTTTTATTTTCCACTTTTTTTCTGATTCCATGTTAATAGTGTTAACATCCGGTCATTTTTTGATTTAAGAGAATTTTTTATGAATCAACTAAGTCTTGTCATAAAATGCAATACAATGCAATAACTGGGTTCCAGGTTTATCACGAAACCAGTTTGTGGTGATTGTCACCATGTCACATTGCAAATTCGATCGCCTGATTTCAGGATCTCTTTACTAAATTGAGAGTTTTGGATCACTTGAGGTAGTTCGTTATGCCACTTTGCGTCAAGTTGACAAGGAAGTGCAATGAATTGTCTCGTATCTCGGTAATTTCGTTGCATTTCGTATCATTGTGGTATTTTGGTATGCTTGTTATAGTTCATTGATTCACGCGTAGCTCAGTTCCAAGACAGACGCAATTCATGCTTGACACTCCTCGACCGCAGCTGAGGACAAATAAGCGAAACTTAGTGATCAAAGCTTTTGTTTTCGAATTACGTCAACGACTATCCACAGAAACAAAGATGCTAGACCAGTAATGTTCATTTCAGAAAAATAAGCTATATACCGATACCCAGATTGTCCAGTTTATCGTTTTAATGATTCTTCGATTTTTTAAACCTCTTTGAAGTAAACCAGGTTGAAATCCTTCTGAACAGTATTTCTTCACTTTTATGTCAGCGTCAAAACGAATGCACATTTATTGCCGCAAACTGCTCGGGTACGCAACAAGAAGTTTACACCTGGAAATGAGGACCCAATGAAAACGATGGATAGGAATGGCGAGATATCATGATCTATTGTAGCGAAGTGCTTGAAAACCAAGCCGAAATACGTAAGCCTTTATGCAGGAACCAAATTTAGACCTTTCGTCTTTTGCTCTTATCGATATAAACTTTGTGAATCAATTTCCATCCGTCCAAGACTGATATCCATCCACAACTCGGATGACGATGGATGTAAGGCTTAGCGAAAACCAGTTAGCCTCGGATACCAAATTTCGGGTCACACTAGGTCGAACTGCAGGTCTAATCGTGCGTGGAAAATCAGTAATCAATATCTAAGGAGCTTCGCGAAGTGAACTCAACAATTAATAATCAACGAAGAATGAAACCACAAAGGGCCAAAACGGTCTATTAGGTAGCACCAGCCAAAAGGCAGACAATGCCACTGAAGTTAACGATTTAGATCACTCAGTGCGGGACGAAAACGAGCTAGTCCATCGTTTGTGAAAACCATTGAGATCACTGACATTCCTACATGTTTCATCCAGGCATTCCTAATTATACACTTTTCATATACGTTCACCAATAAAAATCGTCATTCTGAGCCAGCTGTGACATCTTGGTAGGTTTCGTATTTTGATTATTGTAAGTTGTATTGTGACGTCCAAGGAACTTCTTCACCTTCAGTTCACCTTTACGGTCTGCTTCTTTTCCAGTCACTTTTCTCAGGAAGCTCTCTTTTCTTGAGGTTGGTTACCTGAGTTCGTTTTGTGCGGCACGAAGGGTAAATTTCTCAGTTCGCGTACACCTATTTTGCACCCATTGGCATTTTACTGAACACTGGAGTACAGCAAAACTTTCAGTTTTTGCCCGCTTCGTTGCTGTGACCATGAGATACGTTGTTTCCCAGCCGGAGATCTTCAAAAGCCGAGAGCTCTCAGGTGTACAATTACACCGGCTACGGGGAGCTTCAAACTTGCGAGGCTAAGATACTGACAGCTTGACTACCACCGAAAAGTGACTTGCAAGAGAGAAATTCATGATCTTATTTCTTCTTGTTTGAATTCAACTTCGGGTCCTTTGACTGAGAGAAGATACCTATTTACCGTTCAGTTCGCATTCTTTACCCAAGTCATCTGTTATCACTGTGTTTCTGTTCACCACCACCGTGAATAGCCAGTCCCTCTTACCAGGTTCATGCCTGTTCTATTGTTGGAAACATTTTTAGGCGGTAATCCTAAGGAAAATTACTCGTAATCATGATGGTCTAAAACCACGAAGTCTGCAAAGACAAAACCACAAAAATTAGATGTTTTGCTGTACACCCTCATTCTCAATGTCTTTTGGGAAATCAGTTATTGGTTAACAAATGCATCAAGATGGACTTACAGTTATGCAGCAAGATGACAGATTGGAGTATTAACTACAAAGGGGTTTCTGAATGAACAAAAAATATTTGTTGTGTGAGTCTAGGCATTTGATAAAATCCATGGAGCGTTATCTGAAGAAGAATTAGTAATTTGATATTCTCCGCTACAAAGAGAAACTGAAACCAGCTCATCACTGAACGTGCATCTGTTTAAATGCTCTTGCGACGTAACTCAGGTAAGTCATCGAAAAATATAGTTTGCAAAATTCGAAACAGGATAACAGTTATGCGTGTTCCTTTGCTTAGGGCCGAGACTGTCTAAAGAGTAAACGCGGGTTACTGAGGGAAAAGATGCTTATACAGAAAACTCGATTTTTCCTGGTGTTACCATTGCATCTGCACAGAACAAGTACCAGGCGGATGACAGTGCGCAAGTAGCCCACCACTGAAGCGCCAAACACCATTCTTGTAAGACTGGATCTCTGCTTAGCGTGAATTTGGCCAGATTAATCGATCCGCACGGACTTCTGTGATTAGCTGCTAAATGTGAACACTGGAAGTCTCGAAATCCGTGCCGACAGAGTCCATTCATGCCACGAGAATCCCAACGTCCCTTTTAGCCTTCATTCCAACTGGACATTCATTTGAACACAGAACCGCATTGCCATGGCTTCCAGGACAAACTTCCCGAGTTTGTGCTAAATTGTTTGTATGGCTGAAACACTTTTGACTTTTAGATGGTAGAGTTTCTGTTCTGCTTCGTGTCTGAAGAGAATATTTCTTTCCAAGTTCACCTATTACGCTGGTCCAAGGAAGCCAGTTTTTCTCAATATCGCTGTACCTCACTGTGCAGATCAAGCACGGATTTCTGTACTCATTTGGATAAGAAATTGGTTGTACGTCATTTCTGCACATTCGTATCGGTACGGGATTCCGTAATCAAAATGTCAACATTCATATTCATTATCAGTAAACATTTTTTCAGTTTGAAAGCATTTTGCAAAGAATGACATTCGTTGTTTGTTGTCTTCTCTCTATCGGCGGCAGTTTATGACATCCATGTAGCATTTTCCTGACTTACTAGCCTCACCCGCTACTCCCAAATAGCTGACTAAGACCTCTCGCCCCCACCAGTGGATCACGGAACCCATTCAGCTCAAGCAAATTAGTCCGTTCGTGATAAACGTTACAGTGATTCACTTTGTGCTCAACCGTCCACTTAAAGCAGACAGGTGGTGGCTAAACTTTACAAAAAGAGCTGCTTGATTTTACATTATTTCAAATAATCTTGGCATTATTCCAAAGAACACAAAAGTGGTCTGGACTAGGCGTGTACAAAGCTCCCTTCTGAACTATGTGGCCGGGCAGTTGGTAAATAAATTGGGGTAAAAATCCAGCAGCTTTTAAAGACTAGACAAAACTTCTGTCGCAGTTTTACTTTTATCTCATCATCTCTCACGCTCAGTGAACAGTAGCACGCATCTTAACCAGTAGTCATATTACCCCGAAAATTATCCGTCTTTGTGTCCTTTGCGCCAACAGTTTTTTGCACTCCGGTTCCTGTAAAATCCGATGCATTCTGGCCTTGCTGAAGGGGAGTTAAACAATATTTCCTCAAGGAAGAACAATGAATTGTTACTGCAGTTTGTTAAAAACCCATCCGATAGCTTCCAAATTGCTTCAATCCCCTTGCTAAACTACCTAGTATTTCTTGGATAACAATTAAAGGAGGTAACAAAGGGTTATTACTGTTAACAGAAGCGGTTGTTTGTTCCAGTCTGACCAAGTCCCATAGGTACATCCACTTAATCAGCCTTATTTGAACACTGTTCATTTTGTGCAGTCCGGCATTTGTTTTATTGCATTGGTGTTAGACATTGGCTAAATGTGCGTAGGTTTTCAGACGGAAACCATTACCACTGAAATTCTGTCGAAATCGGCATGTTATCCGAATGCTGATTTAGTTTGAGTGCTCAGAACCGATTTTCACCTTGTCATTTAGAGTTGGGTCCGGGTCAGCTAACAGGTGGCCTATAATGTAAGATAGGATGAAAACTTTTGTGTAGTAATTTGCTTGCTACCACATGCATTAGTTTTTCGGACATACTCTACCCCATTTTCAACCATCGCAACGAAGTCATTTCATACTGCATCACATACAAAACGTCTTGTTCTTAGCTTTATAAACTATTTATAAATTGTCTTTTTAACGTAAGACTCCTGCGATCTCATTCGTCCAACATATGAACTAAAATGAAAACTGAGGTCTAAATTCCCCCATGTGTTTTCGAGGCTAATCTCAGTTTGCTTTTCCCTGTTCCGCCGAGTGCCGAGCTGCTACGATGTCTTTCGTTCTACATGTAAAAACAGCAGCAGTTTCGGATTGCTGAACAATTGGTTTCTACTTTTAGTCATATGTATTCTTCCAGTTTACCTTTTGGTGGCTATTGTACCTTCTCATTCGGTGCGATTATCGTTTAATTTTGAGCCACTGTGTAATGCTTGCACATGAAATCGCATTATGGAAGTTGACCAGAAAGAAAAAGTGCGGATATGGGCACAAGCCTAACGTATGATATTGCTTCGGACCCAAACTACGCAACAAAACAGAATGAGAAACAACGGCTGCAGAGCACGTTAGGGTTCATTCACACATCACATGTATACATCCAAAACGGAAGGAATCTTAATTGGTGGAATATATTCGAGCCACCGGTATTTGAGGCATGTCTGAAAATAATATTCACTTGTCATCATGCTTCCGACTGGCCGATTGCCAGTGCATGCATGGATTACACAGAATACATGACTTATTTTGGGGACCTGTCTTGATCCTTCAAGTTATTGTACACGCCTCTCTAGTTACGGGTTCCCTGACACTAGAAAAGCGGTCAATCACCCAAGTATATACAAATCTTGACTACAATAATGACGATGGAACCGCGAGAAGAATCGATTCAAAAAAATTTAGTTTTGATGAATTTCATAGATATCTGCGCATATATCATTTTAGCATGGATATTTCAAGCAGACAACTGGTCGTTGAGTAATGTATACTGCAATTTTTTCGTCTAAGAAATATCTCTAGTCAGGGCTCTGTATGGTTTAGAGATTGACTAATGATAGACATTCAGGCGAGTTAGGCGCACCGGGATAGAGCTGCTGCGACTATTCCCCAGATTAAGGTCTGGAAATCTAGAATCATGTCGCAGAACCAAACTAACAAATAAAATTCACTTCTAAAATCAGACATCTAATGGTGTCTAGTGTGGCTGAGTCACATAAGCTAATAACGACCAGACAACTACTTGATTTTCCGGCTTTGTGGTCTCCCGGGAAGCAGCCATTTGTATAAATACATCCTACTTAAATGTGCCTACGTGGAAACAGATGTTGCCAAGATTGTGCGTTACAAAAGTGATTTCCATGATTTTACGATTTTTTAAAGGGAGCCGCTACAGAAAGCTGAAATAAAGCAGGAATTTGAGGATCACAGAGACTTGGTGATGGGTTGATATCCAACACGTTCCCCGAGACCATAGTTGGGGACCTTGACGAAATAAATAAATACCGCCGCCATTACTGTGCTCGAGATTTGCATGTACTGAAGTTATTGGCTGCTTTTCTAGTGTCAGGGAACTTGTTACTATAGAGAAGTGCACAGTAACTTAACGGATAATGACAGATCCCTGAAATAAGCATTGAAATGTTTGTGTAATCCGTGTATTTTTAAAACTAATTTACTTAGTAAGTACCAGTAAGGCAAAACATTTTTACTCTTCATCCGTGTCGATTTGGGTATGCAGACTTTCATTTCCAGTATCCTTTCGCCATGACCTAAATGGGACTTTGCCCGGCTCTCCATCAGTTTGTAAATTGTGATATATACTACCCTGCTTGCAGAAGTCCCACGCACATTAATCCAACAGTTTGTTTGCTAAGGGTAAAATTGGCGTACCAAATGATATGATTTAACCATTTGTTTTCACTAGGAATGACGAACGTATACCTTAATCAGTCGATTTTTCGTTTTCCGCTAGATATGTTTTCACATAATGATTTTATAGTGCATTGTGAATAGACAAAAGACGGCTGCGATTTCTGACACCTTTATCATGCGATGGAACAGTGATACTCGAAGAACTTGCCTGACCGGCATAAAAAGTAAGGAATTGAGAAAACCAACACCAGGCAAAGTCTAGCAAATTCATCAACATACATCAACACCAGCACAACCAGGCCAGCATAGCAGTACATGGAATAAGCGTTACTCAACGTTCTGCTTTTGGTTATCAAGCGTTTGCATACATCGAGGATAAACAAATTCTATCCCAGTTCCAGAGGTAAGCCGTTTTCCTGCCACCGACTTCATTCCGTGTACTAGCTAAGTTGGAATAGATGGCGTGATGTTCTTTGATTAATTATATGACAATGAGGATTGCTTTCAGGAGGAACCCCTTGCTACCCGCTGGTTGCCCATGATGGAAGCGGCTGCAGTTGGCGTTCGGACAGTGACGCCTTGGTGCAGACAAATAATGCAGAAAAATTCAAAATTTCGTGGCAAATCATACTACTTATTTCTTTGTTTCAGATCTGTTAGTTCATCGCTTTACTTGCTAAGAATTAAAGGCACAGTAACCAAGAGTAATCTTCAGAATGGGTTTAGGGTAACACGAACGTCCGAGACAATCGAAGGGAACAGCCTAGAACAGGTAGAATCTGGACAGGCTACGAAAGTTAAGGCGAATATGCCATGGAACGAAAGAACGAGTCCCGACGCATCAGTCTCGGCGAAGCTCTTCTACTAGCTGTTTAAAGAGCAGAGATAGTGGTTTCTAGGTCTACATTTACCTTGATAGCGGGTAAAATGATTAGAGTTTAAACCGCTTTGACCCCATAATCATCGTATTGACTGAACATTACTGGCATGATCTTTTGCGTTATTCCACGCGGCAGACTACATTTGAGATTAAAAAAGATGAACGGTTTCACATTTGAGACATACGTTTCCTGGCTAGTTGAGAGAAAACGTTCTACAGTAGTACAGTAGTTTCATGATTACCGGTTTTGGATTGCTCGCTGGTGATAACTGACTAATCATTTTGTTAAGAATCTTGACTTTGTTGGGGAAGGAAAACCCTAACTACTTTTCTGGTACTGTTTGTAACGATAACCGATAAACAGTTAGTGATAAATTTGCTAAACTCCAGTAAAATTAGGCTGTTAATCCTGACGATCAACTGCGATATGTTGATAGGACTATGCATCATGAATGATTTCTGTGGAATTAACTGGAATGCCGGAGTTAGTGAACTAGTCGCGAAAATAACTTGTCTGACGACTGTGGAATTACTCTTGTGGGTGATAAAAAAGTGTCAGGAGTCACAAATTCAAACCACTTCCAGGCATGTTTCCAAACACAATTAGCTCCGTTTTCTTGTGAACAAAGTTAAGGGGACTGACGTGACAAACGCGTCACATTCAGTCTAATGAATGAAGTCCAATTTTGAGACCCAAATTAGTAAAGGCATCAATCTCAAGGAATCCAAATACGCGCCCCATTCCCCTTCATGGGTTTTCAAAAAAACGGTCACTTCACAGAGGCAAAAGCACTTCTGTAGGGCATATACATAATTATTTTACGTTTATTATATTTGCTAATTTGAAAACAGTGCCCAGTAAAGTATTTTAAGGGTTATATAAACTTGTTCAGTATGCGAATTGCTAGGAAATCAGCCATATAATCGGAAAGGCGTAATGGAAATCTGTCTAACATAAAATAATCGCTGTTTTGTTCCAGTAAACATAAGTTCTCGTGGGTAGGTTACTATGGGGATGGGCAAAAAGACGTTTTCCTTCGAAAAAGATTATCCTTCAGGGATTATCGAAATGTAAATGAATGGGAGTGAGACAGTAACAGTGGCAGGACAATTTGTTTTTCTACTTGTGAGAATGCAAGCCATCATGGGCAAGCGAATATATAGTTTTCAGCAGAACCAAACAGTTTCTGGGTAACATATCCAGGGTTTGCTTGCCGTTTGGCGCATTCGTTTGTGACTGGATGGATTAAAAAGTTTCTTAATAATGCAAAAGAATTGAAATAACTGAGGGTTAATAAACAAACATGACCAACGGGGTAGCAACGGCGAAAACACCAAAAGCGTTGGCCACATAATAGGTCACAGTAACCAAGGCATCAACCACACAAACAGTATGTGGCCTACTAACAACAACAAGAATTGCGCAAAGACGGTCTGAGATTAGTTGGGACTAAATTAAGCCAGGTCTAAGATGAATCAGATTTTCCTCGTCTAAGATTGCGCTTCGGTAGATCTTCCGGGTTTCGTATCGACACAGATCTCAAAGTGAACGTTGGCCTGGCTATTCGTGACACCGCGAACGTGACATTCGACTAGAACAACCGTGTTTCGATGCACTTCAGGGAACTGGACAGCCGCCAACGGGCTTTGATAATTTTCTTGGCGCAGGAATGGGAAGAACATGGGATCAATGTAACCACTGAGTGTCGGACACCGTGTTTTGTTTCAGGGATTGGAAAATGGAAAAGATAAGGTTGGGGAAAATGGCGTAAAAACAGCAGCATTGATAAGCGAATCAAACAGTGGTTTAAGAGAGCAGCAAGCAATTAAAAATTTAAAAAATTTGGGATCCTGCCCGGAAAGCATGTAACCAGTAAAAAAATAATGCATGTTTTAATTTGTAAGAGTTAAGAAAATTATTTCATCTAGATGCAGCCTGTCTATAGTCTGGTAATATTTTAATGTACACAGAATGACTTGGTGTGCAGCGTTTGCGTCCAGATCACCAGTGATAACCGCGGAAACACTGGACTCTTGTTTTATTTCTGTCGGAAAACCTCAAAATGGGACCCCAACGGGGAACAAAATGCTGTGGGTTATTTTGGCCGGCTCGAAACGGATCACTGATTTTCACGCGGTACATCGCCCCTAACCGTCACCGGCTTACAACGGTCACTGGCCGCTGTCTGCAGGAAATCGACATCTACGCTGAATGACTTCTCCATCGGAAGCGTGGATAAAATCAATCAAAAACGGGCTACTTCTCACCAGCTTCTAATTTGAGAAAACAACCTCAAACCGTTAATTATCATAGCTAACCTAAAGCCCAGGGTGCATTTCAACCTGTGATGTTATTGTTTCGGACGATAAAAACAATCTATTAGAATTAGCAATAACGTAAGCCAAAAGAATCCAGATTTCTTTTTCGTAAATTATGCTACTTTCTTACTGTTATGTTTCTTGTACTCGGGGCTGCTGACGAAGTTTCATTTTAGAGCATTTTAAGAAAACGTTAAGTTGTCTTGCGCGTTCCATTGCCTCAGATAGAGAAGTCGCTTCTAAACTGTTGTTGTTTAGCAAGATGGGATCAAGCCCATCAAATAAGAGACTGCAGACAACTGTTGGTTGTGTCAAGGATGTGAGAGCCTTTTCCGGCAATGGCACAAGATTCTGTTTATGCTAACGTGATATGGCGGGTGAGGTCTACCCTTTTTTCCTTTCAAGACACTGTGTTCTACCAAATGCGCAAGAAACAAATTTATCCACCTTCACGGTTCTGATGTTAGGTGGTCTTTAGGCATTAAATATAAGCTACCAAAGATATACTTAAACATACCAACTTCTATTTTACTCCTTCACGAACTAAATTTGCGGAGAAAATTTGCAACTTGAACTGATTCTTCCATTGGTTCTTGCTATATGCTCACAGGAAAGCTGAACCGATAAAGCTAAATTGTCAATAAGATGGGTGCGAATAAAGAAAAATTCACGTTGACAGCTGAAATGTGCAGATGCAGTAGGGGGCCTTGGAGATCGAAGTGCTCTCTAAGAATGCAGGTAATGCAATTGAGAAGTGCCAGGTGAGATACACGCAACAGTTTGATCAGGTTAGCTCTTATAAGAAACTACTTAATGTAGGGAACCCCACACTATTCCAGCGAATTTTTTTTATTTGGCTAAAAGAAATGAGACACAAATTTGGACTATGAATTCAACAGCAGGTCCTAAATTAGTTGAGTAACTCATTCGACGCCGGAAGAGCTAATCGAAATCCGAACAGGGAACGCGCAACCTAATTGACAGATTATTGTGAATTCAAACCAAAATGCATTGTCCCTCGGAGCCATCCACCTTAAGTTCCTGCGTCATGTTTTTATTTCCACAACTTTAAGATTTTTCCCTAGAACTAAATCTAATTCTACAATCTTCACAACTGAACTTATTTTTGTTTTGCCTGGTTTATGGATTGAACCGCGTACTTTAAATTTGGACAGTAACCAGCGGTTGTTCTCTTCTGAACTCTTTAATTCTTCTGACTTGCGGCTATTGCTTATACCATTAGCATTACATTTTGTCCCGTAGTCTACTTCAGGTTTTCTGGTTTCCACTTTGGTCGTGCAAGAGCCCTAACTAACTTGAAACGTTGTATACGGATGTGAAGTAGTGACTCACTGGTAAATAGTCAACCTACAAATAGATGTCTTCATTACATTTACCCATCGAAATGGCAACCAGAGGGTCATTCCACTATCATAAAGAAAATATTGTAATGCGATAGTCAAGTGACGCATTGGGCTGCCTTGCCCTCCTGAAAAATCGCTTCAGCAGTTGTGTTGAAGGGTGCAGAAATCTGTTGGATGAAAAATTCCAATAAATTTGACTCCTAAAATATCTACAAATATCTGCCCCCCATTGTCTTTCTCATCAGATGTTTTCCTAGACCTCCGCTGTATCCGAATAGTTGTACTGTTCATATCGTTGTAGCACTTTTATTGGTTTCAAAGGTTTACTTGTAAACGCTTCTTTAATGACCACGCTTGGACATTTCTCCAAAAGAAAGATTCTCATTTCTAATTCGTCAAACACATTTTCATCTAGGAGTTTTGATAAATTTCTGTTGACGGATGAATAGCAATGCACTTCTCTGACTAAAGTCTATGTTCACTAACAGTATGGAATACTGCTGACGGTGGTTATTTACTCTGATAACTCTCAGACCAACTAACCAAACAATTTAATCTAACTGTCATACCTGCTGAGGAAACCAAAACATGTTTGAGACATCTAGCTGAGCTTCTGCACTTCTGGGTGTAGCCGCAGCTTGATCTTTGACTGGCTGAACGCCGTTGACGTTCACCAGTGCAGTTGAATCGATCTGGTAATCATGAGAGTTTACGTAACTTTTGATCGTGTTACGGTTAACTGTATCGGGCAAACACGAAGATAGGTTTCGCTAGATTGAAACAACGGAAATCGACCGCATACTCCATGTGAAAGAATTTGCTGCATAAAGATCTGCATAAGGAATATGTTTACTTATAATAAAAAGGCAAATATGTTTCAATTCTGGCAGCTAAAAATGAATGCGAACGACAACTTTGAATACAGCTATTGGATGGTTGACTGAGGTAGCGACCAGCAAGTTGGCTATTGCCTGGCGACTCTGTCATTGGACTGAAGAGTTGATGGCGATAGTCACATTACATTTAGGTCAAGTGCATTTTGATAAGGAAACCGTTAGATTCGCTGTTTTCTTCAATGAAGCTAACAAAGGAAAGCGCATGTGAACGCTAAAAATGTAGCATCAGGTCAACTCACTATTTTTTCCCATCAGCTCCGGAGATCTCCGGAAAATACTTTGGGTTCCCGAGAAGAGATCTATCTAGGGCATTCTGAAACAATCAAAATAAATTTCAAAACGGAATATTTCAATCAGTCACGCTGGCATTAATTTTCCAGAGCGAACACTCATTAAGACATGCGTAGAAAACTCTGAGAAACCTGGAGTAACATTTGTGGATTTCGAAGGTCCGCGTTAAAAAAGAAACCAATAAATGATATTGCTTTAAATATTATGTTTTCGCAGTATTTGGAAATGTCAAAGTTTAAATATACTTGCTAAACTGTTAGCTGTAAACATTTTGGCCACCGTTCAGCACAACATCCGATCACACTCAACTCCGTAGTTCAGATAGACACAGGCGGGAGTTTTAACTCATTAATAATGCATAACTTCCAAGTGAAGGACCTGGATTCATACTCTTGGGGCGAAGGTGCATATATGCCAATGAAGAGCTCTAGTGAAAGCGAAACCCAAGTTTGGTGCTCCTGAATTTAAGGATGCTGTGATGATTTGAGACTTATATACTCCGAAGAACAGTCGGTCCTGCATGGTGAATTTACCTTCATAATTAGCCCACGAAGTGTTAGGTCTTCAGTGTCTCCACAGAACAGAAACAGCACCAGAACAAATGGTTTATACCAGGAATAATCTGACGTTCGTGAGAACTCGGTATACAAAACTAGTAGATTCCAATGGAAATACTATTATTGAGAACAGTCTTCATGATTTCCTTCGCAGAATATAGCTCACCCCATTTCGAAGGACTCTGTGTTGTTCAGTTGCTGTGCTAATTGAATGAAGAAATCGCTGGAAGACAAAAGTTTGCTCAACTAGCGGAAAGATAAACAACAACCAAAAGCAGTATCCAAGATTTTATGTGATAGACTTGGGACTCCAAAAGTAAAGGCTTCAACCTTGTTTCTGTAAAAAGTCGAATCCACTGTCATAATGGCCATAGTTCGAATGAGACTGATACGTAAGAATTCCCGTAAGGAATCCTCAGCGTTCTAGTTTTTCATCCAGACGGCTTAATTCGCCTAATTCTATTCAGTCTTTGGTAAGTCTATTGAGACCTACATAGAAGGTCTTTAGCATAAATGTTTAACATATTGAAGACTCCACTTAACTGATAAAATATTGACTTTCTCATCAAATCTTGTTGCCACCCCTTATTCATCTTCCAAGTGATCCCATGTCTAGTATTTGGGTCGAATAAGCAAAGAGGTCTTTTTATATATAAAACGGAATGAAATTGTTGAAAACATCAACTACGATGGGAAGACATTTGAGTGAACTCAATTTCAAGCAGAACCTTGAGGAGTTCGCCGTAGCCTTTTTTCATCTATGGCAGTTTTCTAGTTGATGTTTTTATCTTCACCAGTTGATGTTGCACCTATCCGTCACTGATTTGCACGGTTACTGTCCGTTAGCTCAGAGCGATCGACCCCTACTGATAGATGACTTCTCTGCAGGTAGCCTAAGTACGACGAAGGCTTTGGATATGACCTACAGAGCTTGAGTACTTGATACATTTTAGTAGTAGGAGATTGAATGTTTTCATGAAGTTCAACAAACCGTTTGCAGCCTGCCCGGTAACGTAATGGCTAAGGCGTTCGACTCAGAATCGTTCGTCCTTGTTCGGGTTCGCGTCCCAGTTCGGGCGCGGTGGATATGCACTGCTGATGATTCCTAACAAGGATAAACAGCTGTACAGTGCTTCCATTGTTTCTTTATGGTGAGTTGAGCGATGATATCACATGGTGAATTATTTCATGAAAATATTCTTTCACTATAGGAAGGATTGGATTAGTCATATACAAATATGGGTGGGGAAGGGATTTGTGGTGTTAATTGTTTTGTTGTCTAGGGTTTGTAGTGGGACGGGGGGCGGGCCAAGGGAGTTGAAGCGCAACCACAAATTGTTTTTGAGAACAAAGTGGAGGATTGTGAAGACGGATTGCGACAGCTTCCGCAGTGCTCAAGAGGCGACACTTTGCCAACTTGGATTGCTGACCTCTGAC
>LUCM01004557.1:10645-25328 GCA_008360955.1 Fasciolopsis buskii | reverse complement strand
GTCACAGAGGTATTCGATTGTCTCCGTGATCGGAACGTTGGCAAAAAGGGCGGTGACGTCTAAAGAAAGCAACCTTCGTCCCTTCATATTTAGTGCTTTCACGGAATCGATAAGCTCAAATGTCCTTGAGACTCTGTTTTGCTACCTTCTGTCTAACGGGTTCCAGTAACCTAGCTAACCATTTTGCCACAACATGGTACGGCGAATTGCACATGTCGAGAATAGGCCTCAGAGGTACTCCATTTTTATGTAATTTGGGTAGGCCGTACAATCTCGGAATAGTAGTTCCCGTAGGCCGAATTTGTTTGAATGTCGTCGAATCTATGATATCCCTTTGTCTTAGTAGTCTCAAGATACTGGAAAACGATTTTTCTATCTGATGCGTCTTACCATTCTCTTTCGCCATTTATATGACTAATTCAATCCTTCCTATAGTGAAAATATTTTGTCAAGATATATATATAGTGATGTAATGGCATGAGTATGAGTCACCGAAAACAAGCTTGTTCGCCAACTTGCATTTGAAAATGGCACAGGTCAAGAGAGGTTAATTTATCTTTAGTTGACTATCCCTGCTTACCTACCCTTTGTCAGTATAAATCGTTTTCGGTGGAATGTAATGAAGGAATTAAGAACCATTGAAAATCTGCATTTTAGTCACATGGTGTTGTCCTCGCTTACCAGGGCAAAAGAATTTTGGTGATAATCTACTGTATAATTTCAAGAACGAGCTCAGTAAAAACCACGTTGAAATGAGAAAGTACAAACTAGATATGAGAAGAAACAAGCTCAGTTAAAAAGAGGCCCAATGACTGGTCTGAATTGCCTATAGAACGCCTGACAAGTGAGCTGGCGATATTAATGTTTGTTAGAGGATCTGATGTGAAATCACCTCAAGCCTGTCCCCAAATTATCACCAAACCCGAAGCAGTTACCCCTGTCGTCACCTGCCGTGCCATCCTTGCCACATGCGAGTTGGACCAGTCGTGGCACCTTGTTCTTAAATTGGACGCATAGCTTCACAAATCCGCTTTGTAGTTTCTCATTTCAGTGTGATTTTCACTGAACTTCATCTCCAACTGACACATGTAGAACAGACAGTTTGATTAACATCGTTCAGTTGAGTGGAACTGTTATCATTTGAACTCGATTAATTTGCAAGTAGAACGTAACACGTTGGGATAAATCAAGCCAGTCAGAAGTGCTAAAGTAGTAAAATTCATTCTTAGGAAAATTAAAGTTCCTTATTGCGTAAGAACTTACTGACAACCAAATAGTTTGGTAACAGTAACTTGGTGATTTTAATTTCTATTATCAAGTGGTTTATTTTTAGTGAACGAAGCCTTTAACATGTAAGACGACTTCAGAGCTAGTTCAGATAATTTTGGTATTATGTAACAGGTTACATGGCGAATTTTTCAATTATTATCACACTTTTGTACTGACTTCAATGAATTCTCCGGTGCTCTTCAACCTGAACCAGGTAAGAAGATACCTGCAAAAATAGTCAGCATATAGTTATTAGCATGGAGCACTCATGAACTTTATGTTGTATTAGTGTTCAGCATCAGAACTAATCATGTGTTATTTGCACATTCGGGCAAGTTAACGTTATTAAGGGTGACCCTGGTGAGATTAAATTTCGGTTTTCTCGAGAATTTTTCAATTTGGACAGATGCATCTCGGCTGCTCATCACCCACGGAGTTCCGTTTATTTAATGCCATGTAACATATTAGAATGGTGCAATATTCCGTGGTTTTCGGCGAATCATTTACACCCCGCAATGAGATGAGCTACCGTTTGTGAAGAGAACTAATTTTAACTATTTTCGCAGTGAATCGTCTGGCGGATTACACTTCAGGGAGCATACAATTAAGTGGAATATTTAGATCAATGCGTTTTCAGGGTTAACCAATCAGTGATGGACTTTGAGTTTTAATGCTTTCTCTTAGCACAAAAAAATGGGCAGATAAAAATTGAAAAAATCAAGCAGAGAGAATCAAAACCAAAAATAGCGTATTAAATGGGGAAGTCAATTGTGACATCTAAAAATCCCTTGGAAGACGCTACAGAACCAACTCGGAAGTTTGCGGCGTTCTAATGGGTCAAGTCCATTACTTAAGGCTTCGATAGTTCGCCACAGTATGAGCTGATAAATCAATCAGCCTCCCAGATATATAGAAGAGTATGAGATAAAAATGCATCGATAAAATCCACAGGTGTACCGAGTTTCTACAGTTGGCTAGTGTTTGATTGTTTTCTTCCACTTTTTATTTATTTGTGCTGAAACCATTGCTTCACCGAAAGCGGAAAATAAAACTGAGAGTTTATCTTGATTTCTTTTGGTCTTCTCCTTCTTGGTCACAATAATTGCTAGCAATTTACTTGGAACATTTCCGGATAAGAACTGTTGCATCATTTATGCTGACTTCAGAAGTTTAGACAATGACAGTTCATGTTTTGGCAAAAGTCCATCTTTGCCAGTCCTTAGTAAGAAATCATTTCTCACTTCAGATAAACAGCAGAAAACATACAAGAAATTTTATAAAGTCTACATAGGTTTAATCCAGTGAAAGGTAACGCAAAATCTGATGAAGTTTGGTTTTTGGCATTCCTAAAAATCAAACGTTAACGCGATGGTGCAAATAATTCAGTCTGCATTGTAAGAACTTTAGAGCAAAAAAAATTCTTACCTGACCGGCGCATTCAACTAGTATTCTGTCATATTCCGATTTATTTGTCAGCTCAGGTAACCAACCATAAATCTGTTTTAAGGCAAAAGAAAAATGAATTTTTACTTCGTAAATTGCGTGATTCTATGTTCCAGTAGAGCTACCCAAATTTTCGGTCCCCCGAAGTGCTAGCACAAAGCACCACAAAATGACTTTAGATTCACTAACCTGACTTTAGTCTGCACAAAAGCACAAAAGAATTTGTCCTCCGGACTGGATAATGCCAAGATTTTACCGAAATTGCTTTATTCATAATGGATTTGTTTTAGAAAAGTAACTTCCGCAAACGGGCCGCTAATTTCACTGAGCAAAACGATAAACGATCTTTTATTTGGCGGGGTCCTTTTATAATCTTTGAATGATAATTGCTTTGTAGTAAAATAATTAATTTGTCCAATTGTAATAAAAAAACTAGATCGGAAATATACAAGCTGTTAGACAGAGGAATTCCTAAAATTTCTTTATTGATTTCCAGCATGAAAGGTTAACATCAGAGATATCTTCTTTCTATTCTTCCGTTTGGTTGCTAATTGCAACCTGAGACAAAGTTATAACAACATCAATTTTAACTCGTACCAAAAAGCAACCAATTAAATTTGATTATTTATTTAGAAAAAATTATGAAAGTACAATAGATAAACTGGGCAGATGGTGGTTTGAAATAATAAAACTCTAAAACGAATTGTGCATTTCACATAATCAAAAAATAAGCCAAGTGAGGAGAACTTATAGTGAAGTTCAACACTGACTATGCGATCATCAGTGGCAATAGCACATGTCTTAGCAGACTTTCAGACGAGTTTTTAGAGCGATAACTTATGGAAAAGCAATTTGTAATGTTGAGTGCATAAAATGTAAATAAATCCAACTCGTTCAGAATATATGCTATCATGTTAATTTTTGTGCACGTCATGATCATTTTTTCCTCAAATGTTGTAGATATTCTGTCAAAATTAAAGAAATTGTTAGCGAATAGACGCTTTCTACGAATCTGTGTAAAGCAAAAAGCAAATCAGATGTGATGACTTAACCAGAAAATTGCACGAAACAGTTTTGCTGGATTACGTTTCATGAAAAGTACTGCCATCGGCTAAAGGCATCTTTGTTGCCGTCAAGTTTAGATGTACCTTCTGCACACTGCTGACTACTGGATTCCAAAATAATCAACCTCCAGCAACATAACTTTTGACCGTTTACTGCATGGAATGTAACGGTGGCGTTGCTGCTTCAAGAAAACGCCGAAGCATATATGCGACAGACAGGTCAGTGGCTGGGAATAGTTTCAAATTTCACTGGCAAACGTTTAGGGATGCGACTGATATTCTCTGATTTGTTAACTGTCGATCAACCTTTGTGTGTCCCGTCAAAAACGAGGACTTTTGATAAACGTTTATCTTTGCATAACGAGGACATAATTTGAAGCGTACGCGCATTTTCAGCGTTCCATAGAGGACAAAAAATGTACCATTTGTGAACATAGGCATGATATATGCCAGTCAACAGTACCACAAAATTTGGTCATTTGCTTGCGTTTTTGAATGTGTAAATGGTTCTTCAGTTGATAAAAAGCTTTGTCTCATATGCTGTCTTGAGAATGAAGTCATCAAAAAACATTCTATGCTTAAACCCGCTTCTTTGAACATTTAGGCTGTTTGCATCTTCTGTGCTTTTTTATTAACTAGTATAATGCACAAAAGAACAAATTTTTTATTAATAACATGCAAAAATAACAACTATGTACCTGAAAGCCGGTGTGAATCAAAGACATTGCCATCCATTCCTTCAGATGAATAAATCAAATGCGAGTTCGCCTCCGTAAGATTTAACTCAACAGCCTTACTCTTCTTCAGACATCTCCTTCACACGTATCTTCCTGTTTCCCTTTTGAACCCGTGCTCACTGACAATGTAAAACTTTTCACAGAGATGGCCAAAGCGATCTTTGATATCTGTTGTCTCCTAGAAACATTATTCACCTCACATTGCCGTATCTCCACCCAGAAACTGAAATCTCTAAGACGGTGCTAGGGGCATTCTTACAAACCCCGTAATAACTCGAGAGTGCGATTTATTTCCAACCTAATAAAAGCTTAAATTAAAAGCATAGAATCCACATCCGCCAGCCAAGTGTCCATTGGTAACAGCAACCGATTCCTACGGCAAGACATTCTAATGTTGTGTGGGAAGAAGAAACGTGAAAAATTTTGCAAATTTCGACAGCATCAATCGTGCTATCATCCATCCTTCCACCTATTCCCCAATCGCATTTTGACAGAGTGATGATATGACAGTTACAAGTATTTCTATAGAAGAGGTACTAGACCATCTCCGCACCACTAAAATTACCACAGGGATTGGTTCCGTCAGTCTACACTCAACCCGTTTAAGGCATGGTTCTGTGGCTATGACGGACACATTTACTTCTTTGATTAACTCACCATTGAGCTCGTCTTCTATCCCTGACTTTTGGAGACCCATCAATATTATTCATATCCCGAAATCTACCAGTTCTACTGCTTTAACAAAACGCTCTCTCCCAATCGCTCTAACATCTCCTGGTCTTAAACTAAAAGGAGCGTGCTGTATTTAAGTGCCAGTGTTCTTCTATTTATCCTCCAGATGACTCTTTTCAGTTTGCTTACAAATCTAACAGGTCCACTTTAGACGCAGTCGCCTCCCTCATCCACCACATTCATAAGTCCCTAAACGCATCGATGAAAACTGTGCGTTGCGCCTTTCTATAATGTTCGTCGGCATTTGATTTGGCCCCACGGTCTCTTCTACTCCACATACTGGGTATATTTAGTTGTCCGAGGGCTTTATTAGCATGTCTATCTGATTACTTTACTAACCGAACCCAGTGCACACGAATGGAAAATGAAAGTTCAAAACCGTTAATTCACATATTAGGAGTGCTTTAGGATGCTGTTCTATCACCGCTTCCTTTTTCTGCTTACATTAGCAGCTTATTAAATATCCCTCTCTTATATGTTTTCAAGGACGTTATTGATGTTGCCCTCACGCAAGCTGTTTCGAGCAGCGATGATTTTCAATGTTTCTCCGACAAACTATCTCCCGCTTATGGTTTCTCTGCACGAGATGGTTTAAATCTAAACCCATCCAAGCGTTTTGACTGTTAGTTCTCCCTCCTTCTCGGTCAGCCTAAACATCTGAAACGCCTTCCATAAATTCAAAAGCACATGGCAGGGTTGATTTTGTTAAATATCTAGAAGTTACTATTGATGAAAACCTGAAGTGGATTTCTCACATATCCACCTGCTTAAAGAATCTCCGATGATTGCCACTGCAAATCATGAAGCTTCCCCACCGCAGCGTGAAACAAAGCATTCTTTCCCGGTGCGTATACCTTCTTTATAGTCCTCTTGTTATTTTTCCGGGTTTACTTAAAAACGACTTCAATATTCATCGTCCGGAGCTATCAATTATTAGCCATGTGTCTTTTGCATCACTAACTGGTTTGGCCCTCAACCTATATGTTCAACACCTGTCAGTGTGTGGGAAATTTACTCAAAAAATTTTCTCAGATTTTGCACATCCTCTGACCAACGATCTTTCTAAATGCCCCTCTCATATTTCAACACGATGCGCTTTTCGTTTCATATCGTCTAGAAACAGTATTTATAGGAACTCTGCTGCCCCATATTTAGCCGGGATGCAAACAAACCGCGACCGTGTTTTAGCCGAATTACTGAGCAATCTATATCAATACGCTTAGATCATTCCTCGATGATGGTTGTAAATTTTCTGTTTTTGTCACCAAATTTTTGACTGAACTGCGATATTACGTTTTTTATGCAAATGTCTTCACAGTACCATACTACACGAGCTTCAGTACTAAAGAATACGAGAGGTATTTCATGGGTATATAACCCCTCCAGGAGCCACAGTATAAAATAACACCAAGGCTGCTTTATTCTCATTGCGATACCGTAAGTTTTCAAAAAAAATTAACCATATTTTTCAGTCGCTGCCTCCACTGTAGCCTATACGGAGAGTTTGAGAACTGAACTGCGGTCATCGAATCCCAATGTTCTCTGAAGGCCGTGCCCTATTCTACTGGTTTGCAGATTAGGCCCTTCGACCAAAGGTTGTTGGCGGAACTCTTAAGACAACTTCCTATCTTGGTTTAGAAGGCCAGATTGTGCTATTCTCACGAATGAAACTTGGACTACGAGAGGCAATCAGTGTCGTGGAAGATTCCGGAAGAGATGGCGCGCAAGGTGAACCATAAATAAGCATTTACTATATTTTGCAGTTTTTTGTCTTTTCTCGTTTTGTTATGGCTCTGACAGTACGGATCTGCATTCGGACTGGGCAATATATACGTACAGCTTTTAGGCAATACCAAAGCAGTGTATAAGATATGCCTTGCAAGCTGCACAGTGTGAAATTCCGATGCCTTACCGGATTGGCCTAAGGTCAAAACCTGTTCATGGCAAGGAGTAGTTGAGAGAAATGTACAAGTTGAATCATTAAAGTGTTTGCTTCTTACACAGTAGTTGTATATCAAACGAATCGTCGCTTCGAATATCACTTTCAGACATTTATAGTTTCTGCATGATATTCTTTTAGTTATCAGGCGTCAAGTTTACACTAATTCAATAATATTGACCCCAATTTACTGCTCATAGACATGGTTGCTGAGAAAAAATATGCCCAAGGACTGTCAATGATTGAATACCATTGTCTTCTTAACACGGCTCCAAAATGTTGAGCACGGTCAAAGTTGTTTACGGGATACTTAAGATTTTTCGTCACGGGTCTCAGTCACCTGATTAAAGTAGATCAAGGTGGCTGATAAATGTGCTTTGCGTGTAACAGACGGAATGTCCAGTGAGTCAGGTAGCGCTCAGAAGATGAATCTAGTTGAAGCTTCCAGGAATTGGAGGGAATGTCTAAGAACTAACCGGCTGACTGTCTCGGTTAGGATGAGCCCAATCACCTGGTTGAATTTTGCAAATATTTCTAGATGTTAACTGAGTCATAAGGCTAAGTGTCACAATCCGCGGCATACTTTTACTTAAAGTAATTTTACTCTTTCATATTTTTGGGACTTCGGGATTTAAGGTTTTTCTTCCGCTTCTGTTCTCCGCTGCAGCCCAACAACCAAAACGAGGGTTTTTAGACAAAACATTATTGCTCATACAGAAAATGATAACTAAAACGTGCTGCTGTTGCAAGGATTTATTAATGTTTCCTAATGTGTCTATTTTTACGTACTACCAAGCAAATTTTCATCAATCGCGATAAATACCAAGAGTACGTTTGGTGGAACAAAGTGCGTCTGTTTGCTCTATCATTAATTAAAAAAGAAAAACATGTTTTTAAACATACCCTATTTAATCTCAAGTAAAAGCATGGAGTTCCCTTGCCAACCTCTTGATCTGGGTGTTGACAATCGCCTAAAGTGTTCAATGGAAATCTACAGGGCAAATCCGGGAAGTCTTGGGGAAGTCCAGAAGAACAGTCTGCCGTATGCGACACGTTTGAGTACTTTTGTAAAACTATGACAGCCTTTTCGATGTAGTCTGTATTCATGGGTGAAGGGTACGTTGTCACTTGGTTGAAGGTGTTCAGCACGCTCAAGCGGGGCAAGTACGCCATTCCTGAAAACAAAATGAAGATGGTCGCCAATGTTTTCACTAAAATCTCCTTGCTGATCTTGCCTTTTTTGGCTTTATGACTATAAATGTAACACAAAATCATTACATGTAGATATTAAGTGGTAAGCAGAATATCATATTGAAATCGGGAACTTTTATGAACGGGCTCTACTGAGTAGCTACTGAGCACATCGGATCATGTACAGCCAGCCCCATTTGGACAAACGCGTTATGCATAATGCGGACAACTAATGAGTGGCAAACTAAAATAAATACTATAAATCAATCTGTTAACTGAGATCAACATGCAATATGCGAACTCTTTTCCAAGAATCAAAAAGCTTATAGCAACAGCATATGGAAACTAAACGGGGGTTCAAATGGTTCTCGGAAAAATCTAAGGCCAAATAAATTTGATGGAGTTTATTTGAAAGACAATATGCCCTGCTGTTTAACCAAAACAATAAAACGTCGTAACAAAATCGCTGTTCTCCTAGACTTCATAGTTCCATATGTGTTCTAACATATTAGACAAAAAACAAGAGCACAATGTAGAGGCTATCTGAAGTTTGTATCACTAAAGTTGATCGCGAGTCATGAAATTTGAGAGCTCTCTCATAAACTTCGGTAACTTCATAAATTAGTTACAAGTCTTCAGAGTCCGTTATTTTGAAAACCAGACTGAGGTATAATTGACTAAAGCCCTGGAAGCAGACGGTTAAGAAACCAGAACTCGATGGATAATTTTTGAAACTTATTGAGGAGCGAATAGTTTCGTTAGCTGATACTTGTGACGTCAATGTTTTCAAGTCCAGTCCAGTGATGCTTGTCAGTTGCATTCCAAATTTTATGCTTCAAATTATAACAATCAAATATATTGGTGACTGACATTTCTTTCCTGCCGTTGGAGATTCAAAACATCCAAATTCCTTGTTCGATGGCTTGACAAGGATAAACATCTCGTCTCATATTAGCCATGATAAAATTAGGATCGGGGCCTCCTTCAAAAACGTACAAGTAGTTGCCCACGGATCTGCGAATTGTTCATGTTTGTTGCTTCTGTGATGTGTTTATTAAAGAGGAAGCATGCTCTTTGCAACACGCATGACACCATATGCCTGGTGGGTCTCCTGTTTGGCAACTGGTTAAAGTAAGTGGGAAACGTCAAACAGATCCACGGATTCTCAAAACTCCTGCGTACCGAACTGTTTGCTCCCCTTGCTTGCATACTGTGATGTACCATGTGGTTGGCAGACATAATGGCTAACACTTCTATCATCTGAAGCGATGTGGATTGGAGTGAGTAAGAGAAGCTTGATTACGAATGATGTGCTAAACAGTAACCAGAGACAAGGCCGTATTACGTGCATTACTAAGAGAGGTATTGGAAAACACAGGATAAAAGCCTTTATGCCGTACGATTCACAAGCTCTGACAATAGACTGATGCTGAAGCTGAATAGTTATAGATAAAACAATGAATTGGTCGCAGGATATCTAAACAGAGGTGAAGATAGGGTGATAAAAGCCAGATCCTGTGATATTTGGAAACAGTCCACTAGTCAGGATTAAAAAGTGTCAGAATTCCTAGTTGGTTTTCTCTGTTTAGACTAAAGATGTTATGGAAACAAACTATACTTTATAAACAAGAAAAACAAGCCTAATATCCGAATGCCTGTGTTTAGGCCTCGGGCTGATCCCTTGATAATTATTCTGCATCACTGGACAAAATAAAAGAACTGCATTACAGATTCATAATATAATTGACTGTTTTATTCCGTGCGCTAACTTACTGATTTCTTGCTTACTATTTCAACTGAAGCGTTAAGTAACAGATCAACCGCAGAATGATGGTGAATCTCATCCTTTTTGAGAAAATCGGGAAAACTTCCCAGTCTAAGATAGTCAAATATCCACATAAAAATGAAAAACGTAAAGGAATTTTCCAAAAGATAAGACTAGTACAAAGGTGACGTTTTTTGCGTCACCTTAAGTTGCACGCTGTGGCATCGACTGACAAGGATTTTCACTAAAAATGCAAGGTTGTCAGCGAATCTGGAAGAATATTTCGGTGCAAATAATTTTTGCAAACCAGCATGATGAGAATCGCACTATTTTTCTGCACATTTTGCTTGTTCATTTCAAAGGCTTAACGTCATTATCTTTCCTTATCCACGTTCTCTCATTAAGCAGTTGACGGATTCAGAAGAAGTAATGGATTATGGTACAGCTTACGTCAGCGGAGTTTTACATAACCAGTTGGTTGCAGTTCAATTTACGGTTAGATTGTAGGAATTTAGGGCGAGATGCCCGATCGCCAAGGTTCTTGCGCTGAATGCTTCTTGGATCAGACGATATCTAGGCAAGAGGATTTGCAAATCCTATATGTGATTGCGACTCCCAGTTCCATCATTTTAGAAAAAGAAAAATTGTGTAGATGCTTTTCCCGGAACATACTTCTCAGCCCTACAACTCATTGCCTCCCCCGAACACAGACATCCAAGCATTGGCTAGCCTTTCTTTAAATTCATACGGTGGTTTCACCTCAAAAGCTTCCTCCGGTAGCTTTTTCTAACCACTCACCACCAGTATAGCAAAGGAAACAAAAGTAATTTGCACCGAAAGGAGCGAAATTAGATGCGAATCATTGGTTTGGTTCACATTTAGTGACAGGCGGTCAATCACATCTTTTACGTTGCACTAATGATAGCGCCAAACGTTGTTCCAAACGAGTTCCAACGTCTGCCTTTTGTGATTGCTTCTGACTTCGTGGTTCAATACGCAGTTGTGCAAACGCTAGTCCAAATTAATCCATAATTGTTCTTTCTCATATTGGGTGATTTTCATGAGCCCGACATAAAAATACAGCTAACTAATTGTCACAGATTACTGAAAGTATGACGTCTAGTTAACTAATTAAAAAAGATTTCTTTGACACAAAAGCATAAACTGACCTGGGTTGAGTTTTAGAATGCTGTGCATCCCGGTCAACGTTGGTTTCTCAATGCCAACACAAGCCTTTAAAAATACGGTGATCATTCCGAACCAAAATCCCACAAGGAGAGTGTAAGCAACCAAATAGAAAATAAAAATAAGAGCTAATGAATGTAGCTGCCAAAGTGAAAATCGATGTACCCCAGTTCCTTGCATCCCTTCCCAAAAACTTCTTCGTTTCTGGATCATAACAGGTCTTTTTCATTCTCTCCCATTTCGTCCCTTGTTCTTGTCTTTTCAACATCTTGATGCGATAATCACAAAATGCGCGGTTAGAATGAAAACCTTTGAAAAATTGCCGAAGGTCAAAGTGCAGGTTAAAACAAACTTCAGTTTTGCTCTCCATCAATTCTCTCGGTGACAAGGATCGCGAAGTGATATGCATATCTTTCAAAACACTAAACCATAGTTAGTCAGTTTAAGCGTTCCGGTGGTGATAAGAACGTCCGGGACGGTGACATATAAAGTTTACGGCATGTGCGGATTCGGATTTATTCCGGTACGCCCTGTATCTGATTGCCCTAACGCCTTTGCTTGCCCTTAAACGCCATGACCGTTCATACCCCTTGTTCTTGGTGCTGTACGTTTGGATCGTGGGCAACCCGGACACTCGTCCTGCAAAACGAGATTACAGTTGGAAGTGGCAAGAGGATGGAGAAATTTGGCGAGAGGGTTCTAGACATAGGTGCGTAAGCAACGCGTAAATTGAGATTTAGCTGCGTGGCTAACGTTCGGTTGAACAGCGGCTCGTGTTGGGGGTAAAGGTGTCCACCTAGAAGACCGATAGTTAAAGGTTGCCACTGGAAATATACTGGGTATCCCGGGACCTCGTTGGTGTGCTTTCGCCTTCGAGGGCAACCGAACAGCATTCCGTGCTGCCTTTGTCCGTTACACATTCAGAAGATGTACTCGTCAGTGCATAAACTATAGCGATCCTATTTTTTCTGTCAGGTGTACTTGTGCAGTTTACAAGCGGAACAGTTTTCGACAACATAATGTATTAATTCTGACAAAAATGGAACACCGACGGGTTTTATAAAATTACGACAACCACGACTGCTCGCAAACCTGTCACTTAGGGCGCAATAGGCAGCGCTGTGCCTTCTTTTTCATCAAGGTCTACATTAGAAGCGATGAGGTCCTACCATTATGTTGAAACTGACTAGGCAGTTAGTCGTGGCTTGATGTATCCGAGCCACGATTTCTTAAGTGGCTACGACATTCAAGCACCATTTCAGCCGACCATATGCCAGTAAGTTTTGAGTGACAGATGACGGTCCTGATACTGTCATTTTGGACATTGCTGACCCATAAGACACGGCGGCAACTGATGGCGTCAAATATTTAGAGCGACGGACGGACTACCCACCTTGTGAGTATCAACATAGTGGTAGGACCTCATCGCTTCTAATGTAGACCTTGATGAAAAAGAAGGCACAGCGCTGCCTATTGCGCCCTAAGTGACAGGTTTGCGAGCAGTCGTGGTTGTCGTAATTTTATAAAACCCGTCGGTTTTCTATTTTTGTCAGAATTAATACATTATGTTGTCGAAAACTGTTCCGCTTGTAAACTGCACAACTACACCTGACAGGAAAAATAGGATCACTTGATCGCTGAATTGCGGCTCCCTGGATGTACATCTCATGTGATGTTTCCTCACCTGAGTTCAAAGCACCTCCAGCAGGTTGATGCGTTTGGCATTGTTGCGGACGTCTGCAATACCATAAACAAGCTCTTGATGTTTGCATCCTCATATACCGAAAATGCACTTTTCAAGGGACATACTATGGCCCACCGTTTACATGTCCAACTGCTCCGAACATCTTGGTTGTGTCTATAACCCTCCAAACACCGGGGAACCCGGGTTAATTCCTCAAATTCAAGCAATCGATTGCGATGCTTTACTTTGATCTGCTCCGAAGATTATGGCTAGTTTTCAGCTCAGTAAACCAGTGTTGGACACACTTCACCGCACTGCACAAGAATTTGTTTCTCTTTTTCAATTGTGTGGGTAGGCGCCAGATGTAATCATCGCCACCATGGATGATAAATTCCTTGACCTGATATTCATTCCTGGTATATCCGAAGAACTCATCAATTTTCAGGAAGTGACTAGTGTTACCAAAGCCCATCTCACTACTTCATTCCCGTCTGCTCAACATACAATTTCGTACATCTCAAGCGAAATTGAAAGTTGCGACGTGCAATTATTTGTGAGATGAAATAGTTAAATTTTCCTTGGCGGGTCCTGAATTAGCAGCAAATTTCATTTATTTGAAGCTGACTGGGTGCTTTGCATGGCTTTCTCCTTTTCCTCATAAATCCGCCAACGTGAAAGCTAAAATGATCATATTATAAAGGAATTTCATCAGCTGCGACTATCATATGACTTCTTGCAGCTCAGCACTGTAGACCGCACTTCCGATCACTTTCAGAAATATATGGAAACTCGCCTGCTGAGAAGAAAAATGAATCTCCACAAATCTTTAAAACTCTGGGAATCACAGAACCAAATCTGCCATCATGCCTTCATGTTATTTTTTAATTGCTCTCTGATAATAACTCGCGTCTGTCCCAATTTTGTTGGAGAATCAAATTGATTATTCTCTGCCGTTGCACCATCTAATTCTATAGCAGCAGCTACTTGCAGTTTATCAGCAATTCCTGCATAATCAACGCATCCTATGATGTTGCAACTATCCCTAAACATTTTTCAACTGCAGACCATCTGAACGCCTATGTCCAGAGAGTATTTCGTTTTATGCAATTCTGTATTTAAGCAAGGACCCGATGCTACTGTTCCTCTGGGTTTTTACTGTATCTATGAATTCTGTTACAGCCTCATCTAACTGATAAATAATAGTCTGATTTCACTGCAGAAAAAGAGTTCTGTCCATGGAGTATCCGATTTTCTACATAACCAAACGCACGCCCATTACATTCAGAGTAATAATAAGATTGCTAATGATTTCACAGCAGGCTATGTTCTTCTGGATAACAGGCAGTGTGGAATTTTTCGGCCCTGTTCTTACAAATCATATGTATGTGGATTTTTAAAGGCACACAGCAGCCTGACTGACCGCAGCAACCTGTTAATCGGCGTTCATCTTTATATGACAAATTATTTGGGACCTGTCCAACACGCACACCTCGTTACCAACACGAGCTCCGCATCTGCGGCCCGCTTTTATTCTGGCTCACTTCCCATTTATTCCAGGGAGCAAGGTAAGAATAAGCTTATATTTGTCGATTTTCAAGATTCATGTACAGGGCGAGAGTAAACTTGCACAAAGTTGGCGCAGTGGGAAATCAGGAAAATACCCAATGTTGGTAC
>LUCM01004556.1:20913-66167 GCA_008360955.1 Fasciolopsis buskii | reverse complement strand
TCTAAGGAAGAATAATGTTGTTGTGTGAAGCGTTACGGAGTGAACCCGGATTTGATTTGTTTGCCTGAAGGAATGGAAAGCTGACCTAGAGTATATCTTTGGCCTTAACCGAAGCAGCCAATGTTAGCTACTTGGAATGGGAGCCCGCAGCTTCAGGGAAAATAACTCGGGTGGTTGGTAATAATTCTATCTAAAGTGCAACCGCCTCTGTTGGGAGAAACGCAGAGTTCAATGACATCAAACACAGTCGGTGATGAGGTAGATGCATGATTAAAATCACCTACAATAATGTGCAGATTATCCCCAAGCAGAGAAACAATAAACACTAGAAAAGAGTCGGAAAAGATGCAATATTTCGTTGCGAGCTAAAAAGGGCAATGTATAAACTCGTTATGATAGTACTGGTATGGTGATAAAACCTAGGATGACACTGTATCACGAGACAGTCAGTTCCGTTTCGCAAGTAAGTATAAATATCTTCAGACTTACTAGAGCAGGAGTTTATGTATGTTACAACACCGCCTCCAGTCTTCTTCTTGTCCGAAACTCTGCCCTACCGATGGAATCTAAAGCTGTCTATAGACATGAGTAAATCAGCGACATCCGAGTTCAGCCACGATTCCTTCATACAGATGATACATGCGAACATGGATGGTTAATTGAAGTGTGAGTGACAGATCCGACATTTTCGTAAACGGAGAACGGATGTTTGTACTCAACAGTGCCGGAATGGAAATCTTTTCCGGAAGGGTGCTGTCCTCCAACCAGCGCAAGTGCATCTTTTAGATCAATGAGAAGATCGTTGAGGTGCAGTGATGCGTGATCCCATGCCATGTTGATAAACGATAGGGTTTTTGAAAAGCAGTAACTCCGAGCGGGTGTAGCGTCGAAAGGAGAACATAATGGAACCAAATATCCGACAACAAAACAACGAAATAAGAATGGCAGAGAAGTGTGGCGCAGCCAGTCAAAGTATGCGCATGTTGCTGGAGTTATTTTTTTTCTTTTCACGAAAGGTTATAACTGCTCTGGACATGACATTTTTACATAATCTTTTCCCAGCAGTTTTGTCGATATTTCATCCAAATTCAAAGTATCTCAATCTCGGCTCTTAACCAGCCTAAATATAAATGCTCGAATAATATACAACAACAATGCATTTGGTCCGCTTACTTCCTTATTTGGCTAAACATCTCGGGTGTCCTAGTCACTTTTCCCCATTCACATGTTTCCATAACTTTCGATACCATACTGCTCCTCAAACTTGACGAGGGGCTCAGGTTGTTTCCGTTTAGCCTTACTGTCGTATTTTTACCGTTGAAGGCTTTCCTGCCTATCGGTCCTCATCTTTATTATCGTGTGTTTGGCATGTTGCTTTGCTATTAGGCCTATTTTGCAGACTACTAGTTTACTCCAACGTGACCAAATACAGCATTCTACCGTGTGATTGCACAAAGGCAGCTCACGAAGTCCCCAACCAAATACAACGCTGCACACTTCTTTCTTATAGCCAACCTTGACTCTTAAAAGCGAAATTGAACGCAGTGTATTTCAAGTTCACTAAACAGTTTTCTACTAATCACTGGCATATATTTTATACTTATTTAGTATATTCATTCCGACAAAGATTCCTCACCATTTATAACAACAAAGCTGTTCCGGATATTTGTGCTTTCCCCTAATGGTCTGCACGTGATTCCGGGGGGAAATTCCACATACCATCAGCTCACCTTACAGAGTCGTCCATTATATTCAAGCCGGAGCTACACCGAAAAAGCACAATTGCAATATAGGAGTAACTGCAAATATTTGACCGCTTCGCACAGGAAACGATCGCCTTACGGTTTGGGCTGAGGCATCAGGACCATTCAGTTAAATCCGGTATACTAACAGCATAGGCGTAGGAAAACGATAACGCCGAATAACAAAGAAGCTATTGGTTATGATTAGGGACGTGCTCATCTCCGGAGTAACAGTTATACGAGTAGATGCCTCACTAGAGAAACGAAATCATAAAATCTTATGGTTCCACCTCACCCGTGAGAAGTGGAGACCATGATTAATTGCTTGGAGCATTCAGGCTGTTCGGAAAACGGCAAATGCTGTCAACGAAAATGACGACGCACTGGAATGCGGCCGATACTGTCTAAGACGTTTCCTAAAATGGNAGCGTTACGGAGTGAACCCGGATTTGATTTGTTTGCCTGAAGGAATGGAAAGCTGACCTAGAGTATATCTTTGGCCTTAACCGAAGCAGCCAATGTTAGCTACTTGGAATGGGAGCCCGCAGCTTCAGGGAAAATAACTCGGGTGGTTGGTAATAATTCTATCTAAAGTGCAACCGCCTCTGTTGGGAGAAACGCAGAGTTCAGTGACATCAAACACAGTCGGTGATGAGGTAGATGCATGATTAAAATCACCTACAATAATGTGCAGATTATCCCCAAGCAGAGGAACAATAAACACTAGAAAAGAGTCGGAAAAGATGCAATATTTCGTTGCGAGCTAAAAAGGGCAGTGTATAAACTCGTTATGATAGTACTGGTATGGTGATAAAACCTAGGATGACACTGTATCACGAGACAGTCAGTTCCGTTAAGCGAGTACGTACAAACAACTTCGGACTTGCCAGACCAGAAGGGCCTCATGTATGTTGCCGCACTTCCTCCAGTCTTCTTCTTGTCCGAAACTCTGTCCTGCCGATGGTGTCTTAAGCTGTTTATCAACACCAATGTATCAGCGTTATCCGGATTCAGCCACGATTCTTGTGTGCAGATGACACACGTGTGATCATGGGTCGATGATTGCAGTGTAAGTGACATATCCGACAATTTTGCAAACAAAGAGCTGATGTTGGTACTCAACAAGACCAGAATGGACATCTTGGCTGGAAGGGTGCATTGAAGAGTGAGCTACCAGCCAGCAAGAATGCCTTTTTTAGACCGATTGGAAGATCGTTGAGGTGCACCAATACGAGACCCAATAATATGTTGGGAAACGATACGGTCTTTGAACAAAAGTAATTCCGAGCAGTTGTAGCGCGGAACGGAGAACATGATCGAACCGAATATCCGACAATAAAATAACCAAAATGGATGACACAGTACTGTAGCGCAGCCAGTTAAAGGGTGCTCGTCCTGGCTAGCATCGTAACTAATCTAATGTGGTCAGATAGCAAACATTAGCAACTTATTTGATAAACTCAGGCTTATGACTATTGGCGTGGTTCATTGCAGCTTTAGGCCGCAGTGTTTCTCATATGTGTAATTAACACGCTTTCTACAGTTCTACATGGGTTCTCCTTTCTATTCGCTGAAGGTATAAGACCTATCTTTATACTTGACCCCAGAGCTTTAGATTCTACGCTGCAGGTAATTGCTTCAGACTTACGCTCACTCAGTTCTTGGCAAGTGAGCAGGTTAATGAAGTTTTCAACTGAGAAGCTTTTCATTCTCACTTTAGGTGCCTCGTCCTATCCAACTCCCTCAGTCTCGGAGAACAGCCGATCTCCATTAAAGCTAAGGTGTGCGTGACTTGAGACAATATTGCTTTTTTACTTGCAAATCTTATGAGCAAACTGGTTTACAAGTCGCCAGACCCCGTAAACGTCGTAGACAAATGGAAGTCTTTAGGATTAAGTCAGCGAAATCACGCATGGAACCCGAAGTGCTCAGGTATCTGTATACGATCATTAAAGCACTGTGCAAAATCCTGGGTGCCAAACCTACCAAAAGATAAAACTGCCCGGATGAGATGAACACGCTAGTCAGCAGGTGGTGGCTGGTAACCAGCGCAAGTCAGGACGAACTACTGCTGGATGTTGATGTTCTTGCTCTCGGACGTCGATGCGATGGATAGGCTTTCAAAGGCTTTCAAAGGCTTTCAAAGGAGTTGATAATCTCTTGGGTGTAAACTATGATGACTTTTGACTTTTGTACCCGATAGACAAACCAGGGTATACGGTATAATGGCTCACAAGGTTAACACAAAGCTTCAAGTGGGAGCTAAGCTCTTCAGCAATGAAGCAACTGCGATTTTCAGGCGATTGCCAGAGCATGCAGTCTGTTGATATATTTAGGATAAGTTAAAGAAACCTCTTCATTTCCGGCTGGGTGCATTATGCACAGCCAGAACAGTAGAAAACTTTCAGTTTTGGCAAATCCATCTGCTAGGCCTATTATTGTACCTGGTATTTTGCATCTAATAAATTGTTTTACACTTTGTCTTTGGAGTTGCAAATGTCGACCGGCAACACTGATCTGGAAGCAAAGTGGGCAGAGGCCAAACTGTCGTCCTGTGTTTGCAGAAATAACATGAGCCAGACTGATCAATGACAGCTCAGAATTCAAGGAGCAAGGATACTAGATTGAAGTCTCGTTTGTTGTGCCACAAAAGCGCGGGGTGCTCATCCCCGCTTTACGGATCTGCAGTAAAGCATCATCTCAAAACATGCTCACAGGCTTTCTATTGTACTTATCGCCATTTTAGAATCAAACAAGAAACATTTGGCAGCCTTATATTTCTGGTCATCTGTTTGCGATGAGTAATATTATTTTGTTACTTCCAAGACCGATTAAATTGTATCCAGAAGTGGTGGACGTCCAATTAGTTGAATACCACCGAACGAGATCTGGACATTCAGATGACCCACTGGCAAAACCAAAACTAAGAAGACAGCTGAAACAACTGACGAGTTACCGCGCGGTTTGAAACTTAGTCTATCCAGCAAGATAAGCTTTCAATCCAGCGAAAGGAACCTTCAATTGCCCTTGGCTTTAATGCCATAGGCGGATGTTGTGGAGCAGAGTAAGATGACCACAAATGAATATGGTAATCGACCATACAGCATAAAAAGAGAGAAAGCGTCCACTCGAGGAAGCAACGAAAACTATTCCAAAAGCAATTTCCAAAAGACAAAAGCCGCGATGGCAACAAATAGTCAGGACTGCCATGCACAGCACGGCGTGTACAGCTGAGGACCACGGTTCAACGAGGCACTCCTGACAATTCGACTAACGCAGTCAGAAGAAGGCACAGAAGAACAAACACGAATGTGTTCTTCACAGGGTCGAGTACGCACGAAAATGCTCAGCTAGTTAGGTCATGGATTCTGCCTGAGCGTGGTTTGAAAAAGAACGGTAAACTAGGCTGGGAAATAGTGAATACTTTCATTTGTTTCTTTTGGCATTACTCGTGTTATCCACAGACTTGTTTTATATTGCGTTGCTGCCGCATCCAAATTCAAAGCTCTCTGATTCCACAGAGGTTGCTCCTGGAGATGGCAGGGCTTGAATGCCTAAGCTTCGAAGATTTCGAATATGCGACGATTAGTTCGGCTGAATTTACCTGCTCTAATAGAGATAAAAATGTGTAGAGGATGATAGAAACATGCTCATGATACATGTCTTAGTTGTTGACGCTGCTTCTGTGGTATCCAGAGTAAAGCTACTGGGGATGGAAGGACGTGCAAAACTTGATGGACGAAATCACAAAATTGAAGTTGTAATTAAGAAATCAATTACAACGATAAATTGGACGCCGTTTGGAAGTTCCAGGGGAGTACTTGTGTGCAACAAAATGGGGTACTGACAATGTTTCGTAAATACTAGCGTTCCTTATCATGGGTTTCTGTTTTCTGTTTTTGGTAGTCGAGGTGCTGCTACGAGAGTTGAAATATTATTCTACGATGTGAAATTGGGAAGTGTTTCAGATGCGAGGCTGGAATATCACTGACGACTCAAGTTGTGCAGTCAAGAATGGCGCACTGCAGTTTCAAGGAGGAGCAACGCTGAGTGTAATGCGTAAGTAGCTAATGATCCATTGACTGAGAAATTCGAAAATAAACCAGAATGTTTTTTTATATTAGGATAGAAGAAACTTTTGTTGAAGTAAACCCAGTGGTGCATATTTGGCCAGAAATGATATTCGAAATTCACGCGATAAATTTGGAACTTGGGATGAAATGCACAAACGTGGCACTAAGGGCGGCAGCAGCATCAGTAACATGATGCCCGTGAAACTAGTAAATCAATGCATCCATCAATAGGCTGTTTGGTTCTCGTCAACAGATGACAAGTATGGCTTTGGTGATTAGCGGGACCAACCTGGTTGCAGGGGCAGTGCATAAAGCAGTATAGAGGCGGATAATGCATCCATTCACGCCTAAATTGTAGAGACAGGTGCGGAAGATGTTCTAAGACTTGATCATTCAGCTAAGCAGTCGTCCGTAATCCTAACCCGCTTTACTAACTCAAAAGCCCGACTGACATACGGGTTTTTGCGGACATTAAGGGACGTAATCTTTCAATGCCAAAGATGAAATTTCCATCTCTATGGGTGCAGGAGATATGTGAACATTTACGCAACGTAGAACTGTAATCTTTAATCTTTTTGCAATCAGGCTATTGGCAGATTGCAGCAGCACCGAAGGCCAAAGAGAAGACTGTCTTCTGAATTAATGGGGAAATTCAAGGATCTTTACGTAGAGGTTCTGGAGCGTTCAGAGGACAAGTGAAATTCCGACGAATGCTGATACAAGTCTTGGGTGATTTAAACGGTACCACTGCTTACAGATACGATATCGCCATGTTAGAAAACACGAACGATGAATAGGTATATAAATTGGCAACCGCTTTGGAAAGACTCGAAATAGCGGGTTTGAAGCCGAAGGTCAAACTTGTGTCAGATTGCTCTTAAGAGGATAGGCTGATGGCGGCTTCGTTGATGAAGACAAAATCACACTACTGCCCACGCAAGACGACACATTATGACATTTCGCGCCTCTAAAATCAAAGCGTCAACCACGATCTTTCCTGGACCCGGCGAAATACGACGCGGCACTTGTGCCGAATTTTGCAGACGTCTTGGCAGGGATCGACCTTAATTAATCAGGCATTATTTTTTAAACCTACATGCAGTATGTAGCTTAGAATAATGGATAGTGTACCTCATTTGATGCAGCAAAAGTTGCCGGCTATTTTTGTATTCACCTTAACTTCGTGCGATTAGTTGCTTGATGAATACTTATGGGAAGCCTCCCAGAATAAATAAATAGGATTTCGAGATTGGCAGCGGATTTGTCCATGTGCAGTATAACTCTTTAGCATTCTTTTGGGCGTACTATCTTCAGACCTTACTCCCAGAGTGAATCCTATTGAAGTCATTTCGTTCTATTTTTTGTTGTTTTCACAGGTATTTTATAAATCTACAGTCTCATTTGTTTTCTTCAAACAAGCATCCGGAAAATTCCTCAGAAATCGAGGACTTAAGCTCGGACTTTGGCTGTTTTTATTACTCTGACATTATTCACACAGAAAACCCAATGTCAGCAACTGCGAGTTTCTAACAGTGAATATGGTTTGCCCATATGCCTCAGTCTGCACATCTTCCCATTTTTATCGCTTGTAAGGGACAATCTAATTGGTCGTACTCTCTGCTTGTCTTGCAACAGATCTGGAAGTTTCAACAATGCATCTAATATATTCGGTAGCCAAATCTTATTTGTCTGAATCGGAAAATTATAGCAATCAGTTCAATTGCTTACGTCATCTGGGTATCCGTGAAACCTCTTCAAGCGGCGGAACAACTCAGTCTATAACCAACACGTCATGCCACCGTAATCTGCTTAAAAAACGGGGTATGCCAACTGAAAAATAAAGGTTTAAAGCTCATATCGCATTCTAGCTTAGTGTCTTGGTTCGAACCATTAAACCTGGCCAAAACTAAATGTAAAGATGCTGCAGAAAAGCGAATAAAAGGTCAAATGCTTGGGCAAGCTGCGAAACATTACCAAGGTTCGTCCCATAATTAACATCACCGACCTGCTAAAATGTCCGCAAGACGGCCCTGAAGCGGCCGGACATGATTCATTGCAAATATGGGATTGCCTGGGCGCAGAAAAGGATCAACATATCCTGTGGTTTGAGGCCCAGACGATTACCGTTTAGCCCGGTAGTACCACTCGACGGCTTAAACATAGGACAAAACCGTCCTGGAAACATTTCAAAACAAACACTCTAGCTCAACATAGGACGATATGTTGACGGTTGCCAGAGGACCTACGGAGGATGTTAGAAAAAAGAGAAACGTGAAAGTGCCGCCATCATTGCAACGGAATCTAGCGCATCTAGTGTTATCATCTTTGGAATGGGACGTTTTCGGCCCACTAGTGATGAGTTGATTAGGAAAGTCTCATCAGAAAGCGGTGTAGGGATCACACCAAATTTCTAAATATTACGCAAAAGACCATCATTAACGTATACGGTTTTCAGACGATCGATGACATCGATGCGACCAAGTCGGCCCGATATGAAGGTCTGATCGTGATAAGAAATCTAATGAAGCGAGCCTTCGTGAGGTTTCTGTAACGGTTCGCGCAGGCAATTATCCCGAAAAAAACTTGCGCGAAAATGTATCCAGTTCGGTTGAAGAGAATACCAGTCGTCGGCCCCAATGAACGATTCTGCATGCACGCAGACAGACGGGTAGCGCAGTTCTGTACAGCGAGCTGCCCGAGACCCGTGGCGTAAGCAATTATCCGGTTAGTCATAATATCCGGAACACACATTTTGCCGTGCAATATGGTACTTGTGCATTTGAACAAATTCTAGTAACAAGTAGACCTGGTGATAACATTTCGCACCAATCTGGATTCTTGTGAGATTCGATTTACGCTTTCACTTGGCGCGAAAAACCTGTGACTAAACCGTTTTACGCCAGGTGGCCAGCTGTGGTGCTTATCCGCTCCGTACCTAATGCATTAATAACGGAGCAGAATAAATCGGACTCAAATTTTTGCCCTCGGTCCGTCGAAAGATCCATCTGTCGTTCCACATAATAACGAGCCACGACCTGCTCTCGCAGTTGGAGGAGGAGGCGGCTTCCGGCCGTCTAATGAATCTATCGATGCACGTTAATAGACAGTTATGTCCATTTGATGGAGTCAAAAGACAAAAACATCAATGTGGACGTGATTGAAGCTGGCATATGGCTTGGAGCAGGCACCGATAAGCAGAGCTACGTGCCTTTACATTCTAGATCGTGGTCACTGACAGCAGTTTTGTTGCAGCTGTTCACACTTTCGTTCACGGGCGGCCAGACGAATCCTGCAGCGACTACTAATAAATAAGCTGAGGTACCCGGATCCGGAATTTCTTTTAAAATAGCGATTACGAGATGCCTATTAGTAGGGTGTGCTCCTGTTTGATCTAAGCCAGTAGATGAGTCGCAGATTATTGCATCCCATTCTTGGCTAGCGCTACCAGACGGCGAAGTAACGATGACGAATAGGCTCAGTCTCCGCAAGACATATACTGTGATTTAGCCGCTACCATGTCGGGAAGATATAGGACAGGAAACGTTACGGTATTAGGTTGCGGGCGTGATAAAGCGCCTGCTATGTAGTTTGACCCGTCCTTGACGTGTCGAAGGTCCGTCATGAACTGAAGAGTACAGTCCAAGTGTCTGATTTCTGGTGGACAGTAACTGCCAGAATTAGTGCGCAAATGCTTTGTGGTCGGTTAAAAGGGCAAAAAAACGACGTTCGATAGCATGACCAAAATGTTTCATATTGGTATAGGCCGCCAGCACTTATAAACCAAACGAACAGTTTCTCCTTTTTGCACATCTGAAGCGTCCAGCAGAAAACCTAAGTAGCATCCATATGCAGTAAAACCGCTTTTATAGCAAAATCGACAGAATCTTCCGCTAGACTAACCGCGGTTGACGAGTTTGGGTGCGTCAGGAGTGTAGTTCTAGCTAATGCCAATTACATCAAGTAAAAGACTATTCATGCGATCTCTGTAAGTATGAGCTTACGTGGATTACAACAAATTAAGTCGGTTGGTGGAAGCAAACATCTGACAGCGTGTCGATTGAAGCGACGAAAGAAGTTAACCAGACACAGAAATGCCTTAAGCTCATTGATTTGGGACGACACGGTATAATCGAGTATGGCGTGTGAATTATCTTTAGCACGTTTGCGTTCCCCAGTCAACATTTGGGTGAAGGTCGTCAGCTCCCAAGCACCGGACTAACAGTGATCGAGACTGACGAATTTTTCATTGTCCGGCAGACGTTGAATTATTAGACAGAAATATTGTAAATGTTCATCTGTTTTGAGTAATGCGATTTATAAATCATCGTCACAGAAGTAAAAATATTCCAAGTTTCATGTGAGGCAGTTTAAGAAATTTCAAAATGGAGTTTGTTAGTTTTGCATTTAATTGGTGGTAATAATTTCTTTTGGGATGCATGTTGAGTGTTTGGGACGGAATGATGGTATCCAAGCCCTTGTGCAAGCTGTCAAGATATATATATATATATAGTGATGTAATGGCATAAGTACGAATCACTGAAAACGAGCTTGTTCGCCAACTTGTGTTTTCTCAATGTGCTCGGTGGTAATTTTCAAGGAATGCAACTTGTTGGCTACCAGCTGCACTTGTGGTGCTAGAAAAGAGAGTTTCAACTGGAGTTACGAACTAGGGTAGGTAGACGAACCCAATCAGCTCTAAAATACGGCCTCGGATTTGTTGGCGGGCATCTATTCGGGAGGGGCAATGTGAATCAATAACTAACGGACAAATGATCACAATCTAGTAGGCAAGCCGCAATAGCGGCTTGGATGTATGTTAAGCCTTTTGTAGATATCAGCTCAAGAAAATCGCATTTCCTGTTGGACCTGTTAATTGTTGGATTCAACCGCCTTGATGAATGCCTTCAAGGACTGGGACGAAGTAATCTGGAGTGGATAGCGTGAACCCCCTTACACCGGCTGCAGTGAGGTCTTTAGCAATCTGTTTGGAACCGGGTATGCCAGAAGCAGCATTCATTGGCTCAGTTATCGTCAGAAATTTCTTTTGACGAGAACCATGGTGAGTGGGAGGCGGTAGATGGATGCAACCAGAAGGCCTCCGTTGTCAACCTCTTCTCCTAGCCAAAATGCATATGGGATGGTATTTGGCATGGGATCCTGACAAATCATTGTTGGCATTGGTTCTCTGGTTTGGACTGGGCAGCCACTTTCGGTTATATTTGGTTTTCCTTATTGCCGAGGGAACACCCCTTAAAAGAAGCAGAAAACGTCCGGAAAAGCCAATTCCATTGAAGGATGTTATGCTCTTTTTCTCATCGACTAAGAAACTGAGGAAAAAATGCCGTCACAGTTTCATCCAAATTAATATATACAGGAACATTTGGTTGTCCTCCCGTTCAATCGATAGCCACATATATTGGAGAGAATAAAATCACGTTCAACAATTTGCACGGCTAATTCAAATAATGTCCGCCCGGTTTGATTGTTATGAGGCAGTACGAAGATTTAATCCAGCCCCAAATTAGAGACTGTGGACTGCAATTTGTTTACCTGATGCACCGTTGCCGCGGCCGAGCCAGGGAGGCAACCGAGGGATGCACATTTTTGGGGCCTAAAGCGGAGCCTATAGGAGCACGCGAGACCGTAACAAATATATTTGAGAATGCATACAAGTTAGCCAGAATATTCATAGAGAGCATCCTGTCGGAAACGAAACGCACTACAGGAGAGTTCAGGTTGCTGTCCAGTCCACGCATGAAACTGCCGAACTGAACTATACCAGTAAGTCACATACAGATCTAATTGGGTCTTAACACTCTGGAAACCAGCGAATCGATTCTTCGATGCGTGCCTATGGAACTACTGGAGTGGCGAGTAGAGGATACAGAATAAATGTTCAAAGAAAACAAAAAGGCAGTTTCCAGAATCTGAAAAGTTATTTAGGCGCAGGCCACCATTGTCATTAGCCGCTCTGGCCAAGCAATGAGGAACAGTAGCAGACTCGGTGAAGTGAATAGAGCTTCCCAAGTGGGCAGATCGACTGATTATGTCAGGCGACAGACACGGGACACTGCACAAGTCATCCTTGAAGGTGTTTGCAAATAGACACAGTGCAGACTGTGTGCAAAATCACACGAGCTGACAAAATATCAGAGGTTCAACATTATGTAAGTTGTGAAATGCCGGGACACCGCGAAAATGACGGGTACCTGTTTCGTCTATTTGAACGGACCACATGTAGACGAAATTTGGAAAAGAAAGATCGCACTTACGGGGGTGGGTGCAGTGGTGATCACCACCATTCATTGCAAAGCGAAATGGAGTTGGAAACAACCGCTGCGGAGGGACAAACATGTGTCTTCACGGTATTATGAGAGTCTCCTGCGTCCGCACGACTAGAGCTTTAACAGTTTAGTAACTCCCGAATGGAGGAATAGATTTTTAGGCTTTTTGGATAGCGGGTCACGTACAATTCTGCATACAGACGATTTTGCTTGGCGATTTTTTTAAGAAACTAAAGAACAAGGGTCAAGGTTAGCAAGAATACTGGCGTTCGAGAGATGAAACCGGCGAAGGTGTACCGTAAACTTCAGCAAATCGGTGAAGTTCCACATGTTCAATGTCAATAAACTGTCTAGAAAACTGACAGAAATTTTCCTCGCTAATGTATAAACATGGTCCCACCTGGTGGACATAAACCTTGCCGAAGCGCCGGATTAGATTGACCGGAAGCACATCAATATCGGGTGAATGCTTGGGGAATCATAAGGACGCAATCGTCCTGCGAACAATTCCAGGGTGGATTATTTTCGGACCGTTGTTGCAGAATAGGAAATTGGCAGCTGCCGTGAATTTCGTGAAATCACGGTAGAGGTGGATCCGGGACTTAAAGGAGCAATACCACAGTGAATTTAAGGAAACAGCCATTAACCGGGAATGGCGACAGAGAATCGCATTATTTTCTGCTGAACATGCATCCGTTCGGGGCAGTCTCGTCTCCACACTACTCCGGACTTTAAATCTCTGATTTTCTTTGATGGAATAAAGCCGGTATTGGAAAACGGAGGCAATTTAAGAACGATCCTTCAGACGGAAGGGTGTAACCTATGTACGTACCGAATTCCAGTTATCAGCCTATACCTGAAAGTTAAAGGGCAACCAGTGCTCCAGAAATCCACGGAGGCACATGAGCGACAAAACAGAAGTCGGATATCCGATGCTTCTCAGATGTTGACAAATGTCTTTTTCGACTCAATGTGAGAGAAACCCTTTGGCTCCGAAGAGGATTCCACCTTCAGTAACCTTTCTGTATGCTCCTTCGGCTCGGCCTCACTATGGCCCCCAACGAGCAAGGTGGTTCTGCAGCAATCTTGCAGGGAAAGAACGGAGTAGGAGAAACCCCTAAACTGACCATATGAAAATCGTTGGTCCGGATGCTTGGAGGAGCTAAGTGAAGTGGGGCATGCAAAGAATCTCAAAAAACTATTGTCGAAGAAGCAACTGCAGGACCCGTACATGCGCGCGTTCTCTGATGCCGCACAGTCAGCTACGGTGTAGTGGTATGCGGCAGGTGGACCAATACAGATAGTGGACGTCAGAACAGACTGTTGTCGGTCAGGTCAAGAGACCCCCGGCTGAAAACTGTTTCTATGCCAAAGCTGGATATAGCGGCTGCAGTGCTGGAAGTCAGAGCGGCTAAGATGCACAGGGATAAACTTGAAGACTCTATTCTCAGCAGATTTGTCTATCGTGCTTCAATGCGTTCACAACACAAACACCCTAGTTAACAATTTTATCGCTAACTGGCTTACTGCAATCCACGAAATAACAAAGATAAATCTGTGATTCTGTGTCGAAGTTGCCGGTAATCGGGCTGACTATTGTTCTTTTGGTTTGAAAACGATCGACAAACTACCCAGGTGGACAAATGGGCCGTAAAATCCATTAAACACCGAGGATAACTAGACCCCACTACCGGCATCCGAGGTGTCAGAAGGAAACCTAAAATTTTCGAACACCAAAGCTACACGTTCCGACGGTCTGTCGTATCGCCTTTGTTACTTTTCTGATCGGGACACCTTGCTCCGAGCAATGGTTTGGTTGACGAGATATAAATGCTGAATAATGCTGTTGAGAGGCTGACTACAATGAGTCAGACGGAACGTTGTGAAGGCGAGTGCAGCTGATTCGACAAACAGAAATGTGCATGATAATTTCATTGTAGCTAGAAACCATTTCCATTGAAGCCAAAACTGCTTAGCAGGGCTAAGTTTGCCGGGGCTTACAGGGGCTGATCCCAGCAGTCCAATGCCATGTTGACCATAGGACCGACCATGTGGTCGGACCTTGTACATTTTAGTCCTTATCATGCACCTTTAGTGAAGCAGTTTCTATTTTTCTTTACTCTCTTCCTGAAAGCATGATCTAAAAGTAATTTTCTATTTTCGGCCACTGGCGGCGGATCGAATTCCTGCCTTAGAACGTCGAAACAAATTTACAACTGAACTTTACAGGAAGATCCCCATCCGGATTTCCATTTTAGGAATGCAAAAATAATGCTCCTGACAAAACGTGACAAATTCGGACCTTGTGTGTTTGGTCCTGTCCACGGCAATTTGGATGTTCCTTCGTTCAATGTGCTTAGGTAAGCCTTAGGTATAAGATGCTCTTTCAGTGCGCGGCGCTCTCGGATTCATCACTCTGGCCAGCGCACATTGGGAAAGGATCTAGGCATCAGCAGTCCGCGGGTATAACAAGATGAAGGATCAAACCCCCTGCGTTAAGCATACAGTTGGTTTTTAGGCTGGGTGTGCAGAAAACGGTCAGCTGCACAAGCAAGCACCCTTTTGCCTAATAAACTTTAGTTCCCTTAAGCAAATGCATCTAAATCCAACGGCCCTACACTACTCTCTCCCAAAGATCCTCGCACTCTGTCTTACAAAAAGAACTCATGCAAGTAAAACCTACTGACATCTGGAGTCTTCGGACGTTCTGCAAACATCTCGGCGCTCTCCTTCCTTTTATTCCGAGCCTTTATTATTGCTTGTCAGTTTGACCGAATGCTTATCGACGAAACTGCCTAGGCTCCCATCATCGGATTGATACCCTATTGATTCCAACGCCTCAGCAAAGGTTATTTTAAGCTTAATTTCCACCCGGTCAAAGTGGCTTGCAAAGATGCTTATCTGCTTCCAATTTATTTGTTCGACGAAAGTTTTGCCACTACTAATTGTCACATGCTAATAACATTCCAGCAAGTCGCGCTCTTTTGGTTATGATTCTTTGAGCGCTGTTTCAGTAGGCTTCTCGCACAACCGCAAACGAACTCAACACATTCATCTACGCTGGAGTTTATTCGCATGATTTAACAAATTTGAAGAAATGGTATGACGTTTTCCGTTGTTTTTGAGGTGGAGGACGATTTCTGAAACAGCGAAAACCTAATGCTAAACATTGGGCTATATTGTCCAGCAAACATAGTAATAAGGACTTCGCAATCACACGCTGCCACATAATAGAAGTGCACATATCAGAAAAGCAAACCACCTAGTGGATGGTGTTCAGTGAAAGCACTGCTCTGCAGACGACTGGGATGCGGTGAAGCGGATAATTTCCCTCTAGTTTTCTTTTGAAATGTAAAATGCCAAATGGGAAAAACAAATGATTGTCATGATGCTAGCGGCCAGGGTAGCTAACGTTTTAGTGGCCCTCCGCGTAATCGAGGATTGGTCATTTTGCGTTCAAAATCATGAAAAGACGCGAGGTTCCAGATAAAGGTACGGCTGTTTTGTGATGTGCCTAAAAACCAGCACTGTGCACGTAGTAGTATTTATAAAAGTGCACAGATTCATTTCTGATGGCATTACAACGGTTTGTCCCAGGTGTTTACCAATAAACACGCTCTAAAAACGGGCCGAAATTTGTCAGCTTAGTAAAAAACCTCCACAGAAAGTGGGAGTGAGTGGATAAAGATAGAATAGTTAGTCAAATCAACACAAACGGTCCCCTTAGGCACTTGATTCCGTCGTACGTCAATGACCGCGGGGGGGGGGGGCGAGAAATTCCATTTTGTCCGCTAGGAGGGTACTGGCATCCGTTATAAACTAACGCCTACGGAATGTTGAAGCGATGCGTGCATTTCCGGCTGCAACTGAGAGAATCGGTTGGTCCCAACAATGTCTGGCGCTTGCACCAAATGATCAACTCATTGGAAGGTCTGAAGCAAGTGGTCAGGCTAAAACGATGTCTATGTGTACGAATTCAGGTGCTGGAAACAAGCAACCTTCCGTCATCAGGTAATTTGGAAATGAACGACAGGAAAAAACTGCTACGTACATCATTTATTAGCAATAAAAATAATAACAATATTCTTTCCTGGACATTGCCAGGGCATATGCAGTGCGCATGACCATGAGCCAATATGACAGTGAGAATAAAAGATAAAGGAAAAAGGTACTGGAATGCATGGTGTGAGGGGTAATTTAGGTTAAAATGTTGCGTAGAATTTGGCTGGCAAAGCAAGACTAATAACGAATATTTGGGCTGGAAATTCGAGCTGATATTGTATTATCCTGAGTACCGTTTAGTCGGATCCGATGCGTGTCACGTGGGCCGCTGCTTGCATGCAACAGTCTGGGTGAATCGTCAATGCTGTGAGCAGGTCTCTTCATGGGGTGTGCCTCGTGCCTGATGGAGATGAATACGAATTAGATATGTCAATTTGGATAAGGTGTATCGAGAACATTAACGCACAAATAAACGGAAAGGGAAATTTAGAGGCAGATTCTGGCGGAATGTATAGTCTGGTGACCAGAAAGTTGAACCAGCATTCACAGCATAAAAGTCCGAATACTGGAGGCGCAGCTGCTTGTGGCAAGTGAAGGCGGCGGTGGCGGACCAAAAGTGTGTAAACGCATTAGTTTATTAGGTTCACCGTGTTTGTTGCTGGCGGCTTTTATTATGTGAATTTCAGCTGAGTCCAACGGCGGAGGTGGAGTCGATTGAGGAGTAGGAATCCGTGGACTAGCTGGTGGGGAACCGGACATAATTGAGAAATTGTTAGGCTCAGGTTTCCGAATGGCGGTGGCCTGAAGCAGCGACTGTTGAAAAGTTGGCAGATCGCAATAAAGACTTATGAGTGATGGGCCTCAGCCTTACAAACTTATTGGCAGTTGCTTATTGTAAAAGATAACCCTCAGGCAACAAGCACCGCAGCTAAGCTTCCAACAGGGATTCTGGGAGAACGTGCCACCAAGCCAGATACTATTGACTTGATAAAACCGGAACATGTTTCCTCCATCCCCCGCTATTAATATAATGCATTGCAAGAACCTTCCAACTGCGACCGTTCCACTGCCAACTTATATGTCGCATACGCTCGTGCGGGTAAATATATTGATGCATTCCTCAAAAATTGCGTGAAGTTATGTTAAATCGTAATGTGGAAATCACACACCATTATAATGCCTACTCGTTTTCGTGCCCCTTAATGTCAACCCAGCAATGTTACTCAAACCACTCTGCGGAACTGAAGAAGGTCAGCATCCAAGAAGATAGCAAGATGATTCCACGGCCACTGGTGTTATGGCAGCAGTGGGCCGCAGGCTTTTGGTGACCGGTTTGATCCAAGCTTTATAAGGACATTTTAGCCATCCTTTCCTTTCTTTTGATATCTAACTGTTTTCATCAAACAATTTTTTTCTATTTCAAAGCTAATTTTGATCCCGCACAAATTCCTGCACCATTGAGAGCTGTTGCCGCCATTGTCGCTGTTTGCTCTTTAGCTCGTTCAGCCTACGATGGAGAAGGATCAAATAAGCTGTATCTCACATGTTTTAGTCTAGCAATTTAACAAGGTGGTGAACAAGCCACCCTGACCGTTGGTCCGTCTAGTTGTATAATAATGGTGCTTGAAAAAGGATTTGTTCCATGAAGCGTGGATTGTGGGTAAACGTGTACGGTTGGTTAAAACTAAGCTTAACGACATCCATTCTTAGGTGACCAAAGCAGAATTTGACCGCCAGTGTTCAGTGTTTTCGGATGAATGAAAATTTCTCACTTGCAAACCAAAGGCGAACAGTGGAATAACATTTAACGTCGGAAGCTTTCCCGCTGCGCTTTTTGTCATCCGTAAATTAGTATTCGACTTTTGTTGCTCTTTGAAGTTTATCATTACTTCATCACTGGAGCTTGGATATGCTCGCGACTGAAAAGTTAAGAATGATGCCGCCTTATTTTCTCTTTCTGATTGGTCTCCTTCGACGTTGCAATTGTGTTCAAACCTGAGGTAATCTTTATGATTAAGTCTTTTTAGGATTTCAATTTGCTAAACTAAAAATCAAGGCCGCAGAAGCTGTGAAGCCAGTCGCGGGGAGCAAAGGATGGGTGACTGGTTATGTGAAAAAAATAGAAACAAACAGCCCACCTGGGAAGTTGACGTGGATTACGGTAGACGATAGTTTTATTACTCAACTGTCTGCGGTGAAAGAAGCTTCCTTCTAGTAAAACGAAACCCATGGGATGAACCAGTCGAATCCTGCGGGAGACCCAGTATGACGGTTAATGGCATTAGCAACGTAAAAAAATACTGGCCACTGTCAATTGGCCTGTATATATGGCCTGCCTTACTATAATGGATCTCCAGTGCAATCTGTTTCATCATTTATGAAATTTCATGTGCTGATAACATCACGTGTAACTGCCCAGTCAGCACGGGGGGGGACTAAAACGTCCCAAAACGGTCCGCTAGGGACCGTGTTTTAAAGCGACATACTATCATGGGGTTTTTTGACAATTTTATTATAAAACTTGTAAATGGAACATTTCTGGTTTTTGTTTCTCTCCAAAGGCTCAAACGCAATAAATGAATGATTTCCTAGCTTGAGCGCCGCAGTTGGTAATTTTAGGAAATGCGGATAAATGACTACGTAAATAAGCCAAAGTTGATGATTTTTATAACCGAAAGCTCTAAACGTTTATAGAATATATGAGCAAATGGTCCTTGAGTCATCCAGTATTCGAGCCAGTCTTCCAACGCGGGTTTACTGAGGCCCATTCGCAAAGGTCATTCGGTCCCGCGACACACTGGTGATTGCTTGCTTCACGCGAGTTGCCCTGTTGTGGTCATCGTCCATGTAACATGCCAGAACCGGACCGCATCCGGCTCCGATCCGGTAACACACCGGAAAAAACCGGTAATTGTCTGGTGAAATCCGGTGAATCCGGACACCACATACGGAATAACCCGGAAACGCCACTAGTGCCCAACCGGTATCGGCTGGGCAAATGCTGCGCAAACGAAAAATGGCGTACTCGATTACCTCTCTTTAACCCCCTACCGATTAGCGATTTTTAACGCTCGTAACCTTTAGAAGCATGCAACAGCATCGCTTACAGTATACTGCTGAGCATTTCCAGGCAAGGAGCGCGCATCCTGTGAACCTTTTTCTGTGACAAGTTCAAAATCTCGGTATATTCTTGTGCACCCATTTACGACGATTCCATCGTAGCAAATGGCATCGAAAAAACAGAGAACACAACAAGAAGGCATGCAAAAATAATTGATTTCGATAGATAAAAAAGTTACATCGGGTTGTCAGTACACTATGAATATTCTCTTGGAGACCTGGAAACGCATGTAAGAAAACACCGTCAGTTGAAACAGTTAGTTTATACAGATTTCACGGTGTGTAATGTTGACCTAAGCAATGAAACAGGCTATGAGTCGAAATGGATAATGGGAAAGCTATTACATACCGAGAAAAGTAACATGCACATTATTTGAATTGAAAGAAAACAGTACGTGGCAATAGACGTACCTGCGTGCTCTCCTCCCGTAACCTCGGTCTTGCGCATCTGTGAACCAATTCTTGATTATTCTTCTAATATCCAGTGCAGACTCTTCCTGGAACGCGGCTATTGACTTCACAGCATAGTAAGTAAGTGAAAGTTACTGAATCAATTTACCAATTATGGCTTCTACAAATCGATGGGTGAAAACAACCGTTTTTCCACTACTACCGAGCCAGTTACATTGCAAAGCCAGATGTTCACCAATGGTGGCAGTCAACATTCTGCGCACCGTGGTGCCTACGTCACTGGCCCCACAACGCTTCAGTGCATGGACCTGGAATTTTAATGAAATTCACGGACAACTTACCGTTGCGTTGAAGTTGCCCATTATCCTTAACTCTTCTTCCACTTCGGCCAGTCCATTTAGGTCCAATGCTCTGGTTTACTGGTGCCGACTGACCTCATCGGCCACATGCTGTCCATCCTAGCGGCAAATAATGCACTCCTGGTTGACTCTGAGTTCATTTATTCCCGATAAAATCCTGTCTCAGTCGTCTGCAAAACCGATAGTTTAGACCAGTTCTGTTACCCTTCAGCATGACCATAGTAACAGGTCCAGGTGGTTCCGGAGTAGACGTTTGAACACTCGCGGAAACTCTAATAAAAACCTGATGAAAATCAAGTTATGAGAGATGAAACGTGCCTGGAAGTTGACACGGCTTCTGCTGTTAATTGGGAACAGCTGGTTGCTGGCACAAGTGTCGGAGCGGACTAAACGAATGGTGAGATGAAAATTCATATGAATACCTGGAAGTAATAACATCGGTGGTAAAAATTACCCCGGGGGATTCTGGGGAAATTTTACGAGAATCTGCTCCGGGCTTCTGGGCGAAGGTCGTTCCTCCAAACTGTCCTAAGAGGAGTATGGGACGGAGACTCGGCAAGTACATTGGGAGAACTGATGACATACTCCTTCGGGTAGGATACATTTGCGAAAAAGGGCTCAAAGGCCCCTGATCATCGGAAGTTGTTCGTCGCCCGGACTGCGACGAGAACTGCTTTTGGAAGTTCACTGCTTCCATCAGGTTGTCTACAAGGATAATAAATAACATTGTTCTTACCGCATTGGTATACTTCCATGAACCCATACGATGGCAGGGAATCCGGTACGTAATCCCCGTTCAACAATATTTGTTGATAAGCAGCTAATGTTTTCTACTTCGGCCGTTTAACCCGCCGATTCTCGGTTAGCCAATTGCTGTTTACGACAGCAACATTGTCGTCCAAGGAGAACATAACGACGAGGCACATCTGAAATTTTACCCGCTCAATAGTTAGACATCTAAGGCCAGCAATCTTAGCCAGAGTTCATTAACAAAAAGACAACTAATTTATGCATGTGTATTATGGAGATAATAACATTTACACCAAGTAAAGACAAAGAAAAACATTTACAGTGAATGCGATTTACGCTGGCCTTAGAATGGTTAGCTTGCAAACCGCTTACAAGAAATATATAAAAATGGCTAGAATGTAAAGATTTAACAAAAAGCCAGACGGCTCCGTGAAGTAGTTCAAGCGTACCACGTCCATTTCGAGCCCCACTATGGACGCTGGCTTTCCTGCAACAATGAAAACGTTGTCGCAGGAATTATCTGTTAACACCATGTTCCTGATGATGAGTGGACGTCTGCAGTCACAGAAATGCCTTTGTGGATCACCCACATCATCACAAATGGCATTGGCAGATGCATAATCCAGCATAAGAGATTCGCAAATGCAGCGATGGAGCTGCTGAGCGGGATTTTCGGGCCCTTGGATACCGAATTTTAAAAATCGCATCGCGGAACCTTTAGGAAAATAAGAAAAGCTATCCAGGGCACTGTGACGCAAGGCATCCTCTGGCAAATGAATTACACTATGTACAGAGTAAACCATATTAGAGGAGCCATAATACAAAGAAAAATTTGCACAAAGCACCGCAGAAGAGAGGCCGCAAAAGTACTGCAATTTTTACGTACATACGGGTGGCACAAAATATAAATAGATACATATAACAACATGAAATGTTCATAAACATCATCAGGGAGTAATCCCTTCAAATATACGGGTATAACATGCAACAAAAAATGCGAAATTCCGTGGCTTTTCAACGGTCCACGTCCACAACATGCCGGCACAACCGTTGAAAATCACAGGATGTGCTACTGATGCAAGCAAGAATACGCTTACCAAAGACCGACGTAAATAATAGCGATTCATCACAGGGCGATGTACCCAAAGTGCAAGTGGCTTATTCATGACACCTAAGCACACGAGATGCATACAGTCCAGCGGAAAAGTGGCCATCATGTCTATGGGTAGGGAAACAAAGGAACTGAGGCCAATATGATGTTTAGGGGGCTTCTGGGAACGAAATGAATTGTCATCGCGAGTTTTGCAGTTAACATAGGGGACATTAACATGCTTATCACAGCAAAGTCCACGTTGAATGCGACGATCACAGCAGAAGTAACCGGTCGGTCTCTTCACTTGCCGGATGAAAGCCTGTACGGGTGCATCACAGATAACGGAAGAAAGAGTGCACCTCACAGATTTGGTGCCAACTTGTGTGCTGTTTCTAAACATTATACTCAGCTCAGATATACATTCCTTAAGAAAGTCTGAAACTGATGACGGTCTGCTTTTACCGTAATAGAAACCGACGGTGAACATTGGTGTGCAGGATGTCTCTATGATCCTCCCAAGTATGGGCCAGAGGTGCGCATTTGATGACCGGAAAACCGTCGTGCCGTCAAAATTGAGCTGCACTGACACGACGTCTGGCAGTGGATCCGCCTTCGAAAGATGCCTTTGTGTGCTGCTTTCGAGACCGCTACGGATATGGTGTCCACTGGGAAGCTCCATAACGGGGCCTGTTCTAGGCGTTCGAAGCAACATCCTAGTGTCCCGAAAAATGTTTGGCAAGTGGGGTTGTATTGCTTCCAAAAGTCCCCTTTGTTTAACCATCGTCTGTCTGAAACGGATGAAAGCAATCCGAAGGGAATCTAACATAGAACCTGTGCTCTGCTGACTGCCACCGTCCGCATGGTACTCCTTAATTGTTTTTTCTGTAACTGGAAACATGATTAGATGCAATAAAGTTACATACCCTGCAACCTCACAGCGTCAGTTACTGATAGCACCTCGCTTTGAACCACAGGTACTATAATACCCTGTATACAATCGTCTGGGAATGAAATTTTATACTTACTCAAACTTCCTGGGCTCGATTTTGATGTCTGGCACGGTGGAACATTAGAAGGCACGATATCTCTGCCATCTCGTGATGTCAGGCGTGACTAAAATGTAGGTCTACTTATTCACCTATAGATCAAAATGAGTCTGTAATACAAGGCCAAGTGGGCTGTACGCGATATCATGGAAATCATGTTTCAATCACTTATTAAAAGCATTGTGAAAGACCGTTGATGCAAATATGGAACTATCAAAACTCAGAGTTTCTTGACGGTTTTCAACGACAAATATGAACCCATTATGAAGTTAATTGTCAGATAAAATAGAAAGGTTACTGGAATTCACTGGTTTTGGCCCCAAGGACATTAACCTGCCTAGTTACGTAAATAAAGGCTGTTTCACTACGACAGCAATGTTAACTAAAGGGGAAACCAGAAAAAAAGAAAATCTTTCCTAACTGAATTCAAACCAAAATCTGTCACGGATAGTTAGTCCAACTGCGAAGAAATTGCGAAGCAACACCTGGTGGCGCAAACCGGAACGCAACTCATCGACGAGAACAAAGGCTGGCCAAGACGGCGGCGTGCAGGGAGGAACCGACCACTTAAGCAAATGGACCCCAAACTCGACGAAGTAAATTGCAGGAAAAAATTACTAAATTTGCAAATAGGATTTCAGGAACTAGATGTGAGATGTAAAATAGGATTTTTATGCATATCGAATGCTTAAACATTTGCCATTGCATACCCCTACGTTACCGGAACTTAACGGTGGGCAACGTGCTATTTGGGTTATACGTAATACATTCACATCCAAACGCTGCAACCTTATCCTCTGAACCATTGCCGGCAGTTAAATAATTTATTGGATGTTTGCAAAACAAACTGTAACCAAAGTGCAAAAAAGTTTGTGTTCTGTTTGGTCCACCGAAAATTGGATTTTTCTAAGTTCCTTGAAATGCAATGCTTTTTATTGCATTTTTGGTCACATCACCTGGGTTGCGGACATAAGCAAAGTTGCGGAATCGAGCGTTCCGTATGACCGAAAGCAACTTCAGATTATCTTCATTTCAATGGTTTATGTCAGCAATAATTTGGTGGAGTAGTTCAGCGGCATTTCAGAAGGCCATAGTTAATTGTAATTCAGTATTTTGAAGGCCTGATCATCACCGACGAACTTTAGGGAACCGTGAAGATAGGATAAAGTACCAGGAAGAAAGTTAACATAATTTAAGTAATCCATGAAACCGTGAAGGGCAAATGCCCTAAATAATTATTGTAGATTCGCGCTTGTCCAGGATAAGGGAACACTGAGATACGGAGCTAATAGTGTACTATTAGTTTTAATAGATTTTCACCAAGTATTCCTAACGAAGGTAATTAAAACCCCTCATGCACAAAGTTTCGTTGTGCAGTTAGGTTCGGTTGGAACTGAAAGAAGTGAAACAGTCTAGGTGATTAATTCCACCTTGGAATCTATTCTGAAGCTGAAATTTTCACAAAGAAGGACGAGATTTCATGCATCATTGAAAATTTGACGAGCAAGCAAAAATTCACCGTGAAAGGATCCGGCAAACATGTGTGACAATTTCTGTCCGACCGGTGTGGAGGGGAAAATTTTCCAGTTTGGACTGGAATTCAGCATTTTTCCAAGCGTTTAAACAAAATTTCTTCACATCCTTTTTCATCTGATTTCTCTAGAAATCTGCATTGGTAAATTTCATCATAGCAAAGTAGTTTAGCATCAGTCAAAGAAATATTGATTGACCTTGCAACCAATAATATAAGTATGGTTTAAACAGTTCTTTCTGATTGCGGTCTGCGCGATTCATTCCGAAGATGCTGGAGGAGAAAATGGTGGCTAGCTTCAAAATAACTAGTGTAAACTAAGATCAGAGAACGGTAAGGTTACAAACACTAAGAAAATTTACCAATTATTGCGGAACGAGGCAGGGTGCAGGTACACTCAGAACAATCGGAGTAACTATGACTGGGTTCTGAAATCTGACGATGTTTAGCAAAGTCACAGGCAATTTGTTTCATTCGTCGAGGACAGATACTGGTCGTGAAGACATACTTCACCTGTATACATAGAGAAAGAGATCTGAAGCAAACAGGAATTTCAGGACCGCAAACGGTATTATTTAAAGTGATAAACGAAACAACGCCCTCCAAAATGTCGCGTCTGTTAGGGTAATCAGTAAACCGGTGGTGGTCAATTGAATAAGTTCATGGCGTTCGTTCCTGAAGGTCACCTATTCGAATCCTCCCACGGCCGGCCAACTTCCTTGGTTGACAGCACTCTGCAAGTCCCTACGACCGCCTTGAAAAACGATGCACACATTTACATCAATATTAATGGAAATAAAAGGATAAAAGGTAGGAGCACTGGAACAATTAAGATGAAAACAAACGTGAATTGTATTTTTTCAGGTGAAAGCCACTCTAAGGTGGAATAAAACCGGCGAAATTTTCAAGTGTACTTCCTAAGGATTAAGCCACGTTTTTAATTACTTAATCAGCAAAGTCTGTAATAAATAGAACAATTCTTGCAGTATACATCTATATGGCAAGAGAAGCGCAACTGGTTTGACCGGGCTAAAGCCGGATCCTAAAAGCAGGTGTTCCGTGGATAGGGAAAGCCAGAAAGCCGATGGAAAGCTTTTTGTACACGTGCTGGGCAAGACTGGAAGAGGCGATGTGCCAGGCAGGTTATGCCTTTGCTCAGAGGTGTGAAGAGTTAAGCTTCGGCTTTTGCCTTGTTTGGTGCTCCTTAGTTTCCTGATTGGGGACCAAGATATGAAGATCGTTGCTGGTTTGAGATACTGAGCGATATGGCTCCCAATTGAAGTCAGTGACACGAATGCTCTATGGCCTGTCTGTAGAACTCACCCCTCTGAAAAATTATGGGCAAGCAACCGAAAATCTACAAAATGTCAACAGTGAAAACGAAAAATGGTTGATTTGTTATGGTTTATAATTTTTTCCTCTGCCGTTTGCCCCCGTTATTTGTAGTCACATTGACATCTTGTGGCGCCAGATTCATGCTTGTTTTGAAGCCGATGTATTATATATATGTACATATAAACCTAGCAGGTCCACTTTAGATGCTGTAGCTCCCCCTACCTACCAGATTTGTAATTCCTTAAAAGTATCGAGGAAATCTGTGTGGTACGCCTTTCTAGACTATTCATCGGCATTTGATTCTGTCCCACGGTTTCTTCTACTTCACAAACTGGAAGCATTTGGTCTTCCCAGGCCTTTATTAGCATGGATGACTGAGTACTTCACTAACCGAACCCACTTCAGAGCCGTTGATTAACAACTCAGGCGTTCTTAAAGATGCTGTTAGTTCAACTTACCTTTCGTCTACTGACATTGACGACTTATCAACAAGCTCTTCTGTCATCTGTTTAAGCAAATTGCTGATATTGTCCTCCCTCAAGCCGTTTCGAACAACGATGATTTTTAAAGTTTTCCAACATTCTCTCTTCTGTTTACGATTTCTCTGCACTAGCTGGCTTAGGTCTGAACGCATCTGAATGTTTCGAATGTCTGTTCTCTCTCGGTCGACCTACCCATCCGAAACGTCTTTCATCAATTCAAAATCTCTTACAATTTTTGATTCTGTGAAATATCTAGAATTTACCATTAACAAAACTCTGAAGTGGGCTTTTTACATCTCTACCCGTTTAAAGAATCTACGACGGGTGTCTTTTCAAATCAGGTGAAACCAAGCGCCATTTCCCAATTTGTATAGCAATGTTTTTCCAATCTTGCTTTACTTTCCTCCCATTATTTTTACAATTTAACTTAAAAGAGACTTGAAAATTCTTTTCCGGAGGCTGCCAATTATTAGGCATGTATCTTTCATACCACTACGAGAGTTATCCTCCGATCTACGTGATCAGCACATATCTGCATGAGAGAAATTTGCTCACACAATTCGTTCAGATCCCACGCATTCTCTGCACAACGATCTTTTAAAGTGCTGCTTCATATTTTAACACGATCCACTTTTCGTTCCATACTCTCTAGGAAGAACATCTACATCCACTGTCCCATATTTAGCACGTATTTTGACAAATCGTGACCGTGTTTTGGCAGAACTTCTGAGCAACCTATCACAATGTGCTCTAATAATTCCTCGATGAGTTTTTTCATATTGCAAGGTGACGAGGGTCATTTTGCCACTTTCCTTGAGATGTTTGACTGAAATACGACGTAGTTTTTGTATCCAAAAGTCTGTACAAAACAATACGCACATAATAATAACTTTTCAACCAAAACTAACATTGCGGGGTCGTGACATAGTTGCTTAAATAAAAGAATGGTGATCTATTTCCTGAAAACAATTTTATTTTACGAAATCTGCCTCCAATGTGCCTCACAGAGTGTCGCCCCTCCAGCGGGAATTTGGACGATATACCATTTTGAAACCGCATATATATGTCAACTTTGACGCAATTCTAATCCGCTGCAGAACAGGGTAATAACGTTTCAAAAAATGCGGCAAGTGCATTACAAAATTCCCGCATCACTTACCAATGACAGTAGATGGGGCTGGCACTGTCCTCTTGTAAATTTTGGTCATTTTATTGTGTCGTCCAGGAAATTTGGTATGAAATTATTTTTTTCTCATGCCACAAGAAAAATTTGACTTTTCATTTACTTCCACTACTCGAGTAGTTGACTAACTTCAGGAAACCAAACTTACCTAGCAAAATGTCAATATTCAGGCCATGGTATCATCTTGTATGAACTATTTCCTAGGCATACCTGTGTTTCACCCTGCTTCTGTAAAATTAGAAAAAAACATTCTACTCAAGGCGAAATGTTTTCCAAATTCTGTTGGGGTATAACAGAAAGATATTTTAGTAGACACGAGAGGATTTTATATTGTTTACTATTTCAGACTCAAAGGACTACAATCATTTACACAAAGTAAACATTTCTTTTATCTCCAGTGCATTTTTTGTTTGATCCGTCCAAAAGGTTTCTTTCAGTTGACTCGAGTGAAACTAAACAGATCGGGAGACGCCAGAAGGAAAGATGAACTTTACGAAGTTTTCCTGTAAGTGATATTTATATGTAAATACTTTCCGCTCCAAACACGTCACGTACCCATCCGGCCACAAGCTCAGCACTTACTGTTAATAAGCAAGACAATTACCTACGCTTACATGCTGAGCAACTAATCTATATTCCATGCTTGCTGATATCAGCGGCATTTAAATATTCACTTTCACTACCGTAACGATGGTACTAGAAATATTGTTAGCACGCGATCTAAGGTTTAGAAAATAAGACTGCTATCGCAAAATCTGGACACTCTTTGGTCTCTTTCGGATATGCTCGGTCTCCCTACTGAAGAACAATTCTTTCAATTCTATGCGAGTGATGGCTTTGCGTGGTCTATCGCTTTATGCATTTTATTAAACATAACATTTTAGAATGACTAGTGCTTTCAGTCAGCTAGTACTAATAGAATTAATTTGTCCTAACTCCTCGTGTCGCTGTAACGATGACACCTTACACCTTTAAATAACCTTGAGAGAAGTTTAAATTCGACGTAAGACTGTATTCATCCTAAAACAAAAATCTCTTGAGCCTGAGCAACAGTGAGTGTCGGGCCCCAGGTAACGCAAAATCTTGTTATTATCAAGTAAAAAATTTCACCCAAGAGAATTCATGCCTACTCGTTGCTAACATAACGCAGGACCTCGTATTTACTTGTGAGAAAGAAAAATGATAAATCCTAATGACCTTATACAATCGTTTGTGAAATCTTCATATTCGGCAAGTTTATTTTGACACGCAATGTCATGCATATTGAAAAATAAATTATTTGAATGCATTAAAATTCACAAAATCTTTGTTTACTCATAACTGCCTCACCTTAATTAGATCACGAAAATGAAATCATAACAACCATCAAGAACATGCACGCTCATATTTCAAGTTTGGGAGGTGAACTGATTTGTAGATCATTGATTAGATTATACCGCTCCATCTTAAATTTATTTACATTTAGTGGTGCCGATGACTTTTAAGCGGATGCTTGCTGACAACAGACCACACAGTGATCACACAGGTGAGTTCCGTTTGATTGCAGTAATTTCTTCACTTATTCTAGCTGGAACTTTGCCAGTAGAGTTCACTGAAATAAATTAGGAATTGGATCAGTGCCAGACACGCGTACGCTGTGACAATCACTCTATATTAAAAAGTAGCAAAATGAAAAGCAAACAGTACGAATCTTCGAATAATTTGTGAAGGACATTAATTTTCAGTACATCAGTGTACTGAACGTAGTTACTATTCACTTAACTGTGTAAGGCTCTATCGAAATGGCACAGAGTGAAAACAAAAAAGTGAATTTACCAGTGTTATTCGCACAACTGCTGTTCGGAGTACTTCTGCAGTTACCATATAAAGAATCTCCATCCGGAACGAAATTACCCTCGAATCAATAATCCTCGTACAACGCAGTGTTATATTTGGCTAACTTAATTTCACCAAACCCTGCATAAGCGAAAACATTTATGACACTGTTACTCGCCTAGTAACGACTCACGATTGGGATACCTTCCGAAATCCGAATGATTTTTAAATTTTCTGAGGAACCGTATATATAATGGTTAAAGAAAATAACACGGGAATCGTTTACCCAGTGAAATAACATATTTCCTAATCGGGCCAATTTGATTTGGTTTCCTGGAGTAAACATGAAATCCTTTTCGAATTCCACGCAGTCTTCACCGTAAGTCACAATAACGCAAATATCTATACTAACAGACATACAAACCATAATATGCTTAGTCCTATGTCTAACACGGCTAGAGATTTGAAAAACCCATATTGAACCCTAATTCATTTCGAATCGGGTACAAAAACGAATATCATATTTAGGACTACGGGAAGCCCCAACGCTTGTATGCAATGCAAGTGAACGAAGTGAACTCCCCAAATGGATGGATGGGTGGTCATAGATCGTAACAGCTACATGCTAGCGATCGTGAATTTGGTTAAAATGTAAGAAATCTCCAGTCAGTGAAATACAGTGGAGGCTGAGACGGAAGAGTGGTAACGTTATGGCTCACTATACCTTTAGCCAATGTATCGACTACTGTATGCACGTGTTAGCACTTATAAAAGAAGAAGTAGGGCGCTAGAAGCTAGTCATTTGACTTAAGAAAATGTTTACGAACTGTTCCAGTTAGAAATCGCCAAGACACAAAACGTGCTTTCATTGGAAATTCGTACAAGGAATGCAGTATGTTGATGGGCATATTATGGAAAGGCCACTCTACCAAAATTAAACTAATGGAGGTTGATTATCTATTTGGTTTCATCCAGTAATTCGTGTCAAAAGAAATAAGCACTGACTTCCAAAAATAGCATGTTGTTGGTTTGGTTCGAAGAGTAGGGCACCTCAGACGAAAAAGATTACCGGATAATACTCCTGGGATGCGGTTACTCTTTTCAACACAATGTCGTGCTAATGCAAAAAAATTTCACGCTGAAAAATACCTGTCTTTCTGCTAATGACTGTGAAAAACTGATTGAGAATTTCGAGTCTATTTGACTTAATGCCACTTTGCATTGCCTGGATTTGCTTCGCTCTGTTTATAAGAAATTAAATTGAGCGCTCGTAAAATTCGCTTTCGCTCACGTTAGTCCGTCAGCCCGTTTTACTGAAGGGGAAACGGAAAAGTTTGTAACGCTATTCATTTGGTATCAATTATACTTCCTCTAGTCTTACACCACTTGGTGATTTATATTAACTTATTATTTCTTGGCAAACTATGTTTGCAGTCTAGTTTGAAATCATCCAGTACTAGCCTAAATAGATTACTGATTAAGCACAAAAAGAGCACACCTCATGCAACATTCGAAGCAAAAAAAGAAGCAATAATGCAGCGACCGATTAAATTTGTCACTCTCGTGTCTAGTCCCTTCCCTTTTGAGAAGCCAGTTAGTATCAACACTGAGAAATTTTGCATTTATCCGAGTCATAGCTTTGATCGATTTTGAGTTCGGTTTTAAGATTCTAAAAGCCCAACTGATCACGTTGCAAATGCATGCCAAAATAAATTAGTAAAGCTAGTTTTTTCCACTTGGTTTAAGATAGTCCACGCAACCAGATGTTACATTGGAAGCAAAAGTGAATATCAACCTCATGTTTCCCTATATTTTGTTTGTTCCTTTCTGTTCGCTTGCATTGGATCGTGACGAAGAGGTTAATCCACCGAGCAATCCAGGGTTGTTTGCTGTATTGCGCAACAATTAATCTCGGCGTATACAACTCACACTCGCCATCGGTATCCACGCTAGCTAGCTGGCACAGTATCATCCCGGAATGAAGTTGGTTGCCATATCGATTCCGGCTCCTTGCTTCCACTTTACGATGCCAAGTTTATTCAGAAATTAGCTACCACAAAAACTTAGTTTGTTTATCCGTTTTCGGGTTTGTAGGAGTACGGCCGGAGAGCCATAATGCTTGAAGATAATGCACCTCAGTGCATGAGAGATTCCAAAAGTGACGGAGCACGACGTTTTGAGCATTCTTCGGTATCTGGTTGAGAATGTGTGGTTAGCTAATCAGGTAGCTGAAAATGCAAAGGAGAAAGTAATTAACGGATCATCCTAATCTTTTTTGATATGTCGTTTTATCTGCATCGTATTTAGATGCGTCATTCATCTATAAATTACCCGTTACATACCATCGCTACTTGTTGCTTCTATTATTCTGTCCATACATTATTATGGAATATCAAGAACATTTATATTGCCACTGTGTATCAATCTCAACGCAACTTTTGAGTTATACGAGATACCTTCTACCGTTCGTATTCAGGCAATACATCCAAGGTCTGACATCTGTAGAATAGAGGGCTTCTCATAAGCCGTACAACAATGTCTACTCGATTGCAGCTTCCGCTAGCGTTGACCCTGTTTGTCTTCCAAATGAGACCGACCGCATTAGCTCTTAAAGAGACGAACGAATCCCATTCAGGGATTATCCAAATCCCACTGGACAGACAATTGTTTGCTTTCTCCGGCCCGTGGTCCGACTCACATTTGTCCCTCATTTTATTCAGTTCTAATGATTAGTCACACAATAAAGGATCGCACAGAATTTGCAATACCTTATGCGAGACCCTAACCATGCATCACGTGCACAGTAAAATGAGGATCTGTGACATTTTATTCCCTAATTATGCAAAAAGCGGACAACTGGGCACTGAACTTCGAAGAGCATGTCTTCTGCAACTGGACGATGTTATTGTACAACGGAACTGTTCACGTGGTCAGATGGTTAATGCCGTTCAAAGGCTTTGTTGTTCCCGTTTTGTCATGTTTTTAAATACCCAACTAGTTCCCAATTGTTCTTTATATTTTGGCCAAAATCGCAACCAAATGTTTGTGTTGTACGACCCAAGTTTTTACTCAATCGATGGAGCTGCCTGATTGGAACACAACCAAGTGCAGTCAAGTTGAGGATGAATCTACGGAAAATGGAAATTGCTTAACCACCATCACGCAAAAGGTGAATAATTCTGAAACTGTCGAACATTTGCTTACCAAGATCCTTGCAAAAATTCACTGCACCGTATTTTGAGAGATCGATTTCGCTCGTTTGCTTCCCATAAACTGCTTCCATTGTTGCTTCGTTCTTCTTCCGAGTGTCCCATTAACTCAAATTGTAATAGATGTGTACCTGTGTCATCGCATAATTTCGCTTCATCTAGTCGCGATTTCAATGACGTATCGATTCCTTTCTTGTGTTTGTGTTAACGGATCAGGGCACTTTACTATCGCTTGAAATAACAGTTCGAAGGCATAACGTGTAAACAGCGATCGCAACGAAGAGGTACTACGTCATCGTCGTCCGAGGATCTATGAGCGGTGGTCACAGAAGACGACTCTCGAACGCATGTTTCTGCATAATTTGCAGCTGAAGCATCTTTGTGGACTAAAGGTAAATTTCTCTGCGTGGTGACTACTGAAACTTGCATCACCAGACGGTTTAAATAGTGTCAATGGCGCTTTTAATATGCTGCAATCGCGTCAACTCCATTACCCACCTGATACTTTGCTATCAGTTGTCTTGGCCCAAGTTCAAACGTGATTTCCGACAACTCGGTTCTGCATTTTTTGCTTATGGGAACCAACAATCCGGCCGTTTGTGACCCGCTATGTTTTGTGTGAAGCGTCAAATCTTCGGCATAAAAGCACTCGATATCTCATATTGTCCAGAAGATGATCTTTGCACTGTCATATGTCATCCCTATTCTTTCCAACAGTTTGGATTTTCACCATATACACTTCGCGCTACGTGCTTCAATGATTTACCGAACAATTTTGTTTCATTAATTTCCGTTTCCCGTTATATAACAATCCTAAAGAGAACAATTTAAATGAAAACATTTTCCTTTGTATAATCACATTTCTGCCCCGTCAACATTGGTATAAATACCAGCAAACAAAAATTCTGGATACAACTCGGCGTGTAGGGAAAAGCAAAATGGAACATGTTGTTCTGTTTGCATTCTTCCCCTGTGATTGCTAATTTCAAAACTTAGGAAAGCAAATCAATATTGCTATCAGAACATGAACGAGGTTGTAGAAAGTTTTGAAAGAAGAAAAAAACTGCAGCGCGAAGCAAATTAGAAATGGAATGCTCAGGTATGGTCACTTGCGACTTCAGTTTGAAAGATCACCGTACGTGGTACTGCTCCGTGTTTTATCTTTTGCCTTCTTTCTTTTTACTTATTTTTTTAATGAAATAAGAGTGTGCGTCGGTTTTTTAGGAAAGAGACCGCTGACAACAGCAGGCTGTCATTTGGGGACATTCACGGGTAAAGAGGCTCTTTGAACCCGCGATCTTCACTTTCGAATCTTACAGCTTTATCCGCTTGATAAAATCAAGTTCAGGCCATGTCATGAGAGAAACCATAACGGCTACGTTTGGGAACAATGTTACCAGTGGGATCGTCTTATGGCCATGACTTCTGTTGTCGTCTGACGCAGTTTTCGAACAGATTTTGACGCTTTAGTTGGTATCCAGTAGGTCACCCATATCGTTCAGTTGATGACTGCCAGCCAAGAAGTATGTTTTAATAGCATTAGAAATTGTGAATGTCGATCCTTCGTTTATCCAGGCTGCTTTGTACTCCCTGGTACGGCAAACAGGTTGATGAACTTGCAAAAAAGTGACAAAGGGATTGGTCTTAAAACGCGCGCAAATGGGAAATTTACATTTTCCGTTCATGGAGGAAATGAACTTATTAATAAACCCTGTACATGGTTTGCCAAAGCTTAAAAAAACATTTCAAAAACCACGTATCCGGAAGGCAATTATTTTATCCGCTTGTAGACTCTTTCTCCCAGTGGTCTATACAGGCCTTTCCGCTGACTTTCACAACTAAATTGTTCTGAGTGATTTATTATGGACACATTTGACTGAAATTTAACGGGTGATGAACTCCACAGTCCGAGTGAATGTTCTGACGAGGGCGTAATGAAACCAACCCCGATTTTCCGTAAATAATAATAATTTGGGGCTGAATAATGGATAAAATGACAAGGCCGACTGGTTTCGCTACTAATCTCTTTCTGTTTCAGAGGAGATTTCTATATTATATACTATAACTTTCCGACTGATTGATGTGGTCGCCGATTTAAAATTGTCGATCTGATAACACTCTAGCAAACGGCGATGACAGTACACGAACAAAGGACAATCGATGAACAGAGTTAGAGCACCGTGGTTGCACTATACTTTGAGTGTTGAATTCAGTTTATTATGCACTGATGACGTCGCTGGTTTATATCAAAACGATAATTTAGGTGGTACTCACAGTTGTATTTTTAGTGCCCATTGATTGTATGGTTTCTAATTTCAGTTGGCAACGCACCGTGCTGGATATAGGGACAGCTCATCATTTTCTTGATTTCCCGTAGTAGGCTGCCACCTATATCAATTTTTCGAAAATATATTTGAGTAAACCAATTAAATAAATGCTGAAAGACAAAAGTTCACTGGAATGTATGACGTCCATTGTTGGTACAGTTCAAATTTTTTTAAGGATTTCAAATGTGGTCGGATATACGAAACTTTATTATGATTGTCTGACACTTACGTGATACAGACATTCACCACCATGTGTATTTTCATTTTGTATGACCTATAATAAATAGTATTTTGTGATCTACTCATAAATTATTAAACGATATGCGTTATTGCATATGGAGCCCTGTGCCCGGTTTATACTATCCATTAATTTTCGGGATGTTTTATTCTATGAAATCCAGATTTCATAGTCAAAAACCAATATCCTGTCATTTTTGATGTATTTTTTTTCGCTTGTGTATATAACGGCAACCGATTTATGGCTTAATAATCAGATCTACTGGGACCACCGTATTTCGGTTAGCGGTATTCTCCAGAGGTTATCCTTTTACTATGGTTGTTCGGTAGATTTCCTTAGAGATAAAACGAAGACACAAGTGCAAATGAACAAAAGGGCAATAGTAAAAGTCTCCTAACTTATAATGAAACGTGTACAACGAAGCGGAAAGGTACCTCTGAACCCAAATTGCAGACCAGTCTAATATTACTCGGATTCAAAGTATTAATCCTATAAAAGTTAGGTATTGTATCCATGTCAAAAAATCATAAAAGGAAACAGGTGGTAGTGGATATCGCGGAAAAACTGATTACTGGAATGCCCTACAAGTCATCCACAACCAACCGAATAATGGTGATTCTCTGAAAAATCGTAATAGCAAGGCAGCAGTTGACGTTTCCAACAGCTGAAATTCCTCGCATATTTAGTTTCCTGCGGTCAGCGAATGATATCATTCGGTAGATAGTAACTACAGTTGTCGTGTTGTTGATGAACTTTCGCAATCTCGGAGTGAATGCATGCAGAATGGTAACGACAGTGTGTTGTTCTGGAAGATTTCCTAGGGCGTTAAACTCTGCTTTTATCCGCATTGTAGGGGCTAGAAATTCTCTGAGCACTCAGATATTTTTCCACAGCCTGCAAGCACAATAAGATCTACAGGCTTAGATGGCTGAATGCAACTGACAGCGCCAATACTCAGAGAGTAATCACAGCAGCGCAACACGGTAGTACCAGAAGCCGCCGAAATTTTCACAAGTATATGTTTATATATGTCTGCACGTCCTCACTGTAAATTGCGTACGTGAGCACTCCTCCATTCATTACCGTCATAGCATACGAATAAGGTCCAATGACATAACATCATGAGAATCGCTCAATCTCATTGTAATTAATCTTCTACAGATCAGTACTCTTAAATGTACATTTGTTCCGACTACTTATCGGAGAAAGCTTGTTTCGTTCAAAGCCTAGTTGAGAAGATAAACACTGCTGAAAGTAACTTAGTCCTAATGAGCAACTAACGGTGTCTGCTTCAAAATATTTACACCAGTGTTCTGACAATCTGGTGAGCGGTGACAGTCTAGCTGTTTGAATCCTACAATCGCTGATCAACGTCCTTCACGTGGTAGTTCTTGTTTGGCATCGGTAACCTTCTTGAAAAATGATGTGCGCTGATATTTCTTTAATAAGGAAAAGGAAACAAAAAATAAAAGATAAAGGGAACATAATTTATAATAAAACTGCTTTTTCTTACTGAGATTAATCTATCTGTCAATTGGAAACCTGCTCTTGTTAACAGAGAAGCTCCCAGAGATTGAGTGGCTCCCAGTCCCTAACTGACCCACAAAGTTGATTGTCCGATGTTCATTTCACCTGGAAATACAAAATGACTGAACATACTTGGATTGGACACAAGATTTTTTGGTAGTCATACTTTTCTTTGTTATCCTTCCGATCTGAAGTGAATTTTTTGCATTCATATGGCGATAGAATTGTTTTTTTCCAACTGCCTGTATGCAATTTGAATAGGACACTTCCATTTCCTCATCAACATCCAAAAACATGGGTTGGCACACAACGGGAATATTCACTGCACGTTTTCCGCCATTCGGCTAATAATTTCCGGAAATCATTTTCTCGTTCCAGAACTACGTGCACCTCGCGAAATTGTCTTGCCCTCGTTAAGCACAACATGTTCACCAACGGGTAAATTCCAAATCGACATTTTTCACGTTTAGCTTCATGTTTGAAAACAACATGTCCGAACCCGATTTATCTAAGTGTCAGCAGGTTTGCAAGATTTTCCCGACTGAATACATCGATTAACTTCTCACTCTTTTGTGTTATTTGCGTGATATTTATGCATTTTCTACACCCTTGGATCATAAATAGGAGGTTTCCCAGACAACTGGGGAAACAGACACCAGTAGTTGGAAACCCAAATTCCAAAATGTCCCTGGAATCGATTCAGTCCAGTAGACCTCAGAAATTGTTAGTCACAATAATCTGCGATTCCCATTTTCCCAAAATGCGATTCAATCAAATGAGAAATGATATTCGAATAAACAGACTAGTGTGCGGAAAAGCATACAGCAGCTGCTTTTCCATGCATGTTCAATGCTAGCTTTGCTACTGAATCTCAAAACCCAGGCACTAGTAGTTCTAAACATATATAAAAGCGTGAATTGCACGTACAAAACGGTATCCCGGATTCTTGATTTGAAATCTGTCAGAAGTGCGTTTGGTATGGCCTAGATTTTGCTTTAAAACATGCACGTAGAATCAACTGACTTCATTTAAATAATAACGATCTCACATTCTTGTCTAGTGACAGCGAATATCACTTTAGGCAATAACAACAGTATTTTATTGAATTCATCATTTCGATAGGAGATAACAGTTATATTACATAGGTGGTCCACTGATTGTTAATCTTACCATGCCAGCTTGTCGGCATAAGAATCTACTCAGTTTGTTTCACGTAGTTCTCATCGACTTTCAACGCGAACGTTGTAAGCTTGTGTTTAATTATATAAACCTGTCGATTATTCATACCGCCTAACAAATGCCGCAGCATTTATTTGCTAGTTTCAACCTTTTCCTCACTGTACGTATTCCATTAGTCATACTGTAACTGAACAACTTTAATCGCTGTGTGTTATCTGCTAAAAGAAAGTCTGAGTCGACAAAACCAACTTAAAGTGAAGTAAACTGGTGCCCTTCATACGAATCTAGTGAATGGCCATGTCACAACGGAAACATACGGTGGTCATGGGGCTCGGAGTTTTTATGTTCCACGACAAGCAGTGGGTAACCCAAAAAGCGCGGGCAAATTAAGGCAGTATTTGACTGTAAGGCAAGGTTAGGTGATCACTCGCTGAACGACCATCTGTTACGTGGTCCCACTATTGTTGTCAGTTGCGTTGTGATATTGCCGTGTCTTAGACAATATCCCATCTCCATGTGTGCCGACTTAGAAGACATGTTCCTGTTGGTAAGAATCCGAGAATGGGATCAAAATGCACTCCGTTTTTTGTAGTATGAAGATGGGATCTCCCAGTAATTTGCGTTAAGTGCAGACGCACTATTCACCCTCTCGGAGCCGTATCTATCCCGTTTTGGGTGTGATATGCGTCAAAGAAAGTTGCGCATTGCTTAGATATGAACAATATTTAGCTACCTCCAAAGCATTGCTCAACAGTTTCTATGTGGACGATCTCTTAAAGTTAGGAAATGATGAAAAGGAAGCCCGTAATTTGGTGGAATGTATGTGTAACCGTTTAATTTAGGGATTGCTTAATCTGACCAAATGGGTAAGTAACAGCCGAAGCGTGTTTCCAAGCCTTCTTTGTTCCGCAAAGTGTTTTCAAGTTACATCTACAGAGTATTCCGTCCCACCTACTCGTCCCACTTTGGGTTAGCTTCGTGATGCTTTCTAGATAAAATAAAAAACACTGGAGAACGGAGTTCTGGATGATGGTGGTATGCTAAAGCACAGTCATCTGCGGCAGCTTAACCGCCTGATGTTTGGCATGCTGTTGTGCGTCGGAGGCCAGTTGCAACCGAATGGTCTCTCAGAGGATGCAAAGGTTGTGATAATGTGACTCAACGGGCATATAATCACTGATTAGATCATTGGATAACACCAACACATGGACGAGCAAAGTACCAGCCGTTAGAAGGAGGCTAATCCAGGTTTTACACGGCCGATCAGTCGTCCTTGGTATTGTAAGACGATATATTATACGTCAAAGAGAATCGGCGCCACTGTGCGCATAGCAAATGGCACAGATACACTTTGAGCTTGCCACCTCTACTGGACATGCGTTCACTTTTGTTGGGATAGACTTCTTTGGATCCTTTTACGTGGGGCGCGGCATATCTAAGGAAACCTTCACGGGCGTTTGTACACCTGTTTATGTACCCGAGTGGTTCACATTAAAGTCACAGATAATAAAGTTTTGCTGGCCCAAGAGGTAGGGTGAATTTTTGGACCTCCCGAAGTAAGCCATTGGGGTGGTGTATGAATAAAAATAATTTAATCTGTTCAAGAAGTTTGGCTTGCCGCTTGGTATGGTCAGCGGCTGAGGGCTAAATTTCTAATGACTTTTTTGGCGGATGTTGACGGAATATTTAATGATTGTCTAATAATACGCGTGACGGTGGACTCCAAGGACTTGACACCTCTAAACACGAATGAATTGAATAAATTGAAGCAAGCTCCATCACTAGTATGTTTGTTTGTGTGGAAGGATGAAAGTGCTAGCTAATACCTTTTGGAAAGGGCACAGATTTGAGTAAGCAGCTTTGCTGCAGGAGAGACTTAGGTGACAGGATGATAACAAAAATTTTATCGTGACTTCCGAAAATATCTCTGGGAATCAGCGGTCGAAGCAAAGTTTGCCTTGTTAGAGTAGTTTAACTCGCTTATCTCATGGAATGCCTTAGCTTGAAGTATGAAAGTTGTGTTGGCTGAAGAGCGTCTACAGGTAATTTTCTCCACCACAATACCACTTTTGTTTAACATGCTAAACAAGTTTTGACTTTTTGTTGCACATAATCTTATTCTTATATAACTGGTGCTATTTGATCTAGCGCATATGTGGTACCATTAGGGTGCATTGATGATAGTCGGCCTACATTAGTGGAGTGTGGAACACTGCTCTCAGTATCAAATCAATGGGCGTTTGATTTCTGTGGTGGCCACGGATGTCACTTACTCCCGCATGTTTCACTTCCGTTTGAGGGGGCGCTACACTGCCCTCCATTGCGCGGTTTTCATCTTGGACACTGGTGAACTGCGGCGTCTCCTTATCATTTTTTGCAGTGATTGGACCTTCCTTGCAGTCAAAAAGATCGTTTAATTTTTCTGCACGTTCTGGTTCGACTTTTCTCCTCTTCAACATTTCCCCAGTATTTCGTCTATCATTGCAGGTTTTGACCACGGGAGCCCAAACACATTCATATTTCATGTCTGGTTTTTGTTTTTTCTTATTTCCACTGCACCATGGTTGCACAAATTTGATCTTGCCTTGCGCGTGCCTCCCGGAAGTCGAGAAATATACACAGTGCTACTAAACCTGTCGCCTGTTGTCCCGTTGTTCATACAAGAAAACGGACAAACGGGCACTAGAAAACAAAGGGTAATAACATATCACTCCTTAATAAAAGAACCCCATTTTCTGTAACCCCGGTGTTCCTATACCAGACGGGGTATACAAAGACTGCCGACTTCGGGCACATAATTACAGTGGGAATTTCAGTCACTGGGAGATACAATGATCAATGTCATGGAACTTTTAGGTTGATCTACCTCCCAAGTCTTAATAACCACATGTCGCCTTTTTTGCTCAACCACGACAGAGGTACACAAACAACAGAAAATAAAATCGCCAACTTGTTTACTGTTCCCGATGGCCTGCCTCTAGAAATGGTGAAGCCAAGCATTAGTAACGCCTGTGGCATGGCTCATAACAAGTGCATATTCAATAGATTAAGAAAAATGTCTTTAAGCCAAGATTTCCTGTTAGCTTCCCAATTTTCAGATGAAACTATGGCTAAAGTATCTACCATCAACCGTCAGAATGTTGCCAAAACACCCAATTCGAAAAATTTCAAATATTTACTGAAAAATCCCTTACAAACGGGGTTGTTCGCGGATCAAAAATAATCCTGTGGCACCCGTTTGTCTACAGCCCCAAAACACTATCACTCACACAATCTCCAATTCCATGAAAGGTTCAAAAGTATCTCTGTCTGGGATCCCTTTAAAGCAGTTAACTAAGGTGGACGTGGATCTGACCAGTTCACCCTCTTCTACCCAACCTCGGAGTAAAAGACCCCAACTGGTGTTTTCTCGAGACACCTCCAACCAGAAATCGAGCGACTTAATCCATTCCCCCATGATTGGTCCCGAAATACCAGCTCACTGCTAGAAAACGTCACTCCAGCAGCCTTCGCATTCAGTGTCAAGTCCCATAGTCTCAAAATCTAGCGGAAGAATTCCTGTTGCCCCAAAGATGAGCAGATTCACCTATTTACACCCCGTGGGCTCCAAACACACCACGCCTGCTTAAACTGGATTCGCTTCTGTTCTCCCCCAGATATGTCGGCCTTACGCAAACACAATAAGATTTCTCTCTCCAAGTCCAACCCTGAGCCAACGCCTACATACGAATAAGAGGACAGTGATAGGGTCTGCGAGTTTCTATCATCCAAGTTGGGTCTGCTCTCTGGAAGTATGACCGCTACCCACTCTCAGTGAACTTAATCCTGATCCGGCGAAGGCTAGAGCCAGTCATCCAATTGCCTTATTTCTCCTTGCCTGTGCCTACCGTCACACTATTTGTTCTGAATCCCTATAACAATAATAGTTACCAACCTATAGTGAACAACTGCCGACCTCGAGCTCCATCCTCAGAAGCGTACAGCCATAGATTTACTCCGTTAATGTGTTCTAAAACCCCTCCAACCACTCACCTGTGGCGGTCCACTTCGAGTCATTTTACTCACAGCCCCCCATAAACTGCCGACCACTGCTATGCAAATACTGTTACAACCTACGTGGACCAGTAATCTCCATTCTTTACAGGTTGGAGAGGGTATAGAACAGAACCAACTATTCCTTCCAGTCGGGTTCTCTCGCCCAGCCCTTGCGACTGTCACGCCTCCAACCACCATGGACCTCCAGTTACCCGTGGCTCACAAATCATTCCTCAGATCTCACTCCCCATACAAACCTTATCTCTGCACATTGCCAGTCGCTCCAACGGCTAAGGACCCGCTAAAGGCCAGCTTCAACCCCCAGTACCAGCGACTATCCTCATACCAACCACAGTTACCTGGGAAATACCTTCCGATTGCTGACCATAACAGTCTTTATTCGTATGCGCTACCCCTATCTCTCAGGGACTCGAGCGTAAGAAGCTGGTTAAGGGTTTTAGTAATTACTAGATTAGCTTGTTCAAAACTTAAATCTCAGCCGACAACACCACAAAATATTATGGTCTGTGTTAATAAAATGATGCTGGATTAACGGCAGCTAGTTCGGAGATAAATTTCCTCTTCTTACTGTTCTCATACGCGGATCCTTTCTTCATAGATTCCTCTACCGTTTACTTACTCTGACCACATAATTGATCCTGTCTGTGTATCGGGCATTACCGGAACTAGTATCCTTCTCCGCAGATTTTTCATCCGAGGACATATTTGAGGTTAGCTTTACCCTCCGACCTACTCATTTTGATCACCACTAATCTGCCTACTCGAATCTGGTGAACTCTTCATCGCCTGAGTGACCTGCCTAGTTTCCTAAAATAAATGTCCATATCTTACAGATAACGTCATTTGGTCGCACAATAAACCAGTCCACACTAACAGATTTCAAGTGGCACTTGTTAATGAATGAAACGTACGGCTTTGAAAGGACGGAGTCCTACGTATAGGTCTGTACCCTAAAGCTTAAGCTACCATCCACCGTGTGCACTTTTAATCTCGCTTTCTTTTATTAATTCCGTATGCACGAAACCCATAATGAATACAGCATGTTTATCTGAGCATCGCTGAGTGTGGGGAAACCAGACCAACGCCAGCAGTTGTCAACAAAAAAATACAGTACGGAAAATTATGATCAGGCGGAGTAACTATGCAGGTCACCTATATGGGCTCACTCAATTCTCTTTTAGAAAAATTTTGCCGGAATCAGCTTGAACCCATCAACAAGCGCAAACTCGGGCTGTGAAGAAATCGCCCACCTTAAACTTTGGATATCTGTGCCATCAGCTCAGACTTGACCCTTCGAAAGGGGAAACCCCACACCGCCCTTGCTAGGTAGACAAGCACCTGACTGCTTAGTGGGACGATCTATGAAAGCACCACATTAGAATGTCCACCATCCACCCTTCTAGTTACCAACCTACCTATTTACTCTCAACGCTCACCTGGCAAGTATGCTGACGTACAGTACAACTACCTTCGTTTTACTTTTCTTTCCTAATTAATCACGCTGGCTTATTGAACCCACTATGTGGCAGTTGTTAGCATTCTGTTCAAACACAAATAGCTGATCCTAGACTTCTCATCATCCTCCTATTTCGCCGTCTCTTTATGACATCCGATGGCAACTCCTGTCCTAGCATCAGGCTCACGCTGCCGTTCGTCACTCATTTCAGTGATGCCCCTTGCTGGCAATCCCAGGTAGTCATATCGGTGGAAACTCACACATGATCACTTACAAAGGATTTCAAGTCGTATGCGCAGAGCGGACCGTAGGCAAGACGATTTCCAGAAACAGAACAAATAGTGACTTCTATTTCTTTTTCCTTGTGACAGTCATCCGATATATTTTTAAAATTGCCATTTGCGGAGATGTCAAAAGTCGACTAGGAAACACGTTGCGAATAAGGACCATGCAGCCTAAGACCGACTGAATCATGCACCGTGTAGGCAGTAAGCAGATGGAAAATTTATAGCAAACATCCCCGTCACCAAAAGACACTGGCCTGCTGCGCATTTCAAGTTAGTCGTCTGGACCCGGAAATGCTCGTGAGAAACTGACTGTTTTCACTATTTCGAAATGCCAGGTGGAACACATTCCAGGCTGCTTCTCTCTCCCTCTCCGGTTCTTCTCCATGCTCATCAATGACCACAGTAACTATGCTCCGGATAACAGAAAGTGCAGATGCGACACAGACCTTGCCGCCTAAAGCTCCACCCCATCCTATGCTCTGGTTATTTGTCCCTGTTAAGAACCTGCAATGGAGATCTGGCGTTGTAGTATCGATCTGTTAAACCCAACAAATATAAACCAGAACTGAGAGGTGCTGACTGGCGGGAGCGATTCAAAATCAAATCGTCGGAATAGTGCACAAGGAACAAAAGAATACAGATTTCGTGTGCAGTGAGACAGATGCAGCAAAACAAACCTCACAGAAAAGATAGCGAGCGTCAAATTAGATAATGAAGAACATGATGCCAGCGAATAATCGATTTTCTCCGGCTAGAAAGCTATAAATTCTTTCGATAGGTGGGACGATTGGTGAAACAAGTTTGGTGTGAACGAATGTACACGTGTCCTGTGAGCGTACATAGAAGTTCTGTGGAGCGGCGACGGGGGAATTATTGAATTTCGGGAACCGATTGAGGTTTCAGCATGAACAGAATTTGTTTGCAATGATCAGCGTGCAAGTAATATCACATTGGCTTGGGCCAGACGTCGAGAAACGGTTAACGACCAACAATGTGAAAGACAAACTTAAACTTTCCGAAGCAAAACGTTGAAAAAGAACTGGGCCAGCTGTAGTATGATCAGCGGAGACAAATTTCTAAGACGACTATATAGGGACACAGAAGGGACTAATTAATAGAGGCCGGGAAAACGAAAGGAAGGGAGAAGCAGTGCAGGAACTTCGACACAGCATATGAAGAGTAGTAAAGTAACATATGCCTAATTCGTGTCATAGACAAAAATACGTTATTGCTACGCATGGATGAAAGATTGTGTTTGCTTCAGTCGCTGAAACGTGCAGGACAGACGACCGCCTGAACCGAATGGGAGACAGAATTCTCATTCGCAGTGAGCTGGGTCGAGAACGTTGCTGGGCTAACTGGCTGCTGGATTGAAAATCGGATGACAGCTTTGCACGAAGCCAAGGTGGTGCCAACTGATTGCTGCCCTATCCATGAGACATTAACCTTTCCGAATGCCCGACAAGCAGATAGCTCTGTGAGTCCTGTTTCAACACGGAAGTTTCGTCAGAAAGCTATGTAAGGTTAACACGGAATCTCAAAACATTAGGTAATACGCTATCATCAGTGTATATGGCTTTGAGATATTCAATACTTGTGGTATCGACGCGACCGAGTCGATCAATTGTGAAGGTCTTAACTTGATGTGAACTTACAGGAAATGGACCCTTGTAGGACTGCCGTAACGGAATCAATCCGGATAAACAGCAAAGACTGGACCGTTGGGCAGAGCACTTCAAGAATCAGTTT
>LUCM01004556.1:0-11426 GCA_008360955.1 Fasciolopsis buskii | reverse complement strand
CCATGTCTAACGGACGATTCTCCGGCTTATTCTACGAGAGTGGTTATGCTACAGTTGGTTTGCGACATCTGGAAGCAACTGGATTTTCTCCTGGACGCCCCAGACCCGCTAAAACGAGCAACATGCGTATATTAATGAATTTTTTGCAGGATGCCGCCTGTTTGACACTTTTGTCACGAGTTTGAACGTGGATATTTTATCTTGTTAACCGACGGAAATCTATTGACCTACGCACGTCATGCGAAATCTGGCAGCTACTGCCAACGATATGCCAGACACGGACGCCACGTTTCGGAGTTCATGATGATCGTCAAATTTAATAGCAGACACGTTATTAAGCCAACAAATTATGTCGTTGCTCCTGTCGTCCTAGACCTTATTGGAATTTTGGATCCAGTTATCGCAGGCAGTCTATTATTAGCCTCTTCACGACACATCCAGCCGTCCGTGAACGAAGATGCCAGTATGTGGGCTTGAAAATATTTGCAGTTCCAACCATTTATAGTGAACAGGGACATAGCTCTGCTAATCGGTGCCTTCGCCAGGCCTGTTGCTAGTTTCGATCACGTTCATATAGACATTTTGTTCCTCTAATCCATCAAACTAGCATACCTATCTACCAACGGGCATCGATAGATTCAGTAGACGGCCCGAACCTACTTCCGTCTTTATTCTCAAATAGAAATCTGTGACATGATATTTTGAGGAATGGTGAATAACTGTTTATGTTGGTCTCCATATTCCCACAACTGGCTGGGGGCTAGAATTTGAGCTCAATTTATCTTCTTTCATTAGTATTGTGCCAGATACGGAGCGGAGGAGTACGACTGCTTAGCACCCACTATAGAACAGCTCATTCAAGTGATTCCGTCACGAAACTGACAACCGTTCTTGATTCTCACACGAATGCAGATTGGTGCAAAACTTTACCGCAAGGCCTACTTATTACTAGACCTTACCAAAAGGCAGACGTGCAATGTTCCACGGTAGAACTTGTTTCCAGAATGATGTTTAGACTACCTGGAGAATTCTTTACGACACGTGGTCCCGATTCGTTCGTTACAAAGACATACGTTACTATCCTGCCAACGTTCTTTTGATACCCTTCCCAGACGCCAACGTTAGGTATTCCATCCGACCGAACTGTACACATGTTTGCATAAATTTATCCATTATCATCATCGTTCAGCATTAAGGCAAGCCTCATTGACCACCGCCTTTCCCAATAGTTACACGTTTCTATAAGAGTGAATATCCAAGGGGAACAGGGAGTGGACCTACACAGGTGGGAAAATGTAACATGCTGCTGTAGCCAACATACGGAACGCAGTATAACTATACAAACACACTTTTTCAGTCATTCTGACTCGATAGAAAATGACAACACGATCGCCACTGTTCACGGTTTACTGCCATATCCTTCAGTGTCTCCAGCCAGCCAGTTGACGGGTCCCTCGGACCACGAAGATAGAGGACACCTACTTTACCTGAGTTTGCTGTACATTTTCTCATCCCGCGTTGTTACGTCTTCTGTTGACCTCCAGGTGGCTTCTTCCATTCCTTAGGAGGAACACGAAATATGGCACGATATGGTAGATGCATGTTCGCCATATGCAACATGTGACCCGACCAGCGTAGCCTGCTAAGTTTCATACGCTAAAACAAGGTATTCTTAGAGCTGGCACCTAGTAATAGATTCCTCATCTCTATTTTACTCATCCGGTCACTCCATCCAATCCTAGCTACACTACGTAGACACCGGTGGTCGAAATCCTCTAGCCGATGAGCATCAACGCGAATATTCTATGTCGCGCAACCGTACAACAGAGGTGAATGCACTGCAGCACAGTACACACGACCCATCAACTTCAATGAAATATCAGGCTGACGCCACAAGTGCTTCAGTCCAGCATAAGCTGCCCGAGCCTTGGATATACGCGTATTTACCCCCACTTTCGAGCAGCCACCAAGGTAGGTGAAACTGTCCACAGTCGTTATTTCCTCTCCGCTTAGCACCAAGTTCGGCGCTGCTGTCGTCCAGGTGCAAAGTACATGCCAAATCAAGCAATAGACCTCGAGAGTCTATCTAGTGCCCGTTGTGCATAGTCCGCTTCAGAAGTCGAATACTCGACTGCACTTTCACTTCCGTTGGGGGATCAAGTGACACCTCCCAAGGATTCGCAGCTGCAGACGATGGACTAAATACGTTAGCGTGTGGCCAGCCAAACTGATTCTTGAAGTGCTCTGCCCAACGGTCCAGTCTTTGCTGTTTATCCGGATTGATTCCGTTACGGCAGTCCTACAAGGGTCCATTTCCTGTAAGTTCACATCAAGTTAAGACCTTCACAATTGATCGACTCGGTCGCGTCGATACCACAAGTATTGAATATCTCAAAGCCATATACACTGATGATAGCGTATTACCTAATGTTTTGAGATTCCGTGTTAACCTTACATAGCTTTCTGACGAAACTTCCGTGTTGAAACAGGACTCACAGAGCTATCTGCTTGTCGGGCATTCGGAAAGGTTAATGTCTCATGGATAGGGCAGCAATCAGTTGGCACCACCTTGGCTTCGTGCAAAGCTGTCATCCGATTTTCAATCCAGCAGCCAGTTAGCCCAGCAACGTTCTCGACCCAGCTCACTGCGAATGAGAATTCTGTCTCCCATTCGGTTCAGGCGGTCGTCTGTCCTGCACGTTTCAGCGACTGAAGCAAACACAATCTTTCATCCATGCGTAGCAATAACGTATTTTTGTCTATGACACGAATTAGGCATATGTTACTTTACTACTCTTCATATGCTGTGTCGAAGTTCCTGCACTGCTTCTCCCTTCCTTTCGTTTTCCCGGCCTCTATTAATTAGTCCCTTCTGTGTCCCTATATAGTCGTCTTAGAAATTTGTCTCCGCTGATCATACTACAGCTGGCCCAGTTCTTTTTCAACGTTTTGCTTCGGAAAGTTTAAGTTTGTCTTTCACATTGTTGGTCGTTAACCGTTTCTCGACGTCTGGCCCAAGCCAATGTGATATTACTTGCACGCTGATCATTGCAAACAAATTCTGTTCATGCTGAAACCCATCAAGTTTTATCAGTATCCAAAGCACCATGCGTCGGTCGGCCTACCGTCTCCAAGCATTTACTACCAAGCGTCTCGTCCGCGACCAATTCGTTCAGCTAAAGTTACTTGTTCTATTTTATAGTAAAAGGGCAGTTGCTTGGACGGCGGAAGATATATACACATTACTGATACTTGTCTGAAGTGCTGACGATGCTTCTGTGTGTAACCAATCTGCAGCTATTGGAGGCGGTAAAATGTGTAGAATCTGATGGATGAAACCTCAACTCTGGAAATGAAATTGAGAAATTAGTTACAACACAATAATCGAGCGCCGAATGGATCTTTCCGGCAAGTGCTTAGTTTGTAACACAGCAGGGCACTTGGCACGGTTTCATACATGCGTATTCATCATCTTGCTTTTCTGTTCTCTTTTGTTGTAATCTGGTAGTTTTCCTAGAGCTGATCTATTTTCTAGGGTGTGAAGGTAGCAACATTTTCAGATACGATGCTAGAATATCAGTGGCGACTCATGTTGAGGATTCAGGCATAAAACCCTGCGCGTTACAAGTAATAGGAGGATCAACGTTGGGAGTAATAAATGGGTAGCAGATGACCCACTAAAAGGAAGGATTAAGATACAGCACATCATGTCGTCCGATAACAGGATGGAGGAAACTGTTGTGACAGTCAACCTAATCATACGCATGTGTCAAAAATTGATATGAAGACAAATAAACTGATAGCTGGAATCAATGCAATCTAGTTGAAACTTAGAATGAATTGCGCGAAATTAGTACTAAGGGCGGCAGCATCATTAGTTCCAGGATGTTCCCTGGAACGCGTAGATCATTGTGTCCAGCAGTAGGCAGGATTTATAGCATCATCAGATGACCAGTATAACTTTTGTGACTGGCAGGAACATCGGATCAACCTGATTGCGGGGTCAGTGCATAAAGCAGTATACAGGCTGATACACACATAAAATCATGTCAGAAGCGGAGAGGCATAAGGAGCACAAGGGATTTGTGTGAACCTTAGGGGGTTTAGTCGTATCATCACCCGAGATGAATTTTCCGCTCCCACAGCTGGAAGAGAAATATGAACAATTGCACGACGCGTAACTGTTCGCTTTAATCAGGCTATGCAAAACTAGCAAAGGCACCGAAAGACAAAGCGTCAGAGAGAAAATGTATGGGTTTTTACGTATGCACTTTGGAGCGTGCAGAGAAACAGAGCTTCTCAGGCGAAAGCTGTTGTAAGTCCTTGGCTATGTAAAGGGTATCGTGGCTTACAGAGACGATATCTTTGTATTCAAGGACGAGCAACGAATGTTTGCCTAGATTGACACAAGCCCTGGAAAGAATCAATTTTTGCCTGAAATAATCAACACCATATCTCACCTGGCGTAGCAAAACCTGCCGGATATTTCCATATCCACTTTAGCTTTGTCCAATTTGTTGCTTGATGAAGGCACAATGAATACGTCCTGGAATGAACGCAATAGATTTTGGATTCAATGGCTGCCTGCTCACTTGCAACATAAATCTTTAAACCGCTTTTGCGCACAATTAATCAGATCTGCAATCTACACTGGTATCTTCAAAGCTTACCCGTTGATTGAGCCCCATGTACACCATTCCTACCTGTTTGTCCGTTGTTTTCAAGATTGCATTACTAATCTACCGTTTTGCCTGTTTTACAAAGATTATCCGGAAAAAAACCGCTGCATTTGAAGAATTCAGCCAAACATGTAGCTGCTTCTTTTATAACTCTGACATTTTTCAACCATACAAAGGAATATCAGTATCTGTAAATTTTCAGTAAGGCATATGGTTGAAAGTTCGCCTCATTCTGCACATCTTTCCATTTCACATCACTAGTAGTGTACAAACAACTATGTCGTACACCATGCTTCTTGGGTCCCCTGCCAAATCCCCACATGCTTTGCAACGTATCTATAATTTTCAGCAAAACATCCAACTTATTTAACAGTTACCGCTTTATTCGTTTGCGTCGGACCACTAGGACAATCCGTTCAGTTATTTATAGCTCCTAGATACCGTCGAACCTCTCCAAGCGACGGCACACGCCATCTAGAACCACTAACTACCGCAGTGGGCCGTATCAGGCCATGTCCCCTCTATTCTTCCTAAGAAAATGGGGTATGCCAACTGGAAAATAAGGGCTCAAAACGCATGCCACACTGAAGCTCATTGGCTTTGGTCAATTTTTGACCTGGCCAGCAGTAAACCCGAAGATGCTAAAAGTCAAATAAAAATCAAATATTCGGACAACTGGAGAAACAACAAGAATGGAGTTCCCATACTTACCGACCATACAAGGATGTCAGTGATCACTTTCTTGTTGCAGTAGGGTAAATATTTGATTTTCTTCCACGAGAAACGCATATGGTTATTACAAACGTCAAAAACGTAGTCATTTTTAACTTCCCCGTCGTCCGCAGTCTACCGTACTATTTATAATGCTTGCAATATGGCTCATATTCGTCATCTCTCCTCCAGGCTACAGAAAATTCACTTTCCAACGACAGTCCAATTCGGTTTCAGTTCCATGACAAAGTATTTGCCAAGGTTTTCATGTTCCGTCGACAGGCCATTATCGCATATGCACCAAACGAATGTATCAATGTTATTGCTGATTGAACGTCCTTCCAGAGATAAGTCGGCCATGTTACTAAACGCGATAAGCATTCATCTGGCTGTAATACCCTTTTGTTTCGACCGCTGTCGTTCTTGATAGACCATCTAGGGCCAAATCACAACGAGTTCCTTGCCTCCATGTACGCTGCTTTTGATAGTGGACCCCGGGTGCTTCAATTCAGCCTCCCAACAATCCCCTTAACAGTATAAATATATACGTATAAACAACGGTGCTTCTGGTTGACTCCGAATAAAATTCTTGGTCGTCTGATCAAGCTTTAATATGGTATAATACAGCTCATCAAACAGCATAGCTCAAAGATGAAGGGAAAAATGTGGAGCCGTTAGGATTAGGCATCGTTTCCAAGAGCGTTAACGTTAGTCATGTTCGGCACAACGCCCAACTTCAAGACACCAACATTGCATATCACAAGGTAAAATTGGTTTGAAGAACAACGGTAAAAGTCAAGATATGTCTGAATCACCCTAAGTTTGAAACGCAAATCTGCAACGAAGATGGTCAATTAAATTTTGAGTGTCGGATAAAATGTTTGCAAATCTGGCCAGAAAGACAAGGAAAAAACGGAGTAGGATAACGGATGAGTGGCACCAAATTGGAGATGGAAGCTAAAGGTTATGCACCGTGCGGTGGTGTCTGCGGCCAGTAAAAAGGTTAAAAACCAGTTGAAATTGTGGAAAAGAGGAGGATAATGATTTGGAAAATGGAATATCATTGCTTGAAGGCTTAGTAAGAGAAGGCATTACCAGATAAGGGGTGGAAAAGGAAGAGTAGTATGCAATATGTCTAATAAATATCAATGTCAATGTGAAATGAGGATGGCTCTTTTCGGCTTCTCACAATGAAGGATCTGATTAGAGAGATTCACAGGAAGAATAATAGTACAAAGAAGGGAATTGTTGAGGGTATTCAGAGCTTTGACGAAATCTGAAAGGCAGGGATTGTATGTGGATTTTTACTTAAATATTTACTGTTATTGTGACGTGTTAGCCGCAGTCAAGTTAGGCTGTTTAGTCTACTCATAGCACGTTGCCATTGGGATCATATTAGGCGGTCCCCAGTTCCTGGTAGATATGTAGCGGGGACTGTAAGTTGTAATCGCGCATCATACAGATTCCGTTTCAGCACGGTTCGACCTGCAGTATTATACGAGGTGCATCTAGACAGTCTAAAATATTGAAGGGGAAGAGACAGAACGCATGAGAGTCAGTGATAGTGCCACGTCTACCAGTTAGACAACGTCAGGCATAGCAGTATTACATTGGTTTAGACCATTCCACTTACCCTGCATTCAGACAGGGTTATTCCTATGTAATATCAATGTCATACTAGTATAGTGGGTTGTTTTGCGTTTTCAGATGGAGTGGTATGGAACACAGAGGCTAAATGAGAATAGAAGGAACGGGTAAAATCTTAGGCCTTAGGTAATCTGTTAAGTTCAATTGCGTCAGGAGGCAAGGCTCTCTCTTGGGACTTGGCAAATAGGAAGTATATCGGGGTGGGAGAAATCCGGAGGGCTACGCCTGCGGGAAAAGTAAAGAAAGGAAGAGGTAAATGAGTTGATCTGTAGGAATGTTTCAAGAGAACTGAAAACTGGAGCAGGGGTCAATCGCTAGTGACTCAAAACCATTTGGAGAAGTTTGAAAAGTGGCTGTCGCTGGTGTAGTTTACGGAAATCAAAATGGATTTGGAAATAAATAAGAATATTTGCCTTCGGCTGGCGTAGAATAAGCAACATTGATAGAACATTAACCTTTATCGTTTTAAGACTTAAGGTATTAGATGTCCACGTAAGAAAGGAAAAAGTCGCGAAGAGAGTATTAAGGAGTTTCAGCGTGACCACACGTTGGCTCTTCTAGAGGAAATGTGGATAAGTTCCCAGCTCACATATGGAAGACAAAGGGGTAGGTGGAAACTTATATGGGCGAGAGCAAGGATTCATGTGGATGTACCAAGGAGATAATTACCCTCTAAGTCTACAACCTGCGAGCCAATAGCATATCCGGAAAACACGGACAATGTACCCATTTCCCTTTTGTAGCATTGGGTCTAGGCTGATGAGAAACAAACCTAATGCTAAAGGCCGACGACTTTCTTGTCAGCTCGATTTCAATTTTCGTGTTTATCTATTTCCTAACAGAAGAGGAGTTGAGCACATATATAGATTTTAAACAGTTCCTCCGTCCGACGATAATTTTCCGCGCATTAGCCGCAGCCTGCATCTCAACTGGCATAAGTTCCAGCTGCCTATCATTGACCCGCGCTGCTTCAACAGTCGCAGCATTGAGTCGATCTAATTCACCAGTCATCATCTTATTCGCCTCTAGTTCTTCTCAAATACTTAGCGAAATAACGAGTTTTGGTGCCAAGTTTCGGATTACTTTGATGAAATCGCTTTATTTCGTGTCTATTTCTGTAGACGCAATGAGCACCTTTCGTTTTGTCGCTAAACTCAGTCACCCAACTGGAGAGGAAAGCCACAAAGGAACTGAGGTCAAACACAATACTAGCCATTCCCAGACGTTCGGACACCACCGTCTCATTAAGCCGAAATCCGCACAGGCTATGCTTCCCCTCGCACACGCCCTAGGTTTTTCACCAGCGTTTACCCATATCATTTAGCGTAGCCTACAGATTGTGCCTCGGCTTTAGTTAACCAAAAGAAAATGGAAAAAGTGATGACAAAATGTTATTATAGTTCCAATAAACTTGATTTTTGACCGCTGGTAATATTCCTTCTCCCTACGGAAATATCCTTTTCGACTGAAAAATGGGGATTTTTAGTATATCCAAACGTTTATCTTTTTTCTTGTCCTCGACCACGGATAGCATTCACAGTTGCACAAAATGAAGATTTTTATGCGATTTCATAATGATTCACATTGACCTGGCTAACCAGACCCACGTAAATTCAAATAAATTGATGCCTCATTGCCGTCTCCAAATGGTTGTCGCATCAGTTGAACTAACGACAATACTTTCGCAGACTCGATTTATCAATTCATTTCTTCCGATTCCCGCCTAGCAAATATCCGAGTAGGAAATCCATTTTTCACACATTTACTTCAACCTGGTGTGCAATCACTTTAACCAGTTGTTGTGTACCCTATGAAACCCAAACCAACGAAGGCATCTCCGACATCTGGTATGACTCCACTGAATTTGATTTTAATATGTCGGCATTATTCGTTGCAGTCAACTCTGCTGTCTATATCGTTCGCCATTATTTCTTTCTCCAACATTACCCTATATCATTCAATTTAATGAGCTGTGCTTGCGCTGTTTACCTTTTTGTGACCTACAATCATACATTCCGAATGTCTCTCGGAGCACCTCGACAAATATTTTGTTATTATCATTATTATTAAATGCCCGAAGTTGCTTGGCGATCACAAGGACCAGTGAATAGTTTATTGTGCCCGCATTTTCAGGCGATATCGGCATTGGTACGGTGCTAGTACAACCATCCGGTGTGATCAAATAACCCAGTCGATTACTAAACAGTTCAGAAAAGAAGTAAACCAACACTATAAAATAATGCTTGGCGATAGTTTTGGCACTGGTAAAATAAAAGACAAATTCAATCACCATCAGGTTTTGAACTAAAATAGACCAAAAATCTCCTGCATTGCTAATGTTGGCACATGATCCCATATCAACACTGGTTTGGTGGGCAAACCGGGTTCATGAATCCGATTTCCCAATGCACGACTTGCGTGGCCGAGAAAACAAAACATCTGATGCAATATCCTGTTCAACTTTAAACGGGCACTGGCCGGCCGAATCGTTACCGGCACATCAAGTGATTCCGAACGATAGTATGTGAACACTGAGGGGTGTGGTGGGCGACAAACTCGCACGCACGGTCGGCCACTATATTCAAGCCAAAGCCACATCGAAAAAGCCCACTTGCAATATATGACTTACTGCAAATATCTGATTGCCTTGACACAAGAAACGATCAGCGTATGGTCTGGGCTGAGGCCTAGGCTATTTTCGTTTATTCCGGCACAGTAACAGCTTACGCGTGGGACAACGATGTCCTCAAATTACAAGGAAGCAAAATTTTCTAGCTCAAAATACGTCGACATATTGACGGTTGCTTGGGGACACGTGGAAAATGTTAGCAGAAACAAGAAATAGTGGCAATAATGCCGCCAGCGGAACCAATTCTTTCACAGCGAATGTTGCAGATCTAAAGATTGGACATTTTCAGCTCAATAACGATGATTTGGCCAGGACGTCGATGTACATTTGCAGCGATTATTACAGACCAGGGTCCATCCCTCTAACCAAATCAGGTTAGCGATATGTAAGAACACTGAGGATTTTGAAGGGAACGAAAGTCTCAATGTCATCTCAAACAAGCGTGATGAGATGAAAAATTCAACGGAGCAGAGAGAGAACAATTTAACAAACACCGAAAATAGTGTAAATATGGGCTACTCGATGCATATGGTATTGACCATACAGCATCGAACCAATGAAAAGCGGCCTCTCGATTAAGCAACAAGCACTATGGCAAAAAGCCTTCCAGTGGACAAATACCGTTGCAGCGAAATATAGGCGAAGCACAGCCATGATCAGATAGACAGGAAAAATCCCAAGCTGCCAGCGACAGTTCAACGCGATACGCCTGACAACTGAACCAACCCAGCCATGAACATGCACCGGGGTGTTCTTCACACGGTCAAATCCGCCCGGAAATCATCACTTGGTTAGAACATGGATCCTGCTTGAGCAAGGTATGAGAAGAATGATTATATATGGCGGGGGAAATTAATTATCAAATCCTTCGTTGAACATACTGGGTACCCATACGGAAGTAATTTGTCAGTGCCTTCAAATCATTTACGTTCGCACCACAAAAACCACAAAAACCTCAAACAGGCAAGCACCCCATGAACTTTGTACCAGCAAGGGTCAAACATTGGGATAAAAGAATAAAGCCACGGCCTGTGGAATCCAAGGGCATGAATAAGTAGAGGACAAGAGAAAAGGTGCACCACATCAACCAACCCATATTTTGGCGGCAGATTCCGGTTAAGATAAAGGATGTGCTCATCTCCGGAGTAACAGTTATACGGGTAGATGCCTCACTAGAGAAACGAAATCATAAAATCTTATGGTTCCACCTCACCCGTGAGAAGTGGAGACCATGATTAATTGCTTGGAGCATTCAGGCTGTTCGGAAAACGGCAAATGCTGTCAACGAAAATGACGACGCACTGGAATGCGGCCGATACTGTCTAAGACGTTTCCTAAAATGGGATATAACATAAACAGGCGAAATGAAATATTTGGTTTACTCCGAAGAATACGCCGAAGACGATTGGCCCCGTGGTAGGTGAGGCACAGCCCTGTCTGCAAGAGGCAACAGCTAACCCTAGAATGGAATCCAAGGAATAGGAACACAATCGATTCGTAGATTGAAAAAGAATAAACAGAAAGCCACTGAAAGAAACAGTGGTCAGAGAAACTAACGTCCGAGTTTGACATGGCCACAGCAGCTAAGAAAATTCCTAAGGTACTTTAGTTACACCCAGACCAAATGAGCCATACGGGCGGCGTGGAAACATCAGGCTAGGGAAAGGAATTCCCGGCGGATGTCAATGAATTGATGGCCGAATTCCCCCGGAACAACTTTAAGGCAGCAAACCGGAATGTTGGATGACTGCTAACTGTCA
>LUCM01004554.1:44366-73605 GCA_008360955.1 Fasciolopsis buskii | reverse complement strand
CACTCTTGCATTTATCAATGAAGACCTAGAGTCTCTTGATAACTGGTGTTCCAAGTGGCTTATGAAGTTCTCTGCTGACAAAAGCTTTCTGATAACATATAAATGCCATGTTCCTCCGGGTGCCCTCTCTATAAACGGCATGCCAATTCTTGTATCACACACAGTTAAGGACTTGGGGTTACAATACTCCCGCTCTTTCAAATTCCTTGAGCAGGCCGACTATCAGACCGCTATAGCCAAGAGAACCGCCACAATGTTCTTAAGGGAGATCCACACTCAAGACTGCAGAATTATCACCTTCAAGTCCCATGCTAAGCCCCACCCGAGTACTGCCCGATTGTCTTCACGCATATGCGTAAAGTCGATCGAATTGCAATCGAAAATGTGCAGTGGGCGTGCACTGGAAATCTCCTAGGTCCTTCTTCTAGTTTAAATTGCAGGGCCAGATGCGAGCTGCTTGGACTTGAACCATTGTGGCTTCGTCGAGTTAAATTAAACCTTACATTTTTCTTTAATCGTTCCCTTAATAATGACCACTCTACTACAAACGTCACAGTCGACGCCGGTAGTCCCTCATATCCACTTCGTAATAGATACTACTCGTTTAGAATACCCCTGACTCGACCATCGATCCGGGCAAATTCTTCACAGTTGCTTACTCTAAATTGTGGAACAGACACCCTAGTTCCCTGCGGTCGTGCCCAAATTTAGCCCAGCTGGAAAAGTTACTGGATGTTCAGTTTTTAATTAACCTGACACGAGCTAACATTGGGCTGGACGAGGCTTACGAACATGGGATACAAATTTAGTTCGTCACCGAATCTTTGCTGAGATCACCATCAGGGATTCGACTTCACCTCTAACTTCTTCGCTTTATCACACGTCCCCACTAATGTACTTTTTGACCTCCCTTGTTGTGATGTACCCTCTTCACCAATGGCTTGAGCAACTAACTCTCGAAATTCTCCCAATGTGAGCGGACAAAAATGTCAGCGTACTTATTGTTGGATCCATGCTCTTATCAAATCCTGTGATTTTAAACACCAACCTGTGTACTTCTCGCTCTTCATGCCATCTCATCCTCTTTACTGGCTTGGCAGAGCTGAATAGGTCGTTCTTGGTAGCCCCTAACATTCAACTACGCCTAAAACTGCTACCGTAGCTCATTTTAGTTACCACATTCTACGGAATAGATGCACTACGTTGCAGGTATTTTGGCGCGATCCAATAATTACCATAACCCCAAGCTGGCACCCAAGCCAGACCACTTCTCTCTCGCGTTTTAGATGTCGCATCCGCAGCAGACGCGCTGCTGACGCCTCCGTCCTCTTAATGGCGATTCCAAATCTGCTACTCTACCATTCCTTTTAGGAACCTGTTAGTTAGAACTGGCGCTCAAGTTCTGGCTCGGTCAACGGCAACTACGCGGATTATCGCACTGGATATCTCAACTCACATCTTTGCGATCGAGCAAAGCCACGATTGCTGCTGTCTCCGGAACGGCTTGCGCAACTCATTTTCCCCACCCGTACTGCTGACTAAGATCAAAAGATGCGACAACGTAAATGACAGCATAGAGGACATTCCTGGTTATTGTATTTAAGGAGTGTTCATACACATAGCCTCCCTTATCTGACTAGCCTCTCGGTACAGCTTACCACCATCCGTATGTAGATATTATCAATATTCTTGGAGTTCCGTATGCAAAGCTTCACAAATTTCCTCCAGATACTTTGAGACAATCTTTTTCCGCTCTCAGCATTTTTTGGCCATTTGTCGTCAGTTACGCGTTTCATCCAATTTGTCTGACGTTCCGCCTGGTTTTCACCACTTCTATCCAAGTACCGCATTACCACTGCTTTTCGTCTCTTCAGCTTAACGTTTCCGTCCATTGCGTAACGCTCCCGACGTTTGGTGCCTCTGGCCATATATCGATACCCACCGTTTGGCTCCGTCCATGTTGTGCTCCAGCAATGAGCATATTTAGTGTACTTAAACACGAAATGAATCGTATTTTGCTACTTGCAAACAGCCCTCGGAAACTATTTCTCGGTCTCAAAAATTGAGTTTTCTACTTTTTTGCTTTTCACTGGCATACTTGTACTTCCCCTATTAATTTGCAGCATCTCATTTCACCTTCCAGTGAGGTTTTGCGATAACTCAATATTGCTCCCACCATCTTATCCCATTCGACTTCCACCATCTACATTTCCTGTGCATCATCCTTGTAAAAATTTGATCTTGCCTTGCGCATGCCTCTCGCAAATCGGGAAATATACAGTATTATTATTAATTTTACATGGATGGGCTGATCAATCTAGTGTTTTGATCGTCTAGGCTGTGCGTAAGGAGAATAAACAGGTATTTGTTATTTGGACGGACAGGAAGCAACTGCTGCTGACATAAATAATGATCGAGCTACAAAGATGGATTCACTAGGGAGTGATTAAATTCAGTGTAGAAACCATGGATTATATATCACTAAGAGGCCGTGCCCTTCAAAGATAAGAAATGGTCGGGGCCAGCAGGCAAATGGAAACGGTCACTATGAAAAGAGAATATACCACGTAGGACTCCATGTTCGTGGAGATGGTATGAGGTCTGAATTGTATAAAATGAACAGTGATAACGATGAGCAGTGAGAAAGAAAGAATACGAGATTTTGATCGTATTTCATTTGGAGGGTACCGTTCGGGTTGGTCAGAACAAGATGACTTCTACGGGCCAAGATCGGTTGCTTGGAGAGAAGAGGGGGACGATGGTGAATGCATTTTTAAAAGTCAGTGGCCGGTTATGGTTGCCACACCGTTTTCGCTACGGTGTTGGAATTGTATAGGTGAGTGGGTCGGAGATAGCTGTGGGTGAGGAAACCTATACGCAAGCAAAACGATGAGGTTTATGCATATGAAGTAAGACTATTGGGCGATAGGAACTGCGTTCGCCGGATGAGGAGCGGTGAGATGCATTCGATGTGAAACTGCATGTAAAAAAGTAGCATGCGCTTGTGTCTGTTTGAAGTTGGATAGACTAGATTGATTCCTTTATGGTAGGGGTGAGGAGATTTCCTTTCCTTTCCGCAATGAACGAAAAGATGCTGTCGGACAAGTGCCTTGAATAGTGGCAGATGAACGTTAAGCATCCTAGATCCAACATGTCTTCTTGACCACCTCCTGACAATGCGGACCATGTTTGAATTCCCTCCTCACTGCGGTGTCGAGCTCCCTTGCTTGCTGCGTTTGCGCCTTCACGACCTGTTGCTCAGGTGGACCCAAGCGGCCAGGAGGATCTGTTTTTCCTCCCGTAAACCACCGACATTTGTTCAGGGTCAACGGACGATCCCAGCTGACTGACCACCGATAAATTTTATCCAGATTCCACTGGGTATCCCCACTGTTTGCTGTCCCTAATAGGTTGATGTCGTCAGCAAACATCAGACATGGACTTTCCAATCCATTAGCTATGTCTCTGACATACATTAGGAAGAGAATTAGCCCCAAGACAGACCCCTGAGGCACCCCGCTCTATAGCACTCATCTGTCCGGCCGCAACCCAGTCTCAGTGACAGCCACTGCATTTACATCCCGAGTCCTCAATGGCGACCCCAGTCATTTATCGCCCCCTACTTGAAGCACTTCTTTAGGTCATTCTTTTAACACCCCCCGCCGTCCTTTTGGACACTGAACAGGCGGGGTTCGCGTAATCGGGAGTTACTCCCAGGGCCCTTGCCGGTTTTCATAATGACCGGGATCCACACCGTCGCCAGTCGTCCACAGCATCCTTGTTTTTAGTACCATTTTTGCATGACAGACAGGGGCGTCGGATCCTAATTGGTGGTCCTGAGTGCCCCGCCCCCTAGATGCGCCTGCAGCCCTGCTGCATGGGGTGGCATTCAGTTGCCCTGCCTCGCCCAACTTTTGGATTCAAAGTTTGGGGACTAGCAGCCGCGCAGTTTTGCATCTTGGCGATGCCCCGTTTGTATCCTTAATTTTGACCTTGCTTATGGTATTACCATCCAGCTTCATGGTAATCTCATCTCGAGTAACCGTTTTTAATCTATCGGCTCACGCCAAAGACCTGTCCCTATGCCGTGTATTAGCAAACACCACCAGTGTTGGCCGTGGATCCCAGCATTTTGAGTCACTGACTTCCTTCCATCTTCCCAGGCAAAGTACTCCTTTCATAGGTGCATGCTCCGGTATTTCCGCCCGTTGGAGCAGATTTACTACGTGGTACTTTACCACCATTTCCCTCTGCTTCCCCTGTTTCACACGGCCCCGTGATCCCGAGGACGACGACAGTGCGACTCCTCCCCAATGGAGTTTTGCTGGATTTCTGCGCAACACTTAGCTCCCGGCTCATTTGATGCAGGGCTTGGTTTGCATATTAAATCCTTGCGCTTATTTCAGAGTATCTCGCGTACGGGTCGGTGACTATTTCTAATTCTTGGGTTCCTGCCTTTCTACGCTTGCTCCCTCTTGCCATAAGTCCCTTCTTATTCGGCAGTTGCTTCAGTCCTGTTTGGTTGCTTTCTGAGATAGTACTCCAGTCTTACCGCCATCAACGTGCACGTGCCCCGAGGGTCCCATTGCTTCCGGCTCTGCCCATTCAGCAGACACTACTGTAGCAGGCTCCTCGTTTACTACCGGCGACATAACCTCTACTGTCTTGTCGAGCAAAAGGTTGCCTTTGCCTTTTGCTTCCCATAGGAAGCCAGTGCGATCAGGGTCACCCAGTTTGAAGGTCCCCCTTTCATCCATCTGCGACACGGTGTGCCGTTCGCTTATCTGAGTATTCTGTAGAATGTCAATTCGTGCGAGCTTTTTCAAGCCGGGTAAACCCAGCTCTCCTTGTCGCATTGATAGTACAGCTCATAAACGTCCTCCCTCATGCCCCCACATGCACAGCAGAATCATTTATTACGCGTATCACACTGAAACCCTGTTAAAATACTGCGTTTGATGCAAGTAGGTCTCCCAAACCTCGCATCCTGTCCAGAGCCTCGCACTCAGCCTTTATTCACCTCCCAGTTGGTCTGGCTATAGATTATGGTAGTCCTGAGTCGAACAAAATGCCTCGATCACTTTTTTATCACTCTTGTACAAGGTCCGTTGGGAAAACTAAGTGGACCTAAGCATAAACAGAGGAATTCCGTGTCAGGTGCATAATCTCATCAAGTTTTCTCTTCTCTTGTGCACTCCTCTTCACATCTTGGCTTATTTTTATGCCCCGCTAAAGAAATTGCGCGGAAAACTTCGTTCGGCAATCTTCCCACCCGTTTACGACTCGTACCAAAAAGGCAAGGCTTCTTATCCCTGTTTTACTTGATTAGTTTTGATGGCCAAATCATGGCATCTGGGGGAAAAGTTCCTTCATATTTGGAACAGATTCCTATTGGAAAAAATAGATCTGCTTATTCCACACATTTTTAAGGACTTCTAGGAGATCTATCATGCTGCGGGAACAACTGCAGCTTCTGGGCACGCGGGCCATACGGCAGTTCAGTTCGTTGGACGCAGGGCAGAGTTATCCCGAAGGTTCGGACGAGCATCTAGAGCTCATTCGATTGGCATTCCTCGTTGAGAATGTCATCTTCTTTGTATTAATCTTGGCTTTCCAGCTACCTCGTTTCCACCGCAAATGATTGGCAAAGTAAAAGCTAATCTTATCATGCGGTGAAAGAACGATTACTCTCTGGGGGAAGCAAACGGGCTTGAAATGCTGTAAGTAACTCACGCGTCTCTCTCAGTTACACACGCTCACACAGACACACTGCGATCTAATTTTATCTTAAAGTTCCATGGTACGCGATTTGACGATCTCTGTGCCCAAATTATTCTGCACACCTACCATTTGCATAATCAGGGAGTTCGCTCCAGCTGCCAGCCAAGAGCGATCCTTTCACAGTTTCTTTCTGGTTATGGCGACGAGGTTTCCGTGAATGAGGGTCTCAGAAGGAGTTCCGATCGGAACTTACCTAACTTGAACTTCTCAGTTAGATCACCCGGAGCCCTTTGGCTTTCCAATGAAAGCACTCCCAGGTCACTTACCCTTCTTTTATGAGCCCACTCTTTGATCTCTACTCATGCGTGTGGCCAGTCGTTACAGCTCCAAACAGTCCTTATCTTGCTTTATGTGTGGAGGTCAATAGTAAGCGCAGCATGCCCTAAAAACGTCTTACTCGGAAGAATGAAAATCTCTGCATTCCGGCTTAGTAGCAGTAGGCTCAGCCGAAACATATCTCCCCTGGCTTTTTTGCGGTGGAAATATACCTACCAGCTTACTTTAAAGCCAATGTAATTCAGATTCCAAGGTTCTTTCTCTTACATACTGCATTTCAAGCAAACATTACATTCACCCGTGCAAATGTAACGCCCTTTGGGCTCCTTGAAATCAGGAAGCTTTTCCTCGCTCTAAGAGATAGGTTCCGTAATTTTACCCGGTTTAACGGTGAAACGATTTCTTTGCTAGAGCATTCCATACAGATGACCCAAACACTTTCAAGACACTAGAATATTCCAGTCTCGCGGCAAAGTCAGTCACGAACAATAAAACCAACGGCTGCCAAGTACCTAACATATCCTTGTGTCCGACCTTACCTCTCAGATTCGAAAGTAAATTGCTTTACGAAATAAACATTAATTGACCTCTTATATAACGCAGCAACTATGCCAAAGTCTGTCAACGTCATCAGCAAGCGAAATGATCCACAGAGTCAAACGCCTTATGGTGGTAACACTTCGATCTGTCTAAGAGTTGCTTCTTCAGACAAAACCTCTGTTTTCGAATAACATGTTGAGCGGGACACGGTTCGGAATACTCCGCCAGGTGCAGGTGACGTGCTCCTTGATAATGCATCCTATCCCCTGTCAGGCTCAATGATCTGCAGTTCAATACTTTGGATCGCGAACCATCCATGTGGATAGCCACTGCCGCACCCGAATTTTCGCGGTAGATATCCCTGCCACGCACAACTTGAAAGTTGCCCCTATCGAGAGGCGGCCCAGGAGGTTTACAAAAGCCCAGTGGATTTCGTCGGGGTCAGACCGTTTATCAGTTTATATTCCGTGGATTTAGACGAACTGCATCTTCTGTATCCTACAGTTTGTCCATGCTTTGCAGTGAGATCGGAAGATCTAACTAATTATGAGGGTACCACGCACCCTTCGTTTAGCGCTAAAGAGACCACTTAGTACATTGGCTTGCAGCTGCCATTCCCCGCAATAGAATTTCTCTCCGCTGTTACCGGGATCCTACCTCAGTGATCCTCTTTACTGGGCAAAATCATGATACCTCTTGGGTCGCACGTTAGGGCACTTGGCTAACCTTGCCTCGCAGTTGCACTGGCGATGTTGCGCTAACATTTAAGCCTCGTTTTTAGGCTTGGCACACCGACGCCTGCCTGACTGACTCGTGGACCTTATACAGGAGCCACCCTTTTTATCCTTGTGCTTTTCGGCACTCCACCTTATTGCTCTGTCCTCTTTATTTCCCCCCTCCAGGAGTGAAAGCGCTTCCTCGAGGACGAGCAGGGTTTCCTTAAGTTTCCGCCACAGGTTCTCCACATTGGTTTCTTTAGTAGCGCACGGTTGATATAGCACCATCACGAAGCTTCCATTCGTCGAGCTCCTTACAGCCTCTTACCACCTCATGCACGGCTTTGAAAGCCACAAGAACATAGTGCGCCTAACGACCTTTTTGCCCAAAAGAGCACTGGGTTGCCTCTGCCATATACTCCTCTCTTGTTTTGAAGTGCCGAGGTACATTAAGGATGGTGTACACCCAAGCTTGTATCTAATGCTGTCTTTTTATGCAGGCGCACGGCATTTATGGGCAGCCATCCTATAAAATCTTCTCCTGCTACCGCTATAGGTGTTTTAGATTTTTAGTTGACCAGCGGTCGGTCGAAATCACCCATAAAAAGTAACTTGGCAGGCGCAGATTTTGCGTCCTTCGAAGCGAGAAAGAGTCGGCCGTTTTCCCCAGCGGTCTGAATTGAGTTGCGGTGCAAGCAGGCCAAGTGGACCGGCTGTTTTGGTTATGCGGGTGTGACGGTGCATAGTCAAACGTTTCTGCATAACTCTCAGTTCCAGGCGATTTATAGCTTCTCTAGATAGGATGGCTACTCTCCGGTTGGAAAATTCTCCTTCCCCTACCCATATACTAATAATTTTCCTGATACCACTCTGGGTATGTTTTCGCCGTCGGATAAACAGGTTGCCGCAACTAAGACGATCGTCACTTAATAATCTCCAGCGGACGCAACTAGACCCCCCTGCTTGTCATGTGTTCCCCAACAGTTTGAGTAGACTATCCTTTGGGCACCACGCTGTGTGGTATCACTACAGGTTGGCTAAGGGTTGCCTGCGGCTGGCAGTGGTGGCGGCGAGTCTCGATTCTCTTTGTATCTCAGGTGACTTCCTTCGAGAAGCTGTACCCTGGGCGGTACACCACATCCTATTTTTGATTGGCATCTCGGTTTATTATAGCCATCAGATTGTCATTCTAGAATCGTTAGCAAAAAATTGGGGCCTTTTCTTAAACAGAAATATTCGCTTGCTTTCCCGAAAGTCTTATTTGGACTTGGTCCGTTCCTAAACACTTTGCTAAAATTTTGTTCAGTCTTAGACTGTCAGGTTTCCAGCTCTGATCCTGACTACATTTTAGCCCTGTATCACTAGGAAACGAAAATTTTCTCGTCCAGCTTGTTGTGTCTTAACATCAGATGTACCTATTTGCCAGTCTACTTATTTTTGTTTCACACGTTTACACTCCTCAGATTATTATTCTGCGGCTCAGTCGCATTTTCTCACTTAGGCCGTTTCGTTTTTCCCAAAGTATCATGATTCCACTGTCGCGGTCCATGGTCCTTTACGGCAGTCCATTTTAGGTCTGTGTACCCGTTCAGGCCCATTCTGGAGAAACATACTCTGCTGAATTAAACTCCGCTTCGGTTTGCGACCTGTTGCAGACAGCGACACATCCCACTAAGTCTAGGATACACCCATGTATAATATATATGAAAACTGTTTGTCTCATCAGAATAATTCTTGTGACTTTTCTGGATCCCTTGGTCTTGGGATTTCCCCAGGTTTAAAAATACCTCACGAATAAACCCTATTCTTAGATATAGCTGCACAGTAGAACCTTCGCACTGCTAAAGTGAATTTCGCAAATTGCTTCTTTCTTTCTAAATGCCAAATATTGCTTCAACCAGTTAGTCTGCCCCACGAACTATACGCGAAACTCTTGGGCCTATCCAATTGTTAAACATTTATCTTTTCATACCATCTACTTTCCGTAGCTTTTCACTGTAAGATATACTTTTTTACGAATCTGCCTTCGCAACGCGTTAGTTAAACATAGGACACCTTAAAAGACCCGTGCATACATGTATTGCATTACTGATACAGGTTGCCATATTTTAGGCATTTCTCTAGTTACCACCCCTTCCACCACATGTACTGTGCTTGTTTGTATCATTTTTCGATTTTCGTCAGCCTTAGATAATGGCTCTGCGTTTTGTCGGCCCTCTCCCCCAGCCGTTCCCTTGCGTCGCTCACACGGTCTTAAATAGACTTTACACGCGATTAACAGCCTTGATTATTATCCAGGATATCTTAACCAACGTAGCAAATAATATTGGTAATCGCAGAGTCCTCTTTAGCCGTATCACGTTCACTGATGCTTTAATGTAAGTTTTACGCTTTCTGGAAACGACCAAGGGAAAATTGCGCTGAGCTTGTTGTTGCGCCCTGTCTAGAACGCTGTGAGACTAATGACGGTTTTCACACGGAAAGGAAATTCATTTTGGGGGTTATGTGTATCCTCTCTGATTGCCTTCTTTTGTGGTCCTATCTAAAATGACTCCAAATAAAGCTGCTCATAAATGCTTTGCAAGTCGTCCAGCGGATCATGCAAGAAAACGGACCAGCTGGCCCTCTGAAATAAAAAATAGAATAACGGCTAAAACTCTGATGGAAATATTCCACTTTTTTCCTTATGGACCTGCGCCACACGGCTCACAATAGCCGCCGATTTTGGTCAGATGATAACAAAATTGCAGTGAAAAGTTGAGTCACTGACGTGCTTTGGCCGCATGGGGTTGGTGAACATTCTTGTGAGTTTCACCCTCTCCCTACGCAATTATTCACGAAATGTCATTACCTAAATAGTCCCGCGCGATTTAAGCTGTTTTCCTTCACTCCCATCTTTAGCACTATATAGGCCCGGCCTTGAATATTTTTCATCGCGTCATCATGTCCATGTCGTTCTTCATCTTCTTAGATCAACTTCTCTGCTCATCACACAATCCCCTCGATTTTCGAAGAATTCGGCCATATTTGATATCCACCGTCATCCTCCAGCTACAATTTGTGCCTGGGATAAGCAACCTTGTTGCATTTGAACACGAAATGACTAGCAGTCCACGACTGAAAATAAGTCCGAGCAAGTGTCGTATAATCCTGGCAAACGATTGTCTTGCTTTTGTTTCAAACTAAAAAACGCATGTTTAGCGTATGACATTGCAGATTCTAATCATGTTTCGGTTAATCGTGCAATCACACAGGATCACGTCTCGTGTCTGGTTTTTGCTCTTCTTGCCTCCACTGCACCTTCCTCGTAAGTTTGGTCTTGCACTACCGATGCTTCTCGGAATTAAAGGAATATACATATTATTATTGCACTGGGATCTTTCAGTTTTTTAGTGTCATTTTCTACATGCCGCTATATCTCTCAGTATCTGTGTCAGAGTTTTATGCTCGTTCTTGTCTTTTCACTAAGCCTTCGGCGTTGTAATTATTTCACCGTTCTCGTTGCTGTGGTCTGGGTCACACTTGTGGTTTTCTGTGCCGGAGAACCTTCCTCTGCAGCTTGAAATATCCATTCCTGATTTTCTGGCATACCCTCAATCACAACAAAGAATGGTATGTTTGTCTGTTCCTAAGCGACCCCGCCTCCTATAGGCATGTCTAGAGTTCCGGAGAATCCCAATTTCTGGGCATAACATGAGACTTCGCCTTTTGGTTTTCAGGGTTCCACACCCATTTTTCGCCCGTTGAGAATCCACTCATTAACTTTGTGAAAAGTCCCCTGTTCCGTTTATTTCCTTCCCACTGTGTCTAGCCAGCCGCACTTCCTTCCTTTTAAGAGGCAATGCAATTTCCTTGTCCCAAGTACTTTAATTAATCCGGCAATGTCTTTCGTCCTTTTGCTGCCTCTCCTCTCATGACATTTTCTCTGTTCCGTTTGTCTTTACTCCTCTCAGTCACCCGGCCATATAACAATGAGGAATAGTCCTTTTCTACGTAAGTCACTTTTCCCTCACCTGACTCACACAAATGACACTGAGTCAGTCATGAAACGCAATCGGGCTTTATAGTGGCCTCGCTCATACCCCCGGCGCGTACTTCACAATAATAGTTGTGCCCCTCCGTGTGACTGCTCGTCCCTGCTTTCCATTTTCACAACCCTGTGCGGTGAAACCCCTGTTGCAACGGCGACCAGGCAATGGCTCGCGAACATGGAGAAAGTAGACCACTCCAAGCAGTTGCAAAATACTGTCAGTACGCGGAAAATTATGATCGGACGGCGCAGCAATGGAAAGTCCCCATAGCATCTCAACCACTTCTCTTTCAGAAAAAAACTAAACACAAGAAAATTATTACCTGGCTCTAGAAGAAATGAGCCACCACCAACATTGGATTTGTCTCTCCTAAGCCTCATTCCGATCCTACGAAACAGGAACCTCAAAGCTGCCCGTGTTCGCCTGATATGCCATTGGTTCTTATGTTGCAGTCTTAGTGGGGTATTACCGCATTAGGCCTTCTACATTTATCTATGGTCCCGCCCATCTTATTTTACACCCCACATCCCCTGTCTCACATATGCTACCGGGAAGGTATGCTCAAGACCTCTACAACAGCCGTCATATAATCATGTTTAAACTCCTAGCAATCTCTTCAACACTTTTCCTCCCTCACAGTTGCACAGTTAGCATCACACAGCCAACTTAAAAGATGCCAGTGCTCCATCACTATTTTTCACTCTAGGACTAACTGAAGGCAAATCCTCCGACCTGGTTGCTAAACCATTCTGCTGTTCGTAAACCATCCCAGCGACAGCCCCCCACCCAACCTTCGCCGTACCGGTTTCAGTTACTGATGAAGAACCATTCTCTTAGCTTCCCCTCCTCTAGATACTCTCCAAGCGACGGACTTATTTTTGCTTTTTCTCAGTTTCCCTCATCGCCGTAGTCGTTCGGATTTCGCCCAGCCTACTACCCTTTGTACACTTTGGGGCCCAAATGGGTATCTTACACCCCGACCCGATCGCATTCACTGTTATCCAAGGCCCAAGCTCTAACCCATCCCCCTATTTCTAAACGGCCTCTGCTTCCACAGCACTCCATCCGAAAGCGCAGGCGAAATTAACATACTATTGTTCCATGGTCAGTACCTGATATTATTCATCTCCGACCGCTGGGTAAATGGAATAGTCCTAACCAATTAAATGGGATCTACCCTTAGCACACCACTATGCCCAAAGCTGCCCATCTCGCAGGCGTAAAAATAACATGGATATGTCTTCCCCGTACCCCCCGTACCTGCAAAACAAAAATATTTGCCCTGAGGATGTGTACGCACAGGTCGACATGATGGTGGTTAGACAAAGACTGAAAAGCTGGGACGAATTACCCCATGAACTTGACATCATCTTGCTTAGACTCCCGGCGCACATGAAGTGATCTAACTGAGACGAGACGAACCGCCCACGTTTATACTAGACAAATTTTAAGACAATAGATCAACCCCACAAGACTCCAGGTGAGAGCTAGGTTATTCACTATTTGGTTGATTCCACTATGGAACGGATTGCCAGAATGTAACAATATTGAGAACGGTGATGGCTTTTTACACATAACGAAGGATTTAGATAGGATGTCCCAACCCAGTTTGATTTTTTTTCAAATTAAAACTGTCTGACAGCATCTTCTGCATTTATAAAACACGCGTTCGGCCATTACCTGAGTGTGACACCTTGAAATACTCCACCCTGTCAAAATTCGGATAGGATTTCCGTTGAAAGTATTCAGAGACGCTTCACCAAGCAAGCGATTGGTTGCTCAATGACTAAATTACAGGGGATGCTGTTCGGCCCTCAAAATTGAGCCAATTTTGCTACGGCGAATGAAAATTAGGCTGGCTTTTCCACATTCTCCGGTGAATAGTCATCCCTTCTTCACCCAGCAAAATATATTCTCCTCTGCCAGCAACTACCTTCTCCGTCACAGGTCTCTAACCGACCATGCAGGAATTGTCAAGTCCCCTATATGGTAGCATTACTTTTCCGTTGCTTACGCTAGGCTTTAAAAAAAATTTCCACTTAACATTCGGTGCATGCTTCTGTTGGATTGTTGCCGAGCCCTATCACCGACACAATTTGATTTTCGAAACAGATCATGGCTGAGACGGGGATGATCATGTTCCCGATGAGGTTCGTGGGAAGAACGGCTGTCTCCAAGCTCGACTGCGCTTCAAAATAGACCGTTCATTTATGCACTGCTTGGCTGAGCTAAAGGAGCTTGGACTGATAATAAACGAGCTTTGAGATTTTGAAATCTGTATCAGCAACTAGAGGAAATTTGCAGCTTGACGGAAGCGCCTGCCGTGAACTGAAGCAAAAGTACACAAATAATGGACAAGATCCCGTAAAGTTCCAAGTTAATAAACGTATGACAGAGAATAAGGTAAACTTTTGTGAAATTATTCACTCAAAACAGTAATTCAGCATAGAAATAAGAAAATTGCTTGTGATATCCGTATTATTCGAGCTTCTCTTGCCTTTTTGCTTCGGTTCCACCTCTACCAGATAACAAACTGCGTATCCTAAGAATGCTCCCAATGAAACTGCTTCAAGTGGTCGTTTATCTTTGGCCCAGTGAACTTAGTTTCCGCTTTTGCACTTGTGCTCTTCGGATGTTGTTAATGCACGCATATTTGGTGTAATCACAGGTCGCCCGAACCCAGGACAATCGGTTTCGTTGCAGCCTACTTTTTATTGTCCACTTTGGTCGGCCCTGGACACTTAACCCGTCTACACATAATTTTAGCCGCTACTCAATGGAAGGGTTTGATGGACATAATCAAGTAGCAGAATCTCTCTTGGCTGCCTGATCCACAGAAAAGAGGCAAACAAAATTTTGTCTTCGATAAACGGTTCATCTTGCGCTGAGTAAGAAAATGACCTCCAGAAATGAAATTATCACGCGTAGTTAGGGATGAGTGACCATGTAATTATCAGTCTCCGATTTAAGCAGGTTAGTGTTCCTAAAGACTAAGCAGGGATTTCGGGAAGTTGGACTCAGAAAAACATGGCCAGCGCAGACCTACTGAACTGGATTACTGGCGACGAGGTAGAAGTGATCTGACAACAGATCCTGACAGACCTTCATAAACTCCAGGAGAGACTTCATCCATTAGAGGAGAAAGAGTGGAAAAATAAATCAGATTGGTGTATCCCGGCGGTAGGGCTATCAATAAGGCATGGAGACAAAACAGAGTTGGAGGTGGTGCGCGACGCATAGAAACCAGATGATAGAAACAAAGAGCGGCAGGAAGTGTTAATTTAGCCTCGACAAACGAACCCTAAATGACGGTATCGGTATTTGTAATCAAGGGGGCAATTAAAGGCAATGTAGGGACGCTCAGGTCGAGCAAATAAATGAAGGTATATGAATACAGTAGTGAAGCCGACGTTCTTAGCAAATACTTTACAAGCATGCCGGTAAAATGGAATCTAGCAGACGGCAGCTGACTATCTAGTTGCTACGACCAGGATCACTCAGGCTGAAAAGACAGCTGAGTGCAAGCACGGCCACCGAAAATGGTAACCCGGAGCAAACGCAAAGGACCAGATGGGATTCACCCGGCTATCGCAAAACCGTTAACCTCTTCAATGAGTGAACTTATTTCCAGTCTTTCATTTTCTTGTGAGTCAGGGTAGCCCATCATTGGGCTGGAAGTTGCCAGCTGTGGTACCTTACCCCAAAGAAGGTTAGCGCAAACGGGAAAACGATTGGCCCATGGTCCTCGCGCGTATAAGTTCCAGGTGCCGTGAGAGACTGGTGAGATAACACGTAAGTAACTGATGAAATAGTCGCGCATCAATTGAGGGCGATAGAAGTTGATTAAAGAGAGTTGGTGTCTCTAGAAGCCCCTAGGTTTCTTAGATAAGGTAACGGACAGATTAGACCAGAAGAAAGATCAAGATTTACGCTCCTTAGATTTCATCGGGGGCTTCTAGTCGACGGAATACATACCGTTAGTGCTTGAGATCGAGTCTTTCGGAACTAAAGACTCAATATTAAATTTGGCTTTGGATTTCCTGACGAAGCGGTACATTGATGCAACACTGAGAAGCGGAAGTGTAGAGCGATTTTATTCATAAATTTCGCTACCCAAATGGGAATTCTTTCGCCGTCACTATTGCTTCTCTACATAAAGTAACTTACGGTACAGTTAGAACTAACATTATTCACCACTGCGAGTGACAACAAAGTCGTAAGTAAAAATACCCGTTAGAGGCCGGCGGGATTACACTCGCTGGATACATCTTCAAGCAGGTCACACGGAATGACTACAGCGATCATAATGGCAGTAGTTTAATTCCGACAGTCACTAAGGTTCGATACTGCTGCTCCGTTTGAAACCGATTCGAGAGAGCAATATCCGCGAACAGCAGATCGAATTTCGTCCAGGTAGGGGTCGCATCAACCGATATTCATTCTCCGGTAGGTAATAAAAACGCGCCACACGCACCGCCGCCCCACTATCGTAAAATTTCTCGACTTGAAAGGTGCTTTCGACTCTGTGAATCGCCCATTACTATGCGGCGCTCTCCAACGGAAGGGTATGCCAACGAAGTTCGCAAACCTGTTGCGAGCATCATACTCGCATACCTGTGGTCGCGTAAGGATATACGGTGAACTATCAAGTTTATTCGAAACGACCCGTGGCGTTCGACAAGGGTGTCCCATCTCTCCATTCTTGTTCAACTTCGTCATGGAAGAGGTGATGGAAGATGCTTTAGGAGGTCTCCAGTATGCAGGAGTCGAACTGGGAAATGGAGAGAAGCGATGTGACCTAGACTACGCTAATGACGTTGTGTGCCTTTTCGAGTCTGTGGACCATGCACAATGCGCACTAGATTGACTCTCGAGATCGGTCGCTCGGTGTGGCACGTGCTTTTTTCCTTCAGAGTGCAAAGTGCGAGGTGCTGTTGCAGGACTGGACGACAGTAGTACCGGACTTTATGCTGGACGGAGAGAAACTAAAGATTGTAGGCAAATTCACTTACCTTGGCAGCTGCGTGTCGAACGACGGTAACAGACAGTACAAGTAGACACGCGCATATCGAATGTTTGAACAGCTGATGATGGAGGGAAGCACTTGTGGCGCAGGCCTGGTATTTCACTGAAATTGAAAGGTCGTGTGTGCTGTGCTGCGGTGCGCTCAGTTCTGTTTTAAGGTTGCGAGACATGGAATATTCGTGTAAAAGATGTTCGTCGGCTAGAGGTTTTCGACCACAGATGTCTAGTAATATGGCTAGCATTGGATGGAGTGACCGGGTGAGTAATATAGAGGTCAGGAATCTATTACCAGTTGCCTGCTCTCATAATACTTTGTTTCAGCGTATGAAACTTAGTAGACTACGCTGGTTGGGTCACGTGTTGCGTATGACGAACACTGATTGACCATACCGCACCCTATTTTGCGTTCCTCCGGAGGAATGGAAAAAGCCACCTAGATGTCGATAAATGACGTAGAAACGCGGAATGAGAAAATGTTAAACGAAGTTAGATAAAGTGGGTGTCTCATGTGTTCGTGGTTGGGGTCCGAAAGACTCGTCAAAAAGCTGGTTGGATACAGTGAAGGAAATGGCAGCGAATCGCGAACAGTGGCAATCGTGTTGTTATTCTCTATCGAATTGGAATGATTCAAAGAGTGCGTTTGCACATTTAGACTGTGTTCGCTGTGTTGGCTGCAGCAGTATCTTACCTTTTGCTGCATGTATAGGTCCTCTTCCCTTTCTCCTTGTATACTCACTCCTTTTATAGTATAAACTTGTAACTCTGGGGAAAAGACAGCTGTTATTGAGGCTTGCTTTGCTGTTTAACGCAGGACTATGATGACGACCACGACAGGTTGGATAGCACGGTAAAAAGTCACACAAAATCAAATTTAACTACGACCCTGCGTGTAGGCTAGACTGACTAAATTATGTCAAAATGAAGTCCTAAGCCGATGCAGTTTGATGATTCGGTACCTACGGATAGTCGCGAAAGCAGACTAAGAGTGGGTGAAACAGTGCAAGGGTGTTGCTCGAAACACCAGAGGGGCTGTTCAGATTACGGTCCGCAACATTTCGCATAAAACCGGAAGTACTCTCCCATCTGCACCAGCCGATACGGGAATGAGCACATTTCCTTAGGACGAATTTGGTTTGCTTCGACAGTGTTTAATGACCAGAAGGTTTGAGAGATAGAGAGGTGATTTACTCACCACAAAGCTGAAAGATCTAAATCCAAAACTGCGCAGACTGGGGACGATTTGGCCGAAACCTTCAAGACGCTGAGGGGTCTGAAACGGTAGACCCTGACATGCTCAAGCAAGCTACTCAGGATGACGCATGAGGCAGTTATACGAAAATGTGGTAGGCTAAACCTAAGTGATACTTGCGTAAAAACTTTTTCTGCAACAATGTGAGTGGTTTAACAGCAGCAGCCATCAGAACTAATGAGTGCCAGATGCATCAATGCAAAAGGAATGGAAACTAATTAGCGCCTAGTCGCCCGTCTAGTTTGGTATTGTTACTACCGCGACCCTGCCATTTTTCAGAGAATGATTGCTGCCGCTCGCCCTCGGATTTTCTACTTTAAGCTCGATGGCATCTCTGCCAGCCGCAAAGAAGAACTTACAGACGTAAGACAAAAGAGCTTATTGGCCTCGAATCTGCGTAACCCTTCCAAACTTCCAATGAACTATAGAGTTGAGAGGAAAATGGTTTGCTGTACCATTGGTGAATAGCTGGAACAAGCCACTTGGGGAGTGGCGGAGGTGAAACCAGCGGGCGAATACAAAAGTAGGATAAATAGAGCATGTTTATCTTCGTTCGAGGAAAAACAGCGTGAGCTGTGAGCTTGGGGAGGTGGTCGAGAAGAAAGCACTTCATTACCTTTTTACCTCTACAAGGTGAAGAAATGAGAGTCGGAGTCGCATACGAGAGTCGCATTTCCATCACAGGAAATGAAGAGTGCTTCCACTCTCCTGTTGTCGAAGCGTCGTCTGATCCAGGGAGATTTCAGTGCAAGAATCTGTCCGATCAGGCATCTGTCCTGGAAGTCATGCAATCTAACTGGAAATGGAACTGGGTTGAGGCTATTCAGGGCGATGTGAATAAGGTTTACTAGTGGTCAGCGGGTTGGTATCTTCCACTGAACCTGCGCAAAAGCCAGCGGATCATGGATGGAGAAGCGAATTCCCCTCGCCATATTTGTCCAACTGAGCAACAGGTCGTGTCGAAAAAAATGCACAAAGCAAAGGACCTTGAGATGTCCGCAAGTGCGTGCTCCAAGACTAGTCTGCAAATGTCAGAAGGCGGTCAAGAAGGCGTGGTGTGCCTTACGCTAACGCAAGAGCACCGTAGGATTTACGAATTTAAACGTTGTTCAAGGCGTTTGTCCGACGGCACCTGAAATAATTTGTCCAGGTAGGGAGACCTTATTTGGTAAGATATCCAAAAATGCTGGAGCCGGTTCACCGTGTTTCTACACGATGGTTTGGGCATCTGAGGCACATGGGACATGAGCAGAGGCTGACGGTGCATGGTTTTTGCTCCCCGGAAAGAAGTGGGGAAAGCAGTGACTTAATACAGTGCATCAAGATCCGTAGGAGTCTAGCCGGGATAAGGTGCAACCAAGGAGCTCGAGTCTAGATAGGGGGGAAAGATACACTAATAGGGAACGGGGTAACAATTGTGCTGTAGCATGAAACCACCGCGCTGAGGAGCAAATCGTTTTCCATACGAGCAGTGAATGGCTGGAACAAACTACCAGAGGAAGTGGTCAAGATGGGATTAGTTCGCGAATTCAAAGAGGAGGCTAGACAATACGTGGCTATCTGTATTCGGAGAAACCGATGTGTTAATTGTAGGGCTGAGGAGGTGGTCGAGTCGAGAGCATCCTATTTATCGTCCCCCCTTGTGGGAATTGACGAGGGTTTCCAAATTCCTGTTATCGAAACATCGTCTGATCCAAAGATCTCTCAGTGCAAGAACCTGGGCGATCAGATACCTCGTCATATAGTCCTGCAATTTAAATGGACACCGAGGCGTGGCCTGCCAGATCATACCAGAAATAACATAAGTAGAGAATCCGGGAACGCACGAAGGCAATCCGAAATAAAGCGTATATCACGGTAAGTGAACGAATAGCTTTTGCTTCTGAACGACCACTCTTCTCGATGCGAGCTAGGAGTGGGTATCTTGGCCTACGATTTCACTTGAATCAGGGCTTCCATAATCCATGGGCAGCCCAACTAGGAGGAGATTACAGTCCAGAAGCTCAGTGAGAAGCCCTGGAAAAGAACCGAAGTGTGGGAGACGCACTCGTCCCAAAGGCGAGGTGGTAGCTGAAGTTCGGTGTGGCACGTATAGCAAATGGTTTCATTGTGCATGTGGAACCCTCAGAAAGGATATTTACGAGCTCTACTGTCGATACGACAAGCTAAGCTGGATTTGCCCAGTTTGTGAAAGCTCATAAGAAAGGCCCTCCTAGGGAACACCCAGGCAAGCCAACGGCAAACGTCGCCGAATGCAAATAACGAGAGGAGCGTTGAGCGGGGCAACAATGTTAGAAATGGTTTACTAGAGGCCACAGCGGGGAATGATAGTCAGGAGTAAGAGGATCTGGCAACGGCAACGGAAGTAATGGAAGAGGCTACTAGCGTAGGCTCAGATGACCGGATATGGCCGGAGGTGATCAAGCTCTTGGAGACTGTACGCTTGGCTAGTGGTAAAGAAAAAGAAAAAGTACTACCTCAGGGGGGACCAGAGGCAAGTGGAAGGGGCAATCCAGAAGGAAAATAGGAGGCGAAAAGAAGGTACCTGTAAAAAGGGGGCACAGGCGCGCGAGTATAAGAACAGAAGAATTGGCAAAGGTCTTCGACCCGGCCACAAGAACCTCGGAGATAAGTGCAAGTTTGAAGGATGTAAAGCAAGCTCTGCACCAGATGAGCCGGGAGCTCAATAGCGTACAAAAATACAGTGACATTGCGTTGGGTAGAAATCGAAATGTCGTTATCCACGAGATCCCAGAGCCCTTTATGAAGGAGAGAAAGCAGAGGGAAAGAGCGGTCAGGTATCACGTAGGAAACATGCTCCGATCGGTGGAAATACCAAAACATATTGCCATCAAAAGAGTACTTCGCCTTTGGAGATGGCAGGGAGTCAGTGACCGATGCCGAGATCCACGACTAACGCTGGTGGAATTCGTCAATCCAAGGTATGGAGACAGGTTCTTGGCATTAGCCGATAGAATCAAGGCGATCACCAGGGGGTGATTACCATAGAGCCGGATGATACTGACATAAGCAGTCACACGGCTAAGGATGTAAAAGGGGGCTCGCCAGGATTCAATACGGCGCGGTTGCAAGTTCCCAAACTGAAAGTTCAAAAGTCGGGTGAAAGAGGGCAACTGAATGCCACTTCGTGCAGCAGGGCTGGAGGTGAACGTAGTACGCGGGAGCACCTTGGGACACTAAGTCTGGATCCGACACCCGCGACAGCCATACGCCGGAAGAGACAAAAAGGAGGCTGGGAGCGCGAGGTTGGGTGTGAAGATCCCGACTTTTATGCAAAAAACGGAAGAGGGCATTAGGATTGAGCCTCGCGCATGCGATATCCCCGTCCGCTCAGCAGCCGAAAGGACAGAGGGCGGGATTTATGACGGTGGCCTACACAAATGTTGTAAGTGTGGTTAATAAGTGGCTAGAGCTACAGTTCAGGACTCTGTATGTAGATTTGGTGTTTGTCACTGAGACCTGGTTGCGGTCGGGTGGGTGACAATAATTTAATAGCGCGGGATTATTCATTCCTTAGAATGGATCGGGTGGATGGAAGGGTGAGAGTCGGGACCCTGATGCTAGTGGCTGAAAAGTACGAGGCGCAAGAGGGCCACAGGCTGCATACCCCAAACATACAGGTGCTGGAAGTCATCATAGCCAATTGTGGCACGAGGATCTCAGTTGTAGGTGTGTGCCACAGCCCGGCGTCGATGCGAGTGCAGGACGGGGATTTGTTTCTACTTCTCAGTGTGGTTGCAGGGTTTGTGGGCGAGCCCCTAATAATGGGAGATTTCAACACCCTTGGGATTAACTAGGTTTACGAGACAGCTGCGAAAGGTACCTATGGGCATCAACGCCTGCAATTCATGCACGAGAGTGGGATGGTTCAACACGTTACCCAAGCGACTAGATAGAGATACGGGCAAGTATCTTCAATCCTTGAATTGGTGGTAACCAGAACACCGAATGATATAGGAAGCCTAGAATTGGAAGACCCAATAGGTAAGAGTAACCACGCCGTAATCCACATGCGACTGGGCCTGCAGGGACTAGTAGCCCCGATAAAAATGACAGGAACTTCTCAGGAATGGACAAAATTAGGCTGCTGGACCTGAGTCTCCAAACTCGGTGGGAGGTAGAGAGAGGTAGAAACCTCGGGGATCGTCAGTGGAAGGCAATTAGGAGCGACCTAATAGTAATATCAGACTTGGTTGCACCCCTCCACCGAATCAAGCAAAAGGGACTACCACCACGTTGGAGGAGTAGGATCACGAGAACCAGAAGGCGAAAACACAGGGCTTTCGTGAAGTATAAGGACACACAGGGATACCGAGATTACCTAAGTTATACAGTGGAGAAAACGAGAATTCCCCGCATCCAAAGACGGTGCCATGACCATTAGGAGCAGATCACTGGGGCCGCTAGGAGAAACCCCAAGGCATATTACAATTACGCGCAGTCCAAGGCTGCTTTGCGAAAGGCCACCGAGGGGTTAGGTCAGCCGACAATCAGAAGAAAGCCTGCTGCCTGTTGAAATTTTTCCAGGTATATGCAAACGGGATCAAGGGACATAGGGAATAACACTAGACCTTGTCACATTTTTGGTGGAGATGCCGGAGGGAGCAATCACGGAGGAAGGAATGTGGGACATCCTAACAAAAATGAACGCGTCGAAAGCAACCGGGCCTGATGGGATCCACCCAGCAACAGTAAAGCCGCTGGCGGAGGTTCTGGTGAAAACTTGCACCCAGCTCTTTAACGCGTCGCCGGACGATAGGCGGCTCCAAGCGGACTGGTTGATGTCGACCGTCATACCGGTGCATAAAGACGGGGACTGGGACAACTGTAATAGCGATAGGCCCGTAAACTTGACATCTATCATGCTGAAAACTCCCGAAAGAGCCCTTCGCGACAGGATCGTGCATCTTTTAAAGGCTAACAAGTTAATGACGATAGAGAAACACGGATCATGGCACAAAAGTTTCCTTCTGACCAACCTAATAAGCTCCCTGGACGTAGTGACAGGTAGAATTGACAGGGCGGAAGGGTAAAGTATGATATGTGGACTTAAGAAGGCCTTCGACTTCGTGAACCAAAGGCTTCTTGACCGGAAAGTGATGCCTTTGGAGATGATGCTAAGGTGAGTAACTGGATAGCACAATGTCGGAAGGGTCGATCTTTCAGGATGAGAGTTGAGTGGTGTCTATCGGAAAGAGGATTGTTACACAGCGGGCTGCCTCAGGGGTCTGTGTTAGGTCCACTGCTCTTCCTGATGCATGTCAACGATATAGCTAATGGAATGGGAAATCCGTGTGTGATGTCCGCTGACGGCAGCAAACTATTAGGGACAGCGAACAGTGAGGCTACCCAGTGGGATCTGCATAAAATTTATCGCTGGTCGATCACCTGCGATCTTCCGTTGAACTTGAACAAAAGTCAGCGGCTCATGGAAAGAGAAACAAATTCCTCTCGCCACATGAGTTCACATAGACATCAAGTCGCGATGGAACAGACCCAGCAGGCAAGAGACCTCGGGATAGTCGTGAGTGCAGTTTTCAAACCTGGTCTGCAATGTCAAAAGGCAGTCAAGAGTGCATGGTGTGCCTTACACCAACTTAAAATGATCGTAGGATCTAGGTAGCCTAACGTTTTTCTGCCAGTGTTCAAGGCATTTGTCCGACCGCACTTGGAATACTGTGCCCGGGCATGGTCACCATATTCGGTAATTCATAGGCAAATGCTGGAACAGGTTCAAACAGTTTTTACACAGTGGGTTGGGCATTTGAGGCACATGGGATATGAACGGAGGCTGAGGGCGCTTAGCTCATATTCCCTGGAAGACGTGGGGAAAGAGGCGACTTGATACAGAACTTCAAGATGCTTAAGGGTCTGGCCGAAATACCGGGTCACTGTGGAGCTTTGTTCCAGTTAAGTGGGAGCGACACACTTAGACTTAACGGGAAAACGATTGTGCGAGAGCAAGTAAGTACCGGATTGAGGAGCAAATCGTTTGCCGCACGAGTGATGAATGGCTAGAGTGAGTTGCCAGAAAGAGTGATCGAGGTTGGGTTTGTGCGTGAATTCAAACGGAGACTAGACAGTGCATGGCTAGCTGCGTCTGGAAAGGGCAGCGCGTGAATTGTGGGATTGAGGAGATGGTCGGGAGGTAAGAGTTTCATTAATTGTTTCCTCCTTTATAGGAACTGAAGAGGGATTCCCCCCCCCCCTTTGTCGAAGTACCGTCAGCTCCAAGGAGGACTCAGTGCAATAACCCGGACGATCAGGCATCTCGCCGTATAGTCCTGTAATCTAACTGGAAATGGAACTGAACTGAAATGAGCTGGAAATCAGCGGGCTTCTTGGTCTGCGCGCCACTGTAAATTTGTGACCATCTGTTCGCATTGTTCTCATGTCTGAGTTCTGGATTATTTCTGTTCCTGGTGAAAGAGATCCAGACCAAGTATTTGAGCGTTTGCACGGAGCGCTTTCTAAATACAACGGGATTTCCTCTCAGTGGAAGTTCCATATCCCGGCAGATCTGAAAGTTTGTAACCAATCTTACGATCCCATTCCGTAGGTTGGAACTCTGGACGTCCTTGTTGGCCTTTCTGACGAACTAGCAAAATTAGACATCTATGCAGAGGGGTAAGAAAGGTATTGTTTCGATTTTCTCCCAGTATCGCAAAAAAAGTAGCTCAGTACATGGCTGATGTTCTAGAAGAACAACGTCATAAATTGGAAGATAATTTGACGGTTAATGGCTGTAAGTGTATCGTACTGTGTAAATAGTTAAACCTAAGTGACTCCTGCAAATTTTCTCGTCAAATTTCAGTGGGATTATGCAAAATATCCAGTCAAACAAACTCTAAGTTCATTATATGCTATCATATCCGAAGTAAACTTCATTTTCTGGTGTTGATTTTCTAGCAACTTACAAAAATTGAATCCGATTTAAAAACAAAATCAACGGCGTATAATGCAGTAAAAGGTTGTCTGTTGAACTTGGAGCGCAAGCAGACGTAGGTTTTGATTGGCTCTTTCTACTGTTGTTAGTGGTAGCTTGCTTACCCGTGATTTGGGTGATATCGTTAAGAGTGATCAATTCGTCATCGGTTCGGAATACATGGCGACTTTGGTGGTCGTAATACCAAGGTAAGGATTTCAGTCGGCGAATGACTTCCCCCGAGGTCTTCCTATTCTGAGTGGCAATCTTGTTACGAGAGCCTCACTGAAATGGTCGTTCCCAAGTCCTCCGAGTATGTGCGCTTTGCCCTGTCCTTATCTTCAGGTTAATTTTCGAAGACCAGGACCACGGTTTATGGACCGTTACCATTTTCAGGAAAATGATCGAAGATTTCAAGAACCGTTGCAGGGAACGGAGGTATTTTCCCTAACGTAGCACAAAACTCTTAGGTTTATGGTACGAGACTTCGAGTATGACCAACGGAAAATAGAAGAAAGTAAAAGCGAAATGTCAAAGTTGGAGTCTGATAAAAGAAGGCAATTCGTAAGTTCGTCTCCGTTTGTTATTGAGTTTGACTGGTTTTCCCCAGTATCTGTTTTGTTTTCCTTGGCATAACTACCTCCAGCTAATATCATGGAGGACCTTTCCTTGAGATACTGTCATTAATCGTATGTCTGCACTCTGGTTTTCATTGCCTCTAGCACTTTAGGCCGAATACTTGCGGAATAAACTGTCATTATTCCTTTGGGTTGGACGGAACACTAGGATCGACGAAACGAGTGTCGCGAGCAACGGATGCTCTAATGGAGACCTACAGCGCAGAGTACAGGAAAGCAAGCGACCAGGAAGAACCTACGATGTTGGCTGCCCAAACAAGGAGTTCTATGAGACCGGTTCTCCTATTACTCCTGCCTACCCTTAACAATTAGGACTACTTTTTCATTGCTCTTACTGGGCGCTGTACGATTAGGATACTGAAAACCAGGAAACTCGAACAAAACTACGAGAGTGCGAGCACAGGGTGCATAAGCAACGTGCAAATGGTAGCCGCGCCAGGCAATCAGGATTTGGAGTGATGAAACTGATTACACCATGGTTCATTCAAGTGAAAATAAATACACGCCTATCCGAGTTCGTGGTGGTTCCTACACTAAATCACAGTACCGTCTAGTTAGCAGTTAACTGAATTAAGAGAAAAAAAGAACAGTTTAGTTTCGGGTTGAGTTTGGGCGAAGAGAATCCCTTGAAAATTCTCACTGAGCACATTGAGAAACATACGAGTTGGCAAATAAGCTCGTTTTCAATAATCCGCACTCATGCCATTACGTCACTGTATATTTGGAAAAGTTTTCTATAGGAAGGATTGGACTAGTCAGATAAAAATGTAGGAAGGGATTTACGGTGTTATATGCATAACCTGAATACACAAGAACGTTTTGTGGTAATTGTTTCGTTGTCTAGGGTTTTCATTAGGACGGAAGGTGGGCCAGGGGAGTTGAAGCGTAACCAAAAATTGTTTTTGAGCGCACTGTGGAGGATTGTGAATGCGGATGGCGACAGCTTCTGCAGTGCTCAAGAGGCGACACTTTTCCAACCTAGAATGTAGAAGAGAATTCAATTTTCGCTCGAAACACTGGCTAGGAATTTTGTGCCAACTGGAGTAATGCACATGCACGGTTGTACTATCCAAGATTTCCTTGAGAAACGTCTGCAAATCGATTAAGCAGCTCAGGTGGGAGGTAAGACTCCTCGGGTGAAAATTGCATACAGTTGCGATCGGTCGTGATGGTGAATCGAGCAGGTTGAGGCGGGTAATCCAATCAGGCCCGAGTATGTCTAGTTGGGTATTTAACACATCATGGGGCGTTGTAGCTGAAGTTGCAGAATTTCATTGTGCACTTTGATCTCTCGACTTGTTCCACAGATCCACCGCACGCAATGGTGGTTGTATGTGATGTGCGGTCCTGTCGCAGAACCAATAGAGCGCCACAGCTGACGTGTAACAATGGGGATGTCTGGTGCTGTATCGAGCTGCAGGCGAGTTGGAAAGCTGTTGACAATCACAAAGACCGGCGGTGGCCAGACGGATAAGGTCTTGGCGTTTGGACTTGAAGATCGCGGGTTCGAATCCTCTCACCGCCGGTCAACTTCCCCATTTGGCAGCCCTCTGCTGGCCGCGGCCCTCTTCCTGAAAAATGGTGCACATTGTTATTTCATAAACAAAGAAAGTAAGAGATAAAAGATAAAAAGATTGACGTCCTGTCTGAGAACAGAACCTTGAGCATGAAAGCGTACCTTAAGGCTTCGTAGATGGTTGAACGATGTGCCCCTATGGTTGACGCCTCGTTTGAGTTGGCGTGCAGCGTAGTTTCTTCCATGTGGACGGCTGGTTTGAGTGTTAAAATTGTTGTGATGATACGAGCGATTGCGGCGGTGGACACAAAACCGAAGGAACTACCGGGTTCCGCATCACTCGCGTGGCGATGGTAGACACCGAGTGCTAGAGCTGACGGAGGCACTGGATTTTTATGCGGATTCACTGCATAGACCATGGAAAACGACTTGGATTTGTGCTGGATCGTGGGGGAATCGTACTTAGGATTTGCGATACGCTGGCATTCATCGACCATTTGCTACAGTGTGATGTTAGGTTCCTAGTCAAGCTTTAGTAGGAACCGGCTGCTTGTAGACCACAAATGAATACTAGGCAACGGAATTGGTCTGCCAGGGGTCCCAGGGAGAATCGTTCGCATTCTCTGTTGACAGGACCCTCATAGGTAAACAAAATCAGCGTCCTTTTTGGCAGATTGGAAGCATTTAAACCGAGCACTCTAAAGAGATGAGGTCCAATCAAAAATTTTCCTTAGCGTTTGAAGTGTCATTAAATGGCAGCGTTCTTGGTTCATCCGGAATTATATGGTTGGTTTAACGAACGTATTCGGCAGGACCAAGTTTACGCGGCAACAACCGAACTTTTGTTTCGTTCTCATAATGTGTCAGCTTGACCGTGAAAACATCTTTGTACCGTTTGTAACACGCCTCAAATGACACACCAACATCAGAATCATAGTGAAAATCAGGAGTGTGACGCATAATCTGGTCAGCGGTGGAGAAACCGGAATCTCTGCCGTCGGTATTCGTGAAGGGAGAAACTCCATCAGGCGCCAATGAACTTGCATCAGCTTGTCCTTACTGGATGATTATTGCTTTGCCACGCTGCCCAGTAAGTTTAATCCCAGAACTCCTTTGCCAGATAATGTGTCGTCGGATTAACACATCTGTTGAGACAAACACAAGACAGGTATCAGCATCAGACATCGGACAATACACTTGGTGGGTAACAGGACGTCAACACTAGACGTCGCGTAACACAACTCGGAATATAGCTGATCGATGCAGTGAATTAGGGCACAAGATCCGGAGCTAGACCTCCCACTAGCTCAATACAGAACAACGACACGAGTTTATTGATCCGGGCCAGCGCACTTAGCAAGCAGCCGAAAAGAACGTCATATGTACAGTCAACTCTAGCGTATATATACGGTCAATTCGTCAGAGAGGAGGGACAGTAATGTAAGAGCATAACAGTCAAACAGTCAGGGTGGCAACGTTCAAGGCCAAAATCTGATTAGCCAGTCGCAGTAAAATTAAGAGTAACTTTATAAGTAACCATTTTTATGAAAAAAAACGCATAGAAATTTCCCCCCCCCCTTCGAATTGTGATAGTCTACACAACAGTCGCGACTGAAGGTCTAATCGATCCAAGTCTGCCTTAATATTGCTAACCGGTCTCTACAGTTGGCCACCGGAGTGACAGTTTCAGCCTGACTAAAGTGACGGCATTATAATCCTCTTCAGTAAGTCCATTTCGGGTCCACGGAGACAAGATTGGACCACTGCAGACGAATTCTTTGGGTAAACAATGAAAGCCGTCCAACTGTCATATAATACTGACGAACGGCGGTGTTTGATACGTGGTCATACCACTTGATTTTCACCATGTAGCAAAGGTACCAGCGAGGGGGCTTTCCACCCTATTTGTGTAGCGGTCAGGTTTCGCTTGCGCGCTTAAGGACTGGACGAATGGCACCTCGACAAATGTGCGGCTTGGTACGAGGGCTTATTTCACTGCGAGACCGGAGCGTTTTGCGAAATCGTAATCATCATCATCCTTTAGCGTTAAACAGCAAGGCAAGCCTCACTGACCGCTGCCGTTCCCCAGAGTTACACGTTTATATAAAAAGAATGAATATCCAACGGGAACAGGGAGTGGACCTACACAGGCGGGAAAAGATAAGATACTGCTGCAGCCAACACACGGAACACAGTCTAACTGGACAAACGCACGTCTTTCCAATCATTCTGATTCGATAGAAAATGACAGCACGGCTCAGTGCCATATCCTATCGAATCAGAGTGATTGAAAACACGTGCGTTTGTACAGTTAGATTGTGTTCCGTGTGTTGGCTGCAGCAGTATCGTATCTTATCTTTTCCCGCCTGTGTAGGTCCACTCCCTGTTCCCGTTGGATATTCACTCTTTTTATATAAACGTGTAACTCTGGGGAACGGCAGCGGTCAGTGAGGCTTGCCTTGCTGTTTAACGCTGAAGCATGATGATGATTCATCACTTTAAAAAATTGTGGCAAATCTCG
>LUCM01004554.1:0-41198 GCA_008360955.1 Fasciolopsis buskii | reverse complement strand
TGGACAGCGCGATCCTGATTTTCTTGCGCGACGACCGATGCAGTATGGAATTATTTCTAGGTGTGTAACTCATGGGGAATAATCGACGGGTACTGCTAGGGAGTCCAGCCGCTAAGCAGGAGACCGATTAGGGTTTTCAACCAAAGCCTTTCGTTCTGACAAGAACCTGACCGCAAGGCAGCGGGGTACAGCTGAGTGGGCGCCCATCTACTTGGATCAATTAGTCTTCCACTCGTTTTTACGACTGAGCTGCTAACTCAGATCAACCCGCAACTTGGAGGACCAGGAGACTACTTCGTCAGGCCTCTACCCATTGACCTTCCAGGCATGGTTGGATCTTTGGCTTGAGATAAGCCATCCTGTATAGCTTGTTGGATCATGGAAGCACGCAAGCCGTCACATCACGTCAAGGTGTGGTCTCGTTGTGACAGCTCCTAAGAAGAGTCTCCAGCCTGACCGCTCGATTAGATGGTAGAACCCAGATACTTGAAGTGCCACATCTGTTCCAATCCCACCATTGGTATAGGTGGAATGTGATGAGCCTTGCGAAATCATGAGGAGCTCCATCTTTAAAGTGTTCATCTCTAAACCACAAGCAATGGCTTTGCATGTAGTCCGGTCCAGAACCGGCTGCGCAGTTGCGGGCTCTTCTCTCAGGATAACAATGCCGTCCATGAATTTGAAGTCACTTACTCAACAGTTTTGGCCAGGTTGTACTTCTCGAAAGTAGTCGAGGGCATGGTACGTCATCCAGTCTATGGTGTAGTTAAATATAACCGGTGTCAAAGCGCAACCTTGACGGAGACTGTAATCAAGGGGCGTTCAGGGGATTCTTCTACGTAGGCAAAGACAAGCGCTTGTGTTGGCGAGTAGTACGCCCTCAATAACCTGAATTACTTTTCAGATATCCCGTCGCTTTCAGGGATGATTCAGAGTGGCCGTCTGTCTGAGTAAGGTACTGGGTGGGAATCGGTGAAGCATGCTGTAGTGGGTTGCTGTGATTTATACCAATGTTTTAGGATTTGAATTAGTATAAAGATCTGGTCAGCATAACCTCTTCCTCGGCGAAAACTCTATCAAGCAGAACGTGTTTATGAGTCCCGAACTCCTGCAAAATGGATTAACATTTTTACCTTTTACTTCTTTTATTAATGAAATAACAATGTACATTTTTCAAGAAGGGGCCGCGTCCAACAGAAGGGGCCAAGTGGGGAAACTGACCAGCGATGAGAAGATTCGAACCCGCGACCCTCACGGCCAAACACCACGACCTTATCCGTTTGGCCATCACCGGCCAAGTGGTTGCAAAACGCCTAACCGTCTAACGATTAGACCGATATCTCTAGTTCGCGCACGCAGTCTTGTCGCCTTATGGTTTAGGAAGTGGGACAGAGATTGCCCAGTCTTTGGGAAAAACTTTAGAGTCCCGTATTGTACTCAACAGATTTGGCGGACAACATCTGATTTCCTCCGTTGATTTCTCGTTTTCCATCGTGTGGATGACGGGAGACTCGAAATTGGTTTGTTGCTTATTGTCACCTGGCGAAGTTACATAGATGGACTTGGTGAGAAGGCGGCTGAACAACTGGTTGAAGTATTCGACCTATCTTTGAAGTTTCTGTTTCATTTCTAAAATCGCGTAGCATGAAATGATGGACTTTCGCCCTTTCCCAAAGAGGAGTGGTTACATTTTCCCTGCGGTCTGCAGCTTCATCCCAAAATCGTTTTCAGTCGTTTTTCGCCGAAATGGTAGCTTCCTGGCGAGGGTTATGGTAATTGCCTTAGCAATGCAATTAAAAGTTTCCACAGGTATCCGGCCCCACTTGTTCCATTAGCTTTTGCCTGGCTGTTCAAGGGACACAGCCCATCTACGCTACCATATTCGTTGATCTCCGCCGGTTTGTGATCGCGTTTAACAGCGCTTAAACGTTAGTAGCGTCGACACGCTGACTCTGGTACGAATGAGCTTTCTGTCGTACTGAAAGGTTACGCATGCGGCGCACACGTTTCACCGTGTCATCTGCACCATTAATGTTTCCCGTTACGCCATCGCGATATGCCCGACATTTTTCGATGGGCGATGACCAGCGAGAACGCACCAAGATACAATCGACCTGGTGCGTTGACTTGCTATCTTTAGGGGAACCACTCCAGCAGGTGCCTTTTTGAATGTTGCGGACGGCCATCTGTGTCCGTCGATTGAGATGCGCAAATTTGACTGAGCGGTCGTCATTTTCACATTGCTCATCGAGGCCAAATCTGCCTAGTTTGTGATGGATATACTCATGTGGTGGTCCACGCGGGCGTTCCAATCTCCCGCGATTAAAAGGATATCGCGCCTTGGGATACGGTTGACCAAACGCTAAAGTTCAGTGCATAAAGCACCTTTAGCGGCTCAGCATAGTGTTGGGGCAAAGATTACAATCACGTTAAGCGAGGTGCTCCTAAATTGTACCACTGAGTCTTGGTGAGGTTAGTTCCGAAAAGATCGAAACGTTGTGAGCCCCACTGTTTGGAATTATCTTTTGGCTCACTGTGATGCATCCAATGGGATGCGCGCCTCTGAGAGCCTGGAATACGTTAGGCGTGCTTTTGATAAACGCGATATGAATCTTGCGGTCGTAGAGCGTGCATATGGAAATCCATTTGTTACTTGTATCCAGTAGAGTTCTGAAGTTCCAACAGGTTATATGGATTCCGGGTTTAGATTCGGTTCCTCAGTTCGTGTTTGGGTTACTGGGCTACTGGGAGAGCACAGTGCGTCGCTTACCGAGGATCTTGTAGTATGATTAGAGCAAACTATAAGGATTAAACCCATAAAGGTTTCTCATAATAGTTTGCCAAATGACGTATCCAGGGCCACCCGGCCCTTGGTCGAGGTGGCACGTCTAGCCCTGACGAAACCAAGTGTTGCCTGTTGGGCAGCTAGAAACTCAAGTACTAGGAGCGGATGACTGATCAAATGGTTCACGCACCTTCTGGTTGTAGTCTACCAGTCCGGACGTCCAACGTGTCCGGCCGTGTTCAAGTAGGTTAGACGTCTGTCAACAAAAGTTCACAGGTTCGAATCTCAGGTCCGACGATCACTTTGGTGGTAGATGGCAACTTGCTGTCTCGAAGATGTCTATCACCTGATCTGGGATCTCATGAGTGTTTCGTAACACAGAAAATGTGATGAGACATTTGCTCTACTTCGACCGCAAATCCTCAATCGATTCGATTTCTCAGCCGCTGTCTCTAATTCATACTAACTTTAGTGGGAAAGACCGAGTGGGGCGGACAAAAATTTTGTTTATTAGTCACAACCAAATAACTTATATTATTCTTCGATGAGCAACACTCGCTGATTGATTATTCTACCGGCCAATTCGGTCCGTCGGCATTCATCGACTTTCTCATGCGGCGTTTTTATCCCACTTATCAACTGGCATAATGAGCACAAAGTCGCCGGAGCTGTGTTGATCTCTGATTGAGGTAGAGGTTATGACGAGTGAGTACCCGCTATCCGTTACACCCCAAATTCCAAGGTCATGGTTGGCGGTTCCGCCTTCCCCCGTGTAGTCGGGTCTGGCGGGCATGCTTCTTCCACTACAGTCGTGCATTAAGCTTGTCGTAAAAAGAAATAAAAAAAACAGTGGTGGTGTATGGTTGCTGCTGGATTAGTAGGACCTCATTCGCCATTCAGTAGAACCGTTTGCAGCCCAGAGGATCATGCAACTTTGTTGGCTGGACGAACTTCGACAGCCGTTGTATCCAACAAACCTCTTATCTATTTTGGAATTTAGAGCGCTGAGCAGCGCACTTTAGGAAACAGTTTATTTGGCGAAGTGCCTCAGTGGGCATTCCACTTCTACCATCAAGTAAAACAATGCAGGTATATACCAGTACTTCCTCAGAAACATACGGGGACTGGGTTGGATGCCCGTTTCCATAGTTCTTCAAGGACAGTTTCAAAGTGTTAACGTCGGGGCGAACAAAACTCCTGGGGCCAATTTGGCATGGAAAGAAGTTGTTAAGGGCTGGCGTGAATTGGTAATTTCACCGATTTATAAGGAAAGTGATGAATCCTCGTGTATAGACCGCAGAGAATTTGTTTAATAAGTATCGCATCGAGGCTGTTTTCGGGAATTATTCTTGACCGATTACATGATGGGCGTGAAAATCAAGCTGATTTCCGACTCGGATGGGCTTGCATAGATCACATTTCTGGTCTGCGGCTCATTTGAGAGTAGGCTTATAATCCATACATCCACATTCCTTAATCTGGAGGCAGCGTTCGACTCAGTCGGTCGTGCAATTCGGTGGCACTACTTTTTAGTGGAGCATGTGCAAGAACTCATTCACTTATCCAATCTCTATGCTCGAACAACCGAAGCTCTAAGTTCATGGTTGCGGCAATCATACAACCAAGTTCACCACGAAGAGTGTTGTTCTTCAGGGTCAATTTGTTTCACTCAACCCTTTCAATCGTATAGTTGAAATCATTGTGGAGAAAGCCGTATCCTCATGTAAAAACAGTACCATTGCCATTTAATACTTATATATATATATATATATATATATATAATGCACAAGTCTGCGCACAAGTCATATTTTATTGTACAGAGTTTTTCGTACATACATATCGCACTTCAATCAAAAACCATGGCGGGAAACAGGAAAATAATTATACTAATCACATGGCAAAAAGGAAGAAACAAGGAACAAGGAACTTGTCCAGGAATGATTTGAGCACATCATGATGGGGTGCTCTGGAAGTCGGCTGAAATAGGGTCACGGTTTGTTTGTGACAGTGAAGTTCCTATTAGATATTGAATCTGGGGGATATGGAATGAAAGAATGGATCTTGTTGAGACGAGAGCGGCACTTAAAAGAGGATGTGTGAGATCCAAAAGTATTCTGTGAGCAAACGTTCTGCACGCGGATAAATACTAATCACAAGGTTTGATGGACAATTTGCTTAGTGGTATAAAGACACAGGGCTAATAATTGACAGTCTTGCAAAAATAACGAGAACAGCAAGGAAGAATTAGAAAACATTGGTATACATAACGTAGAGGGTGCTTTGTTTCACCATGTAGTGCCGAAAGCTTTCTGATTTGAAATAACAACCGTCGCATATTCTTCAAACAAGTGGAATTGTGAGAAGTCCAATTCAGATTTTCATCAGAAATAACCCATAGATATTTCACTTGATCAACCGTGGTAGGCGTTTCTGAGTCGATGAATGACGGTTCACGTGGGTGGGCTGATAAGGGCAGAGAGGACAGACATTCGAAGCATTTAGATGTGTTAAGATTCGAATCGGGTTTTACAGAGAAATCGTAGGGCGAAGGAAGGTTGTTGGAAAAATCTTGATAGTTGTCATTGCTAAAGACGGCTCGAGAGGGGGGGGGGCAACGGCATCGGTGAAATTAAATAGGTGATAGGGGAACTAGTTTTTAAGCCACTAATGTACGTAAAGAAGAGAGATATTGTGAAAGAACTGCACCGTGAAGCACACTCGAGTCGTTATTTAACGGTCTTGACGTTTCACTCCCAGTCGGTTAGTAAAGCGATCAGTCAGGCATGCTAATAAGGGCGTGGGAGAACGAAGTTTCCAGGTTGTGAAATAAGAGAGACCGTGGGACCGAGTCGAATGCAGATGCATAGTCTAGGAAGCCTCAACCTACAGAATTCATCGATGGCTTAAGAACTTACAAAAGTGATGAATCAGGGAGGCGGCAGTGTCAAAAGTGGACCTGTTGGATTTATAGGTGAACTGAAAGAGGTCGTCAGGAGGATTCATTGAAGAACGAAAGCGCCTCTGCACAGCATGCTCTGTCAATTTAAGACCGAAAGATGTTAAGGCAATCGGACAAATGCGTTTATCTAAAACAATGGAACTGGTTGATTTCGGGATGCGAACAATAGCGACGGGTGTCCAGCGGTCAGCGGTAAATGGCAAGTCTAATGGTGTGTTAATCAGAGAAGTGAAGGCATCAGTCAAGGCCACGGCACCGTGCCTTGGAAGTGATGACGGCAGGTTGTCAGGACTCTAATCCTTGTTGTGGTTTTAGTAGTGCGGAGAAGCTCAAATAAATTCTCTAGAAAAACGTGTAAATGACTGGGGTATAAGTAGAAGGATGGATGAAAGCTTGATTAATGTTGTCGACATCCGGAGAACACTTCGCGTGTCTCCTTCTTCCCAAACAACATTCGAATGTTTTCCATAGGGATCGGCTATTGCTCCCATCTAACAGTTGGCTGGGGAATGTTGTGTCGATAAGTTTGATTTCGGTTTTTATAATAGGGTGGAAATGAATAGCACATGTGAGTCATTATGGGATTTGCAGAAGTGCCCCTTGCGTCCCCTTAGGGATTTCAGTACCTGGGAGGAGATACGACCATTTGAGACGAATAGGGGGACTATAGTCTGACGTTGTCATTAAGCAAGGGTTTAAAGGAGAAACGAGTACATGCGCGCGAAAAGTTTTGAAGAAGAGCAAGAGTGTTATGTGAAGATTTATGGATGTAAATTTTGACTTGATTTATTTGCTTGGAGGAATGAGAGGCTGACAGAGACTACACATTGGGCTTTAACAAAAGTATACAATGATCACTAGTTAAGATAGGCGCACATAGTTTCGGGAGAAAGAAGTCGGCATGGTTAGTAATATCTCTAGTTAAGATGGAGTTCCCTCTGGTGGGAGAAACGCAGAGGTCAGTCAAATCAAACACAGTCAGTGGTAGGGTTGATGCATGATTGAAATCACCTGCAATAATATTCAGACAGTCCTCAAGACGAGAAACAGAAAGTGCTAGAAAAGTCTCGAAAAAAAGATATGATGTTGTGTTCGAAACTTAAAGGGGCAGTATATAGGTTTGTAATGATTGTACTGGTATGACGAGAAAACCTAGGATGACAATCTGTTACAAGACAGTCAGTTCCGTTTAGTGAGCACATATAAACAACTTCGGACTTGCCAAACCAAAAGGAGTTTATCTATTCTGCCACGTCGCCTCCAGTTTTCTGCGAATCTGCATTTTACCGGTGGAGTTTGAAGCTGTCCATCAACAGCAATATCCGAATCCAGACACTTTTCTTGTGTGCAAATGACAAGTGTAAATGTGAATTGGTGACTGAAGTGCGAAGGACACGTCCGACATTTTCATAAATAGGTAACGGATGTCGGTAATCAACAATGCTGGAATAGATAACCTGGCCAGGAAATTGAACTTAAGAGCTGTTAGCCAGCACGAGTGTTTTTCCGGATGATTTAGAACATTTATGAGGTACAACACTGCTTGATCCTAATCCAGGACGATAGACAATCGGGATTTTAAACAGCAATGATTTCCTTCAATTGTAACGGCATACGGAGGCCAAAATGGGACCAAAAATCCAGCAAGAGAACAACGAAATGATGATGTTATAGGTCAGCCAGTGAAAAGAGTGTGCAGTTAGAACCATGGCGGACGACGAAATTAATGAGAAAGGGGATGGAAGAAACACTGAGTAGAGTTCTTTATATGTATAATAACTCTACGACTTTCCAGCTCCACCTCATCGGTTTTCCATGGTGCGTCGGTGGCTTGATACTACCCGGTTGACTAAACCAAAGCAGAGCCAGTCAATAATAAACCCTACAAAATGCATTCAAGGTAGAATGAGGGGGTACTAGTGACAGTTCTGTGTTATTGTCACTAATCAGACGTCTACAGGTTGTAGCCTGGATGGTTAGATTTCCGTTCAGCCATTGACACCACGCAAAGGTGCTTCACAAGAGTAAAGTCCTTCTAACCGAGAGTCTATGCCTCAACGGGCGAATGCTGCGAAACCCCCAAAGTTTATGCACCGTTAGTTTTCTGCAACCACGTTAACATGCAACAGCTGCCACCTGAAAGTTGCGCAAGAATATCAGAAGGATAAAGATGTTAAACGCCTAAGTAGTAATCCACTTTTAGGTCTTAATTTCGCGGGTTACATCGTTTTGGTTCCCAGTGAATTCAGGTTAAACAGTACTCTTACATCACATGCCAAGACAAATATTGTCCCTACAACGTCATTCATTGCTACGCAATCGTTTCCTTTTTTTAAACTCATGTTTGTTTATTGATTTTTTGTGCCTCTAAACAGTAATTCCACCTTCATTTAAGGCTCCGTTGTTTCGATGGCTCAAAGTCAATTTCGGGGAAGCATTTTCCGCTATGGTACACACCAAAGCATTGCGTGTATTTGTTGAGTCTGTCCTTCGGTGAGTTCTTCCGGTGACAAACTAGCTCCTTTTCATGAGTGATACCAGTGGCCAACGCTTTGGAATTAGACATTTTATCATCTACTGCATTCTAAGCGTAAGGTACAGTAGGAAGAGTATATTTTATAAGGGAAACAAAGTGGCTTGTAAGCCATTCTTGATTCAGGCAAACGATGGGTGAAAAGGCTATGGACAGCAGCGGCAGCTCTCGAAAAGGACATATTCAGTACCAGTAGACACCTAATAGGGGTGGCTTACTACCTGGGTGCGGAAAGTTATTGAAACAAATAATTAAGAATGACACGAGCATGGAATAGTCGTACTGATAATGGCACAGGGGAAAAATGCAGTTTTTACCCGCTATTAGGACAGCCACACTGAAATGGTTTTGCTGATAGCATGTCGGATTTTTGCATCACTTCACTGTCAGATAACGTCATAAGTGATTTCTAGTCTCGCAGCTCATATTTCCTCAAATCCTGTCAACATTTGAGTCGCCGCTGCTTCAGTATGCGTACTGTTATGCCCACCGATCAACAGGTGCGATTATTGCTCACGATGCGCTGACTCACCAGCGGTTGGTATCTGCTACGACAGTGAAACGTGAATTCGCGATTCCAGTAATGCAATGGAACGAGCTTGCCCAATATCTCATCAGAATTCTTCTTGGCCACCTCCGGAGATGAAGCAGCTGGAGTTGTGGGTCAGCGATGTGCAGAGGTAGTTCTGTATGACAAGAATGGAACGGATCTTTCAAACAAGATCCCGGTTAAATAACACGAGGTCGGTGGCTGATTGCTCAGGCTGAGAGACATAATCAGTATGGATGACAGAATCACCATTTACAAAATCCTCGGTGGGGTATTCGCAACAGCTGTCATAGTGTTTACTCGTGTGGTTTAGCTGAGTTCACTCGATGTTTGTCTTTTGAAGGCCTTTTTTAAATCACATGTCACCAAGTTATTAGCCTTCTTGTTAACATCGCTTTTTTTGACGCGCGGCGGAAGAGGCATTCCCCGTAGCCACTAGGGTCCACTACAAGAGAGGAGAGAGAATCAGCAACCTTGATTCTGAAACCTGGAGCATCATAGAACCTCATGAGATCTTGTTAGATCGGGTGTAGTGACGAGCTGGGCGACAGCGAGTTTCCGTCTGCCCCCCCGTATTTGTCCATTCAGCCACTGGGTTTTATCACACGCATTTTGGATATATCAGCCAGCCGTTTGATAGTGTGCGTCTGGTGTGTTCATCAAAGAATTATGAGTGTGGTTATGCATGAAATCTTCATTTCAGATACGGTCTTCCCGTCGACTTCCAATCGATATTAATCCAACCAAATAAGAAGGCTCACAAACGCCTGCGTGAGATCCTCAACCAACTCTATGGTCATCTCGACAGTGCATCAGCGAGTTCGATTGTGGATGTGAGTCCTGGTTGGTTTCTAGAACTTTAATCGTTAAAAGCTTTCCACAAACCCAAATAATACACCGATGTTCACAGACGTGATTATTAATGCTTTTGTTTCTAGCCAAGTCGGTAGTCCCCCTAAGAACCCGAAAGGGTAAATTCCCGGTGATTTTCTGCACCAGCCTCCAGGCACACTGTTTTTGTCTTTGTTTGTAGGACGACGTGACTCTCGCTGGTATGACTTCTGGTTCGGAGTACTATCCATACGTATCATTCAAACTGGAGTTGAATATAATGGACATCCGCTGAACGTCCTTGTGTGGATCCCGATCACATCCTCGGGTGACAATCGCATAATATCCTATTTTCTTGACTTAATTATTCTTGATTAATACAGCGCAACCATCGGAATGGGAAATAACAATCCATGCGCGACTTGATCTATTCAATCTATCCCGTTTTTACGATCCAGTTGACAGTTACCTCATTATCATGGTCCCTCCTTGTTGTTGTATCTGTTTACGTCATTTGAGTTTTCAGTCTGTTTTCTTCGGTTTCAGTTGATACAGCTGTGATCGATCTTTTAGCGCAGGCATTCCATGTACGAAAAATAAAATTGTGATATTTACCGTGAAAAGTTTTATTTGTGGAGGTTTGAAATAAAGTAAGACAAATCAATTGCATCTCCATGTAGGGTAGAAAAGTCATATGGCTACACGAAGGTAGGCGACAGGTCAAACTTTTTCGGTACGTATACCACTGATGGTAATTCGTTGACCACGCCGAATGATAGTGATAGTAAGCTCGTCTCGATTTTCTGCTGCTGCGTAAACCTGTTGTGCATTGGTAATGGGCAACCCATCGATGGCGACGATCACGTCACCGGCTTTAAGGCCAGCTCTGTAAACCCAAACGGAGAACTTTATTAATATAGGCATTGAAAAGTAATGTCCGTGATATTCATCGTACAAAATTTCAGTATTTAGAACATAAAGAACAAGATTGGAGCTAATACCTCGGGACACATTCACCGACCTATGTAAAACAGGTATTTTTATCTATCGACGTCAAAAAGCGAAGGCATATTGGGATAAATCAATCGACGTATTTCTTGCAGTTCCTTTGAACATCTGTATGCTGATGTCGTGGACCGAAACTGACCAGGTAACATGCGCATCCGATAAATACCCGAAAACACGTCTGCTTCCGATTGTAAGTACAAAATGCTCTCATAATGGTGATAAGAGCTTGCAGTAACTTGGGAAAACTAAGCAGCATTTCAAAGAACGCCAAAGACCTGAAGTGGCGCTGGTCACATGACGAGTGGCGAAGACTAAATGGGCCTTCGTTAGGACATGGCACTTGTGGTGGTGCTGCTAAATTTCTTTGAAAGGAAGGAGCTTCGAATACCATGCTTCATAGTGTTTACTCGACAGTTTTGAAGCTTGAGAACTAGTTGACGGCATTCGATGCGAGTAGCGGCGATATTGGGTACGGACAGTTTTCTGCTGCCCGTTCTGGGCACGTCTACCACTTCACTTCGTCGTGACCCATTTGTGCCACTTGGTAGGCAAGTGGAAGAAGCGACGCGTAAGACGGATCAAGCCTTGGTGTTTGCTTTCATATCGCTGGGGTTAGGTCGAATTTCGAGTTGATACTCGAGAGACGAGAATGGTACTAACAATATAAGTCTAAGTGGTGTACCACATCCACATCGTCGGTTGTCCATCGTGAACCACGGTTTGTCGATGAGCTATGACTCGGTTGCCTAAAATCGAAAGAGTCGATTCATGGGACCCTACACCGAGTTTTTAACAAAACAGCACGACGACCTGACGGCTCGCTGGGCACCAGTAACTAATTGCTCAGAACAAAGAGACCTCCCAGATGCGCCTCATACGGAGGTGGTGCCCTACTGGGGCATTCATCTCTTGGCCTTGTTGTGCATAAGAGGTCATGCAGTTTCTGATAGAAAGTGTCATTGGTTACATCTGGGCGCGTACGCTGAGACGACAGACAAGTTGCGTTTATCAGAGCGACGACTGTTGATTTTGCGCGAGCCTCCAAGTCTCACTATGCACAGCCAGTTGTTGAGTGGGATCCAGTCAAGCAGTGCAGCCTCAGCCCACTCAGAGACACGCCAACACAAGCAAAACCAGAAGCCGCAGCCTCAGGGTCCTAGGAATGCTCAGATGAAACTTCACAGGAGGATTAGATGGGGATCCCACACGAGTGTCTTGGATACAGCACACACCGATGGCTAAGTTCTCCAGTGTGCGGGCTAAATCCCTGTTGAATGCGGAAGCGGGTTCGGTGGGATTTGGAGAGAGAATAGGAACACTTGTTCCGGTGACACTCCACTATCGTTTGCTGACTGCAGTTCCCGAATCGTGTGGGAAAGAGAGTAAAATTGGTCCTTAGAGGAGCAAACAGTTCAGTACAGTGGAAGGTCACCTTTGAAAGAAGCGACCAAAGCGTTTGTGTGAATATCAGTCTTGATTATGGTTGTATGCATTGTGAGCCGTTTTACTACTCGATCGCCCAGTCCACAGTAGGCCTTTTTATCCAAGGATACATCCCTAGTATTTGCTTAGCCAGGCTCTTTCTGCAAGGCACCTGATTTGTTCCAGATAAGCCGGTGCCCACTTGATCGGTCCATAAGACTCTTCTGGAAAATCTTGCCGGGTCAGTGGCCTTATTTGGTTTGCGGACCATAGTCGTCACGTCACAGTTCCATCAACGGGCTCTTTTACAGGGGTGGAAGATGGTAGTCCCAAACCTAGTACTGGAAGGAGGGGAACTAACGAATGTGAACTGCTTCACTGGCCTTGGCAGTTGCATGTCGAACGATAGTAGCGTGGAAGTAGATGTGGGCACGCATATATCGAAGGCTCGAGCAGCTTACGCTGGTCGGAAGCACATATTCTATCGGCCTAATATTTCACTGAATTTGAAAGGTCGTGTTTACTGTACCGCGGTTCGCTCAGTTCTGTTGTATGGTTGTGAGACATGGGATATTTGTGTGGGAGATGTTTGTCGGTTGGAGGTTTTCGCCCACCGATGTCTACGTAGTATGGCAAAGATTGGATGGAGTGACCGGGTGAGTAATTTGGAGGTCGGGAATCTAGTGTTAGGTGCGGATTCTGGGAACGTCTTATCTAGGCGTATGGTACTTAGTAGACTATGTTGGTTAGGTCACGTGCCATGTATAGTGACCTCTATTTCGCGTTCCTCCCACGGAGTGGAAGAAGCCGTGTGGAGGTCAACAGATGACGTGGCAATGTGGAATGAGAAAATGTACAGCGAACTTATGCAAGGTAAGTGTCTCGCGGCCCCGTGATTGGAGTCCGAAAGGCCCGTCAACTAGCTAGGTGGAGACATTGAAGGATGCGGCAATAAACCGTGACCAGTGGGGACTGTGTTGTCATTTTCTATCAAATCCGAGAGATTGAAGTACATTTGTACAGCTGGGCTGTTTTATGTGTTGGCTACTGGAGCATTCTTATATTTTTCTGCCCGTTTCTATCCACTCCATCTTCCCCTTGGATATTCACACTTTATATAGAAACCTGTAACCATGGGGAAAAGGCAGCGGCCAGTGGGGCTTGCCTTGCTGTAGCCCTGAACGATGATGATGTTTAAGCTAACCGAGGCCCAAAAACCTCGACGAGATGTTCAAGACCCAAAGACGGTTACTCCTGAGTAGCCTAGTGAAATCTGGTTTGAGACCCAACGGCTGTAAAGAACGTCTGTCGCACCAGCGGGGCTGCACGGATCCTTCAATTGAATAGCGAACGAATTCTGATGGAGCTACTGGCAAACATGCATCAACAAGGCATTGCCTTGCAGCCCAAAATTAGTCAGGGGTGCACCCTCAAATAAAAGCTGTTGTAACAAACACCCAAGAAACTTCATGATGATTTCTTTTAACCACCCTGTTATCTATGTTACAGCACCCCCGAGAAGCGACACGCTATACGCCCCTCTAGTGGTCCAGCTGTTACGAATCCGAACCGGGCCCATCTATCTCCCAAATACATTCTGTATAGGATGCCGGAACGTGAAAACTATCTCGGATATCGGAAGTCGGGCCATGAGTGTTTACAGGTTGCACGATTGCCAAGTAGATGTTGTTTGTTTACCCGAAGTCAAACTAGACGGTATCGGGAATTCCCGGGGCTACTATAGTTTCTATCACAATGGCCCAGAAGCTGCAGGTCAGCAAGAAGTAGCTGTGGGTTTAAGTCACCGCGCTAATTTCGCTCTATTGTCTTGGCAACCAATATCATTGAAAATCGTTGTGGGGAAACTCAAGTGTCAACCGAGCAGTGATTGCTACCCCCGCTCCAACCCTCCCCTCTGACAGTAGTGTGAAGGATGAATCACATGACAGCCTTCAAACAGTAGTAAACTATGGGCTTTTGGCCGAAGTGAGGGGCAATGCTAGCAGCGTTAAAAAATGAGACAGATCAACTGCAACACCATTTAGTCGACTCAGGCTTTATCAAATATTACGCCACTCCAAGTTTCACGGTGACGGTTGCCACTCCGCCTAGTACAGTGGACTCTCGGACCTGACGGTGTGCCCCTTCCATGCATGAATTAAGCAATAGAATGCTCATTTATCTACGTGGAAGAAGCGCATGCGGAAAATAAGAACAGAGAAAGCTATGCCCTACAGAACACCTTAGATTGTCATAAAGCGAAGTTTTACTTTAAAGACTGCATTTCAACGTCCTATTCGGTCAGTGGCAACTTTTGCTAAATGGTGGCAACTGGCCATACATTTGCAGAGACAGTGCAAAATACTAGAGTAGTGCAACACTTGTTTACATCGGCCGATAGCAATCGAGCCCAGAAACCAGTTGCAACTTCTAAGCGATATTGATTCAAAGTTGTTCGCTACAGTAAAGACCAGTGTGGTCATAATTAAATCTGCACCAAACTTCGCGATATTTTATCAGGGGCTGTGCATGAAAAGTATGAACTCATCTAGTTGAAAGTGACAGAAAAATCGACATTCAGATGAAATTAGCCTCTGAAGCCAAAAACAGTACTGCGAATATCCAGACCATACCTACCTTTGAGCGGGGGAGTTGCGCAAAATTGCGTGAATAAGGACACCTTCAGTTATCTCAAGGAACTGTGGTCCACCGCGTGAAGCCAATTCAAACGCTAACTCCGGGGTTAAAGTTCGCATAACAAGACCCAAGTAACGACGCTGTGGGGCCCCATGAGGTGGGGATCCCGATTCTGTCAGAATATAGGAATCACCTGCCACTTCAGATGGGCTGTGTGATTGGTTTCCTACTCGTTGAGCAGCGCGCAAAGCTAGCTCCGAAAATTTGCGAACTTGGTCTACAGGAATGGCAAATCCGACACCAATGCCGGCTATCATTGAGTTTACGCCAATAACTTCTCCGTACAAGTTAACCAATGGACCACCGGAGTTTCCTACCTGAAGCAAGAAAATAATATTAACTTAGTTTCACGTTATAATAACTCTTTATGTAACTTCCTACCTTAATCTTCTCCGCTCTCATTCAGATATGGTATGTTGAATAAAGTCTAAAGTGTAAACATTATTTGCTATCTATCGACTTTCGAATCTTGATGCTGATTAGGTAGATCACAGAGACCAAATGAAATAGTTTCAGAGTTAAAAGTAAGCAAAACAATGGACGAAACTTTTTCCGAGATGCCACCGTAGATTACGTGGCTTTGGAACTCGTTAAATGAATCAGACATTTATTAAGCATAAGTGAAAGCGTATTGAAGCCAATACTATGGTAGAGAAAGGATAAAAGAACAAAAGCATTTCGTGTAAAGGCCAATATACGTGTTAGCTTCTTGTGCCCTTTCATTGTACTGATCATCCACTATAAACCATCGACGAGTTATTAACCTGCTGTATGAACTGAAGAGTAGCATTGAGTACGGGAACCAACACCAGAAGGCCCGATGTATACAATCGATTCAGATAAGAGGTTTAACATTTCTCGGGACCCCTGGTAGAGATGACAACGATGACGTGAGGTTTCCGAACCCTTGTTAGGAAAAAGTTCTTTATTGGAGGGACAGATTCACTACATCAGTCGTATCAGAGGCCTTATGAGATATTTAAGCGAGACGCTTGCCATGGGAAATTCCAACGCGCCCGGAGTACTGCTTTATTTATAAGGATTTGCATACAGAAATAGTTCCACCGAAGCCACCGAAACAAGAGGAAAAAGAAGAGAGGAGGATGCTTTTGTAAGGTTCATCACACGTCAGCTCCTACACATTCCTCTGCATGACCAAATACACAGTTTTCACGTTATTTACGAATAACCATCCATTTGATGGCTGTTCCTCTACCCGTAACATAAAAACGCGCCAGCTAGTATGCAGCGCCGAAAATGCAAGCTAAATGATGCCTAATCTAAACAATGATGAAGAAGATATAAATTAAATCCCTGTTAACAAAGGAGGGGAAAAGGGGTTTATTAACTGTTCCACATGTGGGACCAAATTACATCGGGACCAACGTCTCGTAACGTTTGGATTCACTCGACACAATCTACTGCATATAATTCAATGCAACCGCAACCCAAAAAAGTAGAATCCTGGAGATTGAAGGATCGTCGAGACAACAAGCCATACAGGATAGTTTATCTCAAGACAAAGATTTAATCATATCTGGAAGGTCGGCGGACAGAGGCTTGACGAAGTAGTCTTCCAGGTTAGGGACTGACCTGAGCTGGCTACTCAATCGAAACTGAGTGGAAGAATAAATGAATCAGAGAGACGAGCTTCCAATCAGTCATTCTTCACTGCTTTGCATACAGCTTCTTGTTAGAACCGGAAGCCTTGGTTGAAAGCAATAAGAGTTTCGCTGCTTAGCGGCTGAACTTCTCAGAAATACCAGTACGCCATCTGTCAGAAATTAAATGGGTATTAAGAACTCCATAATGGATCGGCCGTCGGGCACGATAATCGGTATCAAACAACCCACTTTACTGGGCACGTCGTGTAGTGATAAGTATGCCATCTATTGTGCAACCTTTCTTCGGTCCCCAACTGCCTCCAATTCATAATGCATCTATAGATAATATGCCCGATATCTTCAACGGTTTACTGCCAACTAGTATATTAAACACTCGAAGCCCCGTAGCTCTCAAGCCTCGTCAGCCTCAGAATCTCAACTCTTTTGACGTGCGCACTCTCAAGCGCCGTGTTTAGAGCATACAGTGCGCAGACTTATTGGCGATTGTTGTTTGCTGCATCAGTGAACCACGAATTCATGATTCGACTAGTGCAATGCGACTAGCTGCGCCTAAATACCACATCAGGATACTGCTTGACTACCTAAGGAGACAGCAACTCGAGCTGCGGATCTGCGTGCTATGGGAATAGCCCTGCCTGACAAGGCTGAAGCGGCCATTCCAGACTGGGTACCGTTTAGATTCTGTAAGACCCCAGGGATCAACTGTCGTTCGAAAGAAATGCTTCGCTAAATGTAGCTTCTTTGTTAACTCGGAATATGTTCTAACAAACGGTAGAATTGAAAAGCAGAAAGATGCAATTTTGAATCACTTTCTGCCCTTGTTCATAAAGCAAAATTTACGACACGGTAGTGATAGAAGTTGATTTAAATGCAAAAGTTGGAAAATAGCAGCTTATGGGAGAGGCGCATTGCCCACCCAGTGTACAAATGACGGGGACAGACTTCTCTAGCTGCGTAAAAAACAGCCGATTATTCTCGTCTAACACAAATTTCCGAAACAGTTCACGTTGCACAGCGACAAGGTGCTCTAACTCCACAGATACTCCAAGCAAGATTGACCATAAGCAGTAGGCTACCGCTACCGCGGTTCTATTCAAAAGTATAGATCCAATGGGACCAAGCACACAGAGTCGGATTATGCAATAGTTTTAATGCGGTTTTCACTGCAGCTTAATGGCCACTGGTGTCAACTGCGAACCCGGTTCGCTGTAGAACGGTTATATGGTGCGGCTGTTCTCAACAGTTATGAACAGATACTATCAGATGAGCCCAGATTTTCAGCGAACGGTAGTATAGATAAGCAGTGAGACCGAACGAAGCAGGCGATGAACAGCTTTGGGTAACGAGGCTGAAGTGCATATTTTGCACTGAATTTCGGTTAGTAGTCGATTATGGGCCGAGGGACTTCAAGGATCAGTAGCCGTACGAAAGGATGGTTGTGCTAAGCGCAAATCATTTGTTATCTCGGCATGCTTCAACAAACACGCAAAAGAACGAGTTCTGTGACGAACCCGTCAATCGTATTCTCAACAGCAAAAGTTGAAAAACAATGTATCAACAGCCCATTTAGGTGGGAGAGGCGCATTGCCCGCGCTACAGCTTGATGGCCACTGTCGTAAACTGCGAACAAGGTTAACCGGACAACAACAAATACGACCAGAGGGGTTAAGAGCTTCCACAAACGAAAAGGACGGTGAAAGTGCTGACTAAGACAGCTGGAGAAATGGAAGTAGCAGTTATTTCAGTAGACAGTCAAAAACTGATCAAGCTTAAACACACCGCTGGGCGGAAAACTTCGGCCCGTGAGACAGCGCGTGATAGAAATGGTGAGCATACTCATGACAGACAGCAGAGGTTGGACCGTAGGGCCGAATACTTCAAGGAACAGCCTAACTGATCGCAGGCTGAAGTTGCTACTCCCACGTCAACTCCGAATCCTTGGGACGGGAAACGTGGCTCTTCAACGAAATTCGAGGCAAAATTTATTATTAGATTAAGGATGCGGGGAAGATCTCCCGGTACCGACGAACTCTTCATAAGTTGTTTCAAAGTGCGTAGGGAGTCAGTGATAAAATCACTTACCTTTCTACTCTGTGACATTTGGAACGAGGAGCGTATTCCGTTATCCTAGGGCGGGGTCATTGGTTGTACTTATCTTCAAGATAGGTGCACACAATGACTGTGGCAATCATCGTAGAACCAGCCTGATTCACACTGTTACCAAGGTTGTAGCCCCGATACTACTGTGCCATTCGCGAACAGCAGGCCGAATTTTACGCAAGTTGAAGTTGCATCTACCTGATTTTTATCCTTAGCCAGCTATTTGAAATGCGCCGAACACGGTATCATTTGGAAATCATGGTTTCTGTTGACTTAATGGCGCGTTCTAACCAGTCAACCGAATAGCGCTATTCAGTGCTCTTCGCCGGATGAATGCGACTGGTAGGTTCGTGAGGCTGTTGCGAGTAATGTATTCGCATATACTAGGGAAGCAAAAACGGTCCGACATCAGTGGAGCCAGAACAGATCCATAAGTGTCAAACAGATTGATATCATTCAGAGAACAAAACGGAACCACGTATACATCATTAATTACCACCCCACAAAAGGCAAAAATTTTGGACAACAGTCCATAATATTGCAGGCGAAACTGAAGACAAAGTTAGACTTGCCAAATCAATGACCTTTGATACAGGCTACAACATTACCAATCATTTTTTGTGAAGAATTTTGGACTGAATAAAACAAAGTTTTTAAGGCAAACTAGCTTTCCTTCCATATTTCCATTAGCTCAGAATTCTTGAATTTAGACCACATGTGTTAACGTGAATTCGAAACCCTCCCAAAATAGGTAAACACGGTACACTGCCAAACAAAGATCAAATACTGGTGGTGATCAAAGCGGGAACGACCGCCTTGAAAAGCATTGTGCAACGAAAGACATCATGCCACCCAGGGCGTCTGTATTTAAGAAATTAGCTTGATTTCAAAGGACCTAAGCACAGCGTCGATGAAGATAATAAAATAAAACCCATTTGGATGGTAGTTCTCCTCAAGCACGGAGCGCCAAAAATAGAATGTAGAGGCTATGTGGACGAATCCAAGTGACAATGCGAAAGAACAGTGAATCATAGGACGGTTAACTGAGAGACCCAATGTCAGATAATTCAGGATTTGTGCTAAAAATGCAGGGAAAGCATTTCAACTCGTTGAAAGTTGATCGAATCGAAAAAGATGATCACCCGAAAATAGATTCACTCGTCGAATACATCTGTACTCCTAGGGCAAACCAATTTGATTCGACTTTGTTTGTTAAAATAACAATTCAAAGACCCCAGTTTTTTTCGGAGTGAGTTTATTAGACAGGGATAGAATTACCCTGCTACTCCAAAAGTACAAATAAACTGTTCTAACGGCTTTCAGTCGGACCAAAAATGTGCTGAACGCCAATTTAGTTTTCAGCCACGACCTGAAGGATATGTTCGTCACTCCAAACAGCCGTTCAGCCGACTTTCGCATCCCACCAAGCGTGGTTTTCAATCATCAGTATCTTTGGATCCGCCTAACGAAGCTGGAATCTGAACTCTACTTACATTCTTCAAGCGCCATAAGGCTCGCGTGGCTTGCCACTCGGTTTGTTCAAGGAAGCAAGATAAAATACGATGAAAGGATTGCCGCGAGTATTCTCCAAAGTGTGAGACAAAGTTTCTCTGGATTAAAAGGAATCGATCGTAATCCTAATCTTTGAGAAAGCCTCATAAACTCTCCGTGACAATCAGGTAGAAAAATCAGCGTCAACAGTTCTCGCGTCTGTATTTCCCCGCAGACTAATAAACCAAAAAGAGAAGAACAAATCTGTGAAGAGAACGCTCGTCTTGTCTTGGAAGAGGTTTCCATGATCACATATTCACTCTCTGCCAACTACTGAAGCATCGACACACTAACTGAAGATCGACCGCTGCCGCGTTCTTGGACATCGGAGCAGTTTTTGATTTACTTGACAGGATTATTCTATGAGAGTGCTTTTTGAGACATGGTTTACCTGAGAAGTATGTATCACTCATTAAACACCGTTATCGCCTTACGTTAGGACGAGTAAGAGGCCACGGCAGGCTTCTCTAGCGTCTCCATCGGAGTTCGACGTGGGTGTTCCGTTTAGTCGTTTCTATACACCAGTGCGACTGACGATATCCTTAAGCCATCTGTCGAACTCCTACCAGGACACAGAAGTACGTTGAGGGCATCGTACTTTCTCACTTCTAACGCCCAAACAACTGAAGCGATCTGATACGGGATGAAGTTCGCACCATGAAAGGATTGGCGTGAGTCAGTACCTGCGTCATAACTGTGCAATAACTGATGAGAACTTTATTTTTCTAGGAAGTTGTATTTCTAGAAATGGCGACATGGGGGGTAAACACCTATGGCTAGCGTTTTTTAACCTGTGGAGCGGACATGACATCAATCTCTCTTTGGTAGGTCGAGTATATAATACCACCATGGGCCTTGCACTGTTCTATGGTCCTTCCGAGTTCAGGACGTCCATCGTCCGGTTGCGTTTGACGCCTGCTGATTACGTAGTATGGTGGGAGCAACGCATCAGCAACTATGAAGTATGCAGCCGTGTGTGGTACGATCGGCTTCTCGTTGGAGAAGGACCATACTGCAAGACCACCTCCGATGGTTTAGCTATGTATTGAGAATGAAGACCCAGCGCCTGTTAGTTCGCGCATTATTTGCGCCATTTGGACGTGACCGGAAGAAAGAACATGGAGGTCAAGCAACGACTTGGAGCGGAGAAATGAAGAAACCATCAGAATCCCCACAGGTGTAGGTTCACCTCGGTTGCCAGCCTGGGGCAGTGAGGACTGACAGAAATTCGGGCTTGTTCCCCTTATGGATCAAAACGAAAATCAATGGCGGCAGTGTCTTCGTTTCGTTGCAATCACCGAAAATGACAACAAAAATAAGACAAAAAACTAGCATATTTGCCTGTTTTTCCTTCATTCCTTTTCACTATGACTCCATCTACCCTACCACCGGCGCTTTACCACGTTTTATTTGGCACATCCTGAAATCAGGCAGATAACAAATCTACATACATATACAAACACCGATGCAATCCAATATTCCTGGAATATGACCATGCTGATTACGTCTAAGCCAGTTCGCCAAAAATATTCGATCACAAGCCTTTGTAGATTTCCCAGGGGAAGCTATGCACCTAAACATTTTAAAGAATTAAAGCTGACAAGGAAAATCGTCTGAAGAAAGCGTGCTTAAATCATGCAGCTCTCATGCTGGTTACTCACACAACAATAAAAAACCAGTTCGATGAACTGAGATTCAAAGGTATTAGTAACACGATGCCCTCTTCTAGAGTGAACACCGGTGGTATCGATCAAATGTGTTTCATTAGCAGTTTTTTACTCTTTAGAGAAAGTTCCAATGGTAAAATACATATTGCAGTCCGGAAGACGTTCGTCCGCAAGAGGGTCGCTCTTTGGGAGAATGTATCAAATGAACCTGTGAACTCGCATGTCATAAAAAACGAGTAAAGCCTCACACGACATTGAGAGGGTCAAATCATCTGTAAGAGAAGTGCTACTTCGTACTAAAGCTAACGTTTTACAGAAAATATCATAAAACTGGGAAGCATCAGAGAGAGGAGGTAAATCGAGAGTCACGGAAGCTTTCGCAAGTTTTATACTAAGATGACAAAGAAAACTACGGGAAATGAATTCACCAGGAAGAAGTTCACCCCACTTACCGTAATGATAGCGTCCGTCTGAATATATTTTAGTCCTTCAGAATGTCCCAGATCCCGGTCCAGTGCGGAAACAACACCGACGGTCACGCTGTTGGCAAGCATCAACGGACTGCCCAAGGCAAGTACAAAATGTCCAGGACGAACTGACTTCAGATCTTTCGCAAGAGGTAGTTGGGGGAGTGAACGCGCAGTATCGGGCTTTACGTCCAGCTGCACGGAACGTGTGAGAAAGTAAACTAATGGTGCAAAAAATTGAACACAAGAAAAAGGTACCAAGATTTCACCGTCGACCACAGCACAAACAAGGTCTGACCCAAAGATCAACAGACAGGTCATGTTACGTCGAAAATCAACCGGTGCCTGTGTATGCATGACAAAAAACCTACTACATATCTTTGCAAATCGCGCAGGCTGATCAAACAACCTAATTAGACCAATGAATTCAGATCAAAGGTTACCATGGGCGTTACACAAAGAACACCTCTTATTGCAAGAAAGCACACATAAAGAGAAACATATATAAGCGGCAAGGAAGAATGTGAATTCGTGATGAACATCAATATACTCACCAGTACGGTGTGCCAATGAAACTCTTTAAACTTGGTTTCAAAATGCAATAGACTAGCCAGTCTCGCGTAAAATATTAAATGCACTTGCCGGATGGTGAACTTGGTCTAACGCGTCCAGTTATAGCTGTACCGTTCAAGCACAAGAGCAATAATCGTCAGCCTCTAATTCTCGGCTTCTTCAATATGCCCATTCGCTGGCTGGTCAACAAGCATGTTTAAATCTGACAATTGACTCAATTCGGTTTGATGCCAGCTGCACCAGTGGAAAAAGAATTCAGGATTGGAGTAGAGTAGAGTAATTTCACTAACCGCGTCTAATGTCTCATCAAGATTTTCCTGCACACCTCAGGAAACGAAGCGGCTCAAGTGACAGATCAGCGCCGGAGATGAACAGCTTTGGGTAACGAGGCTGAAGTGCATATTTTGCACTGAATTTCGGTTAGTAGTCGATTATGGGCCGAGGGACTTCAAGGATCAGTAGCCGTACGAAAGGATGGTTGTGCTAAGCGCAAATCATTTGTTATCTAGGCATGCTTCAACAAACACGCAAAAGAACGAGTTCTGTGACGAACTCGTCACTCCCATTCTCAAGAGCAAAAGTTGAAAAACAATGTATCAACAGCCCATTTAGGCGAGAAAGGCGCTTTGCCCACCCAATGTACAGATGACGGGGACAGACTTCTCTAGCTGCGTAAAAAACAGCCGATTATTCTCGTCTAACACAAATTTCCGAAACAGTTCACGTTGCACAGCGACAAGGTGCTCTAACTCCACAGATACTCCAGGCAAGATTGACCATAAGCTATAGGAATAGCCCTGCCTGACAAGGCTGAAGCGGCCATTCCAGACTGGGTACCGTTTAGATTCTGTAAGACCCCAGGGATCAACTGTCGTTCGAAAGAAATGCTTCGCTAAATGTAGCTTCTTTGTTAACTCGGAATATGTTCTAACAAACGGTAGAATTGATAAGCGGAAAGATGCAATTTTGAATCACTTTCTGCCCTTGTTCATAAAGCAAAATTTACGACACGGTAGTGATAGAAGTTGATTTAAATGCAAAAGTTGGAAAATAGCAGCTTATGGGAGAGGCGCATTGCCCACCCAGTGTACAAATGACGGGGACAGACTTCTCTAGCTGCGTAAAAAACAGCCGATTATTCTCGTCTAACACAAATTTCCGAAACAGTTCACGTTGCACAGCGACAAGGTGCTCTAACTCCACAGATACTCCAAGCAAGATTGACCATAAGCAGTAGGCTACCGCTACCGCGGTTCTATTCAAAAGTATAGATCCAATGGGACCAAGCACACAGAGTCGGATTATGCAATAGTTTTAATGCGGTTTTCACTGCAGCTTAATGGCCACTGGTGTCAACTGCGAACCCGGTTCGCTGTAGAACGGTTATATGGTGCGGCTGTTCTCAACAGTTATGAACAGATACTATCAGATGAGCCCAGATTTTCAGCGAACGGTAGTATAGATAAGCAGTGAGACCGACCGAAGCAGGCGAGGTGTTTTGTAGCAGCTTGACCTGTGGTCCTAAATCCATCGTCTATCAAAGACACTGGATTTCACAAGAATCGTTTATCCCAGTGGAGCAGGAAAGTCAGCATCCTAACTGTAAGGAAGCGAACAAAATACCACGACCTTCACAACGTCAAATGACGAAAAACCTTGAGAATGATCGCGAAAACCAGTGGGTAAGGCAACCGAAGAAACGGACGTAGTTAGCTGCTTCAGGTGACAGTCAAAGACTGTTCAGGCTTATACGCGACAACGATGGGCGGCGAACTTCGGTTAGTGAAACCCAATTTAATAGAAATGGGGACCACGGGCATGCAGTCACTAAGAGCTGGATAGCTGGTGGGAATACCTCACGGGGCAATTCAGCTGGCTGAGCACTAATGTAGTTAGTCCGGCGACCACATATGCGAGGCCTGGGGGGGAGGGATGGGTGGGTTGATTCTCAACGGAAGTAGAAATAGAGTTACTGTACAGGGGAAAATCAGCAGGTCCGGAAGAACCCCATATGTCTTTTTAAACTAGATGGAAACCTTGACAGAAGTATTCACTCCCTTGCTCCGTAATATTTGGAACGAGAGATGTATTCCGTTATCATAGGGAGATTTTCGATCTCCGATGTCTACTTACTGATAGATGAAGTGACCGAGTGAGCAATGTGGTTAGGAATCTGATTTTGGCTACCGGCTCAGATAATATTCTATCACAACGCATCAGACCTAGTAAACTTCGTCGGTTGGGCCACATGCCGTGTACGGCGAAAATTCGACTACCGTACCGTGTCTTATTTTTCGTTCCGCTGACGGAGTGGAAGAAGTCACGTGGAGATCAACAGATGATGTGGCAGCGTGGAATGAGGAAATAAAAAGTGAACACAGACGGAGTAGATATCTAACGTCTTTGTGGTTGGGGTAAGAAACATTCGTCGACCAGCTATCTGGGGGCATCTGGGGATGACAGCGAACCCTGAGCACTGGAGACCGTGTTATCATCTCTTGTCGAAGCAGGATGATTGAAATATGGGGTTTGCACGGCTGGACTGTATTCATGTGTCTTCTACTCCTACTTTGATGCCTTAACTCGCTCCAGTAGGTTCACTTCCTGTTACCCTCGCATATGACTTTTCTCTATAGCAACTTACAACTCTGGGAGAAATGTAGCGGTCAGTGGGGCCTACGCTGAACGATGATGACGATGCCCCAACGAACGCCACTTTTCATGGTGAACTCGAGGAAAACATCATCGTAAGCGCAAACTCGGCTTCGGCTGTTCGAATAGAGATTGGATAACTGAAATCAATTTCTCTGACACACCTCGCAATGAGAGTTAGAACCGCAGAATTGTATAATCAACTGAGTCGGACGTAGATGTCATATCAAGGAAGATGGAGATCGTGAATCTAAGGGAGATGTTCTAAAATTTGCCCCTTCAAGCAAAACATGATCTATGTAACCCGACCGGGTTGGAAATCGGCTTAGTTCTTTCACGAATACCAGACTAATAGGAGGAACTACCGCCTTTCTTGCAAACTGGCACAGCCACCGAATCACACCAGCACTTAGGAATTTCTTCTCTTGCCCAGCTTGATTCTAGGAGTATTGTTAACACATCCCTACCATCTGTGAAGAAAGACGGAGACGGCCGAATTGGTCTAGCAACCCAACGATATGACTTTCCGGAAGACCTATCCCGTACCTAACCACACTTGATGGAGAAATCGCACCTGCCTGTATTGCTTCACTCGCAGATATAAATAGAAGGTCCACTATGGCGGTGAGCCGACTAAACTGCTCCCTACAGTGCTCTGTCCAGCATTTCAGCAGATACATGTTCATTCGGATACTCAACATTGCACTGGGACGACAGTTGAGTTGAGAGCCACGAATGAAACTGAAGTCGGTGTCTATGATCAGTTGTGCAGGGAGCGTGGTTTTCGTGTTCGTGGGACCATAAACTAGGAACAAACAAAATCTAGCATGGACTAAAGCACGATCTGAGTCCACAGGTAGATTCGCTCGAAGGACCGGTGTGCGCGTTCCAGTCTTTCACAACAGCAAATCCCGTTTTCGGGCATTATTAATTGAATTTCGAAGTAGTAAAGACGTGGTTCGTTGTTGTTAGCCGCATTGGTCGCCACATAAACGGCTATCGTCGTCAACTTCTGGAGGGAGGAGCATTTAAAGTGATTTACAGCTATTTTTGAGAGTACTGGCTCCAGGAAATCAATGCGTTATTAGCTATCTTGTTGCAGACAATTGCAACACTGTAGAGCCCAGTGTCCTGGTGGTCCGCTGTAGTGGTGCCAGTAGACAGTATCTGCCCCTGGAACCCCGATGTTTCGTAAGCCCTAGTTGGAAAGGCAGGCTATATCTATGCGATAGTCGTGTAGTGTCCACATCGTCATGCTCTGACTGATTCCCTCTAACAGCGACCTTACATTCCAATATGCTGTGAGCCAACTTTTAACAGGAAAAGGCCCCAGCTCGTTGGCTTGTCACTTCGATCAATGGGATTCAGATTTGTTTTTTTCTGAAGGGAAACGCCTTCCGGGCGAAAACTCACTACATTCTTGACACCGCCGTTGCTTGCTTGCACCAGCTTATCCGGCGAGTATGACCCTACTTTATTCACGGCTAACTGCAGTTTGGTGGTCATTCCCTTATTTGCAACCCGGGAACGCACCGGATGGGATGAAGCTCTGCCCTACTCTGGTTCTAATGAGCTAGTGGATACTACAAATAGGAAAAAATAAATCCAACTAAGAAGAATGTCAACAAACGATAATCATACACCAAAGTCACCCACGCTTCCGTACACGTATATAAAACACTTTAGGTTCACAGTCGTGTTGAACCCTCAGTTAGTTCAGTATTTCTCGCAAGTGCCTGTAGATCAGTCTTTGAAATTCAGGGAATCATCCGTCGAATATCGAGATAACTGAATTACCCAAAGCTGTTCGCATTAGATAGACCAAAGTATCTTGCCCAACTGACGGTGACAGAAGACTCTTAAAACACGGCGAGAAGGTCTAGAACCACGGCGAACAGAAATAAATTATGTCCGCAATTGCTTAGATAGTACACAGTAAAAGTATGGCTTACAGACTGCCTCAAGCATGAATGGAAAGGCAGCCGAAAGAAATTCATTAGCAAACAATCGGCACAACATGTCCCGGTAGTTCGCACTTCTCCACCAAGTTGTAAAAGAATCTGGAGAAAAGGCAATTCATTGCATTATGCTTTTATTATAAATAAGATTCACTTCTGCTTCATTCGAACTTACGCTAGGTCACTTTACCATACTATGGTCGCTTTTATGAATAAAACGCTTTGTTGAGCGTCGGCCGTTGTTCCTAGACACTGGCATAACGCCTTCTGAAAGCTTCAGTTTATTTCGTATGCCCTGAGCACCCCCTTTGATTGGCTGTGTTACAATTCTTTATTTTCTTGTCGGATGTCTGGTTCGATTATGGTCTCCGATCGCCGCTACAATCACTCGGAATTATTGTTGTTTGAAAACCATATTGTTTTTCAACATGAACTGGGATCGCGCATTGTTGCATCTCAACGACCTTCTTATCCATCTAAAAGAGGCACTCGTGCTGGCTAGCAGGCAGCTTTTAACTGCGTTGTCTTAGAGGCTCATATTCGACCCTTTGGTCAGAATATGTAATCCGCAAAGTGATAAAGTCAAACTCGACGTTGGGCAAACGTTGGAAACCACAAACCGGTAGTCCGGCACACACCTGCTGGTCATTTAACATCAGAGATCAACGCTCTGAGGGAGTTAAGGCAGAGAGGATGGTCGGGAAATTCGTCCTTTGCGCCTCTGCTCACGCAATATGTCACGAAGACAGACAGCAGACTATGGGCTTTTCGAATGGCGGGCTACACTCTCCACGTTGTGCTATCACTAAAGGACCTCTGTAGCATTTCACAGAGAAAACGGTTGTCAAGTAAAACAACACGTCGGCCGAAGTGCCGCTACTTGTCCGCAATCGCTAAGCCAAAGAACAAGACTCCAGTTTGTTTCCAGTCAACAATCAAAATGACGGTGGTTCTCCTAACCGTAATCTGGAGACGCGCTGAGTGGCATGCAACTCTGGTTCATGTGAATGCCGAACACTGGAGACAGTGAACTTTAGAGGTTACGAGGAATCCCACAAAATTGTTTTGGTGCTTTGAGTAGAAACAGATTTAGGCCCGCTAATTCCGTATGAAGATTAGACTCATCTGCTTTCCAAGCTTTTTGGCTTAGACGTCGCTGAAAATAGGCGCAATCAAAGTTTAAAATGAGAAATATTCCAATTACCAGCATATAAAGGGCGATAAATGACTCACCTGTACTAAAGCTAAGTCAGAGGATACGTCTACGGCCAGAACCCGACCCGGATAAGAACGGCCATCGGAAAGATGAACGAACACATCAGACCGGTAACCCACGACATGGGCGTTCGTAATTACATGGCCTGTATCATCTATGATAAAGCCTGATCCGGTGGACTGCACATGACGCGAGAGGAATCCTTTGCTGCAAAAGAATTTCCCAATTTGGAAAGTCAGTCCGTTAAAATATGAGAGGTCACATAAAACTAAGCGAACACTGTCCAGACATTTATGAAGGGAGAAAACTGGATATGCATAACGGAAATCCGAGATACAAGCACCAATGGACATCACGAGTTCTGCGAATTATCTCAGTGGTAATAACCATCGGAATGGGTACCGTGCATTTTATCTACACATAGATCCCGTTCGAATGACGCAAAATCCCAATGAGAACAACCAAAAGATTTCCATTTCCATTTCGTTTACGGTTAGAAGTGTTTATTTTCTGCTTCAATGGTAATCACATATTTATAATATTATATTAGAGCAAAACGTTTGCGACCGAAAATTCAAAGCCCAATGACTAAAGGCTAAGAGAGCCATTTAAGGTGCTACTGTCATTCTCAACATTTCGCATTGACACAACCAATGAAGCCAGATCACCGAGACATGATATGGGTGACTGACAAAACGGTAGAAACGATAAGACCGCCTCCTCTTGAAGATCAGTAGATTTCATCTATACCGATACTTCAAGATCCGATATATAACAAACAATTGAGGAAAAAACATTTTGTGCATCATGAGGAAGACTGATATTAGCAGAAACTGGGAATTATTCTTCATCCATGCACTTTATAACAGCAACTGTGCTGGGGACAAAGTTACAGAGTCACTTACTCTCGACTGGTTATCGATACAACAGCCGGCTGAGCCTCTTGAGCAACATCAGCCACAACATCAAGTGCATGTATGGCAGATAACCTATCCTTGGATGGCTGCGGTCTCACGTTCTCGGCGCAGTGTACTGTTAGCGGAAAGGTAGGAAATGGCTCAGATTTACCATTGGACAAGAAATACCACCAAAACCAAGCAAGACCAGCGCCAGCTGCAAAATATCGAACTTGAGATGACTTTTGGGCAAACCGCCAATTGTCACGATCGTGTCGAAACGAATCAAACGCAGGTCCATGAGAAGCTGAAGATAAAACTCGGAAGGCGGTCAATGACAACAGCGGGCGCTCCAATGTCCATCGACGGAAGTGACCGAGGAAGGTATACACCGAAAATGGACCCTATAAAATGCAGTGAGCGAATTTCCTAAACTGTAAAACAGAACATGGGTTTTTTTGACAATCAGGAATGCACCCAATAAGAAAACAAGGGAGCGGTGAATATATTTGTACAAAAACGTCGCTGAGAATCCAAAGGAAATAACCGCATTTTACGAAACTCAGTGTGAGATTCGGTTTCGGTGAAACGTCGTCTCCTAACATCATTACATTTGCCGCGCACTAAAACAAACAACCTACATAAACCGTCCTTGATAAAGCTGCTATCACCCCAAAAATTCGGAACCCTAACAAAGGTGATTCGCGACATTGCGTACACAATGCTACTGATGCAAATAGTATGATACAAAATGTATGCTTGCCAGGATGACTGTCGTAAGACGTGCTGGATAGAGTGACGAACTGTGTCGAGCGACCGGATAAGTGGCACATGCCATTGTAGTTCGTTGGCATCCTGCTAATCTGATTCACCACAAGATCAAAGGTCGGAAATTTAAGACATTTTAGCCTATTGTCACTTACGAAGAAGAAATTTATATAATTTTTGTTTTATTTTTTACACTGATGGCTTTGTTTATTTGGCTCGCAACATCAGTTTGGAGTTTCAGCCAGCAAATCACCACTGAAACGTAAACAAAACTATACGGTAAATATACATGAAATTTTTTCGCCCACGATTAGACAAAGAAGAATAAGATAGGAGAAGGCAAGAGCTAAGGTCATTCTGCCGTGCCCCGCCACTTGCATTGCGTGCTCGAACAGAGAATACATGTTCTCAGTTCATCGAAACCCGCAACACAAATCGATTTGGAATCACATTCGACAGGCGGTAGCATGAATAGTTGATTAGGAGCACATTTACTTCATTACACTTCGATAAGACCGTTTGTGCGTGAAGTTCAAATGAGGACAGATCGATTTCGAACACTTTGGACTTACACGGCTGATTATCAACATACCGTAGGGCCGTACCAGAATTTGCGCCCAGCGTTAAACATATAAAGGAAATACAAAATAACCAGATCACTGTAAAGGGGCCCCATTCTGTTATTTTGAATAATACATACGGGCCAAGTTACATTGAATTGGGCTAATCACTGACAAGTAGTTAGGAAAACCAAACCAAATACAGAAGAACATAAAAGGATACATATTCTCTTTCGTTAGTTCCAAAGCCATTTTCTGCAGCGCGCTCAAAAATGCTTACTGTAAGGGGAAAGGTCACACCGCCATTTTCTTATTTAGCGTGATTGCCGTCGGAGTCACAAAAGTACGTGGTCTTTTTACCCTGTGGTTGCATGTTTTTCCTCTAGTGAACTAGAGACAATTATTTCAAACTGCATGGCTTCGTAGAATAGGCCGCACTCTCGGGTTTGAATTCTAAATCTAAGGCGAGCTACAACGTTAGCGAAAATTCCCTTGAGGTTCAAGTCCAAGACATCTGACATGAACATTCTACGCACGTTGTGCGTTGGGAATTCAAGAAGATACATTAGCGCAAATGGCAAAAGGTTAAACGTGAGTTAGCCAGTTCGATTTGCTGCAGTGGGAAATGCATGACGTAACTTCCCAATGACCTGGGAAAGTCAGTCTGAAGAAGCCAGACACAGGAAATTCATTTTTAAACCGCAAAATAAACGAAGAATATAAAATATGCTCCTAACATAACATTGTTGCTTAGTTTGCTTGAACAGAAAGGTGTGCCAATCCCAGCAAACGATACCATCAAATCATTTGAGCAAACGATTTTTCAGTACTTGGTACCTTTCACTGGGATTCGATTCGTCCTTTACCCTGAAGTACACAGATGGAATTGCCGCAAATTAAGTAGCAGCGAATGAACCTACAACATACTGCTTACCGAAAAAAGCACGAGTAAAAAGTTTATCACCTAGACAGGCCGTTCAGACCACAGATACGCCAGGTCCCACAACACAGCCACAAGTGTTCGTACGTAGCTGTGTCGTTACGCGTTATTGATTGAAGGGAAAATCCTTGTCCCGCAACCAAAAGAACCGATCGGCAACTGGGACGCCATCATCAACCTATAGTCTATGGATAAGGGACAAGACTAAATAATGCCTGAAACATCATTATCCAAGAATAGTGCGGGTTTGACTACACGCCGTATTAACCAAGACCCTTGCTGATATTCCACAACCGTGGGCAATAATGGAGACAGACAGTTCATTTAGAACTCCTGACGGTTACGAATGAAGCCAAACTGCTGTCCGGTTATCAGCCCTCTGACAACTTAGCTTGGCGCAAGCTGTTGTGCTAGATCGGCTATTTAAGAATATAAGTGGATATAGGTATGATCTAAGGCCTCTGCCACTAACAAATCCACGTACGACTAGCAGGCCAACCGAAGACCAGAAATTCCTTTCTGCTGCACTTTGTTGTTTGCTCCTATCAATTCAGCTGAATTTGAATATTCTTAGGGAAACAATTACAAAATTCATACGACCTTGGAAAGAGGGTTGGCCCTCATAAGAGGACCTATCAAGTGCTTTGTTGATGCTAGCAGATCCCCCGTTGTACAGAGTCTCATCCACCGTACTGAGTCAAAACACTGAACTATGAAGGGCAACATGTGCACGAAGCGCATCCGTTAGACTGGAGCCGATGTAACCAGTGCAATGCCCGTAGGATATATCGTCGCTAGTCCCGCGAACAGCAACATTTTAATCAACTATTTGATCATCCATCTACTGGGATAACGATTTTAAGCTGGGACTGGAAACTGCAGTGTAGAATTTTGAGTGCTATCCTGACTGTTGGCAACTTCAGCTTGTTCCACATTCATTATTATTTTGAACTTACTACATTCATTTTAACGATTGGTCGTAACAAGAGTTACAAACAGCACAGATAAAGTGCGAAGCTATCAGAAGGGTAGTATTGTACGGGTTGAGTCAAGTTTTTGGAAACAACAACGGGATGATAACCCACATATCTGGAGAGCGTTGACTCACGGAAGCCAACTTACAGAATGTTACAACGTAAAACAGTGAGAAAATTAACCTAATGAACGTTCTTTTTATCTGACTGAAAAATTATCCTAGAGAATAGACGAAGAACGCAAACAATGAAATAGCGAGACAAAAGTCAGGTAACGATCGACAAATAGCAATTTATTCAGGACAATCGTGTTTTGTGCTGATACGGCGAGAATTCACATTAGACAGCAAACAAACGACAAGGTGACAAGTCCTGATCCCAAAGCGCAAACCTGAACGTCCCTAAAGAATAGTACATGGACGAAAAAGATGCTGGTGGAGCAAACGCGCTTCAACCCTAGTCAGTAGCCATAAACGTGGTCATCAGAAATTTACAAAATAAAGAACCCTAAGCAACCAGGAGCTGCACGTATAGATGGCTCACATTTAGCGTGGTGCGGAAAGACAACAAGAATTGAATATTTACGGGAGAGAGAGGTAATAATAGACAACAGGAAAACGAGTTTTCGCTGCCACAGTAGGTAGTCATACCATAGGAAATTCACATATGGAAGAGGGTGATCTCGCCAAATCAGGCGATTCGGTTTTTTCCCTGAAAGATAACACAGCTAAGAGGAGAGACTACGCTGAATAGAGCCGTATGAACTTTTACAGATATACAATAAGGGGGAAACGAAGGATAGCGACATGAGTGAAATATATATTACAAGTGGTTTGTTGTGATTGGGTCGGTACACTGGAAAAATATGTACAGAGAATGAGATGAAAAGGCTAGAAGTGGCAAGAGTACAAGCAAAAAGAAGCTAGCACCAAAGAAGATATGCTAAAAAATCACGGTGAACACGAGTCGAACGCTTCCAACTCCTTGAGTATTTTACGACGCTCCCTGAGCGCTTTCCAGGCAATATCGCGATCCCGCTTTAAAGGAGGCTTTCGCAATGGTCGATAGCTCTCTAACTTGTTGTAAGCTTCTATAACCTGAACGAAGGGAAAATGAGTCAGCAAATGGCACTGGATTATCAGGAGAACAGACAAATGCATCAGAATGATTGTATTAGGAGACTTACGAAATGCTGTTCAGTGATCAAGACCTATTATGTGTAGCGAACACAAAGAAGTCATCCCGTAGTCGAAATAAAAACGTCTAGTGCTGATAGCCTTTAAGATTGCCCTAAGGTTATACAGCGGACAAATATCACTGCATATTTCCACTGTATTTTTCATTTCAAAAGCAAGATTTAAAATAATACTTATCAATTATCACAGAAACCTCGAACAAAGACATTCAAAGGAATTCACGAGGCTCGACTACATCTCTTGTAAGCAGACAAACTACCGCTCAATTTCCGTACGACAGATTTTAAAAACCAGTTAGGAGAAATCTCTATTAACTTGCCGAAAGCAGAAATATCAGAACAAACTTTAATCCACCATAAATAAGATTAAGAAACTAAGTGTTAAGCTGAAGTTATAATTGCACAAATCACAGGACAAGTAGGAAAAACAAAACGCTTCAACATACTATGGATCGAGCACCACGATTTCAATTGCCTAGCACCTAGAACCATGGCAGTTGATCTGTATTAACGGAACAAGTCCTGATTGCTTGGTGGGCTGGCTATTCATGAGTCATGACACTGCCAACCCCCGACACCAGGTCTCCATCTAGCTAGATTACAGGCGCACGCCACCACGTACAGCTAACAATGGACTGTCTCCAGCAAACATCGTTATCGCGGGGTGAGTTACTTATTGCACCAAACTTTAACAAGGGGACATGCAATGACTGTAGCAATCATCATGGGACCTGCTGAATTCGCATCGTTACTATGATTTTAGCTTCGATAATGCTGCACTGTCTAACACCAATTCTCGAAAATAAAGTCCACGAACAACAATCCGGGTTCCTCGGTTGGGTTTGCATCAACCAGGTTTTTACCCTTTGGTAACTACCTGAAACGCCCCAAACAAACCGTCATCCGACAACGGTGTTTTTTCCAACATGAACAGCACCTAAGACGCAGTCGACCGAATAGGGATATTCAGTGTTGTTCACTAGAAGTATAATCAAGATAAGTTCGTGAACCTGTTGCGAGCATTGCACTCCTATATTCATGGTTGATTAAAGCTATACGGTGAAAAATCAAGCTCATTCACAACAACGAGCGATGTCGATAAGGATGTTCCACCTGACAATCCTAGCAAAAATTGGTCAACGATGAGAATGTTTTAGGTCTTCAGAATATAGGCATCGAACTGCGAATTAGAAGAAACACTGTGACCTGGATTACACAGATTACCTCGTGTGATTGTTCGAATCTACGGAATAGGCACAACATGCAATAAACAGATTCCGGATGACGGTTGCTCCTTTCGGCATTTACTTCGCACCTTCAAAATGTAAACTGCTGTTACGAAACCGGCGACAATAGTGCCGAGCGTCATAGGCGAGGGAGAGAGGCGTACTATCGTTGACCGTTACAGCATTATCGGCAGCTTCTCAACTGGAAATGGTATAACGGTAGTAAAAACGAACAAGCATACATGCACGGCTCGAGCGGCGTACGCTGGACTGAAGCACGTGTACGAAAACTTTAACTCGTGAACGGGATCGGGTTAGACTACTGGGTTGGAGTCCATAAACCTCCTCAAGCGGGGGCCTAATGCCGCAGTTAGTAACGTTTATGCACCCAAAATCTTTCCTCTTCTGGGCGGTTTTTCAGCTCATTACTTTGCAGTCTGTCTTCCACCATTCCTCGTTTTGTTTTTCTACTTTGAGTAGATGGTGTTGTCAGGCAGCAACCAAAACCAGGGCATTTCAAAGCACCATTAGCAGCTAAAAAAAGTAAAACTGATCGTGCATCTTCTCATCTTAAAATACGATTGATATACATAGTGAACACGATCGCTCTTCCTAATCGCCAATGTGGGACTTTTGATGTATGGAGAGTTTGGATATCAAAAGTCAAACAGATGCAAAATGTGCCCTACTTGCATAAGAAAACTTTTTTGTGGTTTAAAGTAGGGATCCTCCAATTTAGCGGGACATGAAATACCAGAATCTTGTAGGTCACATTTAGGATCATAACCAGTAACAACTAAGATTTTGTCACTATGTATACGATGCAGATCTCGTTATTCGCGGTACGACACGTTAAATGTCTTGTTAGAGGAATCAGCATGTAACCATGGCATTGATTTGGGACGATACACAACTTCCGACAACAAAGATTTTCGGATGCCGCAAAGCCCAGACAACAGTACACAAAACACCAACGACTGTGCACCTGTAAGCGACTATTTAAAAGCATTGTAACTACGAAAGGACAGTTACAGACGTATATCAAACGACCCACATGACTATTAAAGCCAGACACTTACATCTGCATCAGCGATAGCCAATCGACGTTGGATTTCTTGTCGTTGTATATCTCTACGTGCGGCTTGAACTAACCGGCGCAGCACGCTATGATTTGCTGCACAGACCATGCGAAGTTCGTGTTGGCGTTGCAGGACAGCCCAACCAACTTCATCTATGGGAACCATGGAAGTCGCGGGGTTATTCGATTGTATGCTACTTTTATCAGGACTCGGTGAAACAAGAGATCTGGCCAACTTATCTGCGCCTACCGAAAATTCGTTCAGTAGGAGTGACAGATCACTTTCGAACTTTTGTTCCACCGGTAGGCGTAGGAGGCGATCCCGGGGCGCGTCACAATCGAATCCGGGAGCTCCCGCATCTGACCATTCGGAGGACTTTATGGAACATCTCATACTGGGGTCCAGTTCATTATGCTCGTGTGTAGGACTACGAACGGGTCCCGTCTAAAGAGGCATAAATGAAAGATAAAAGAAAGCTATATAGAAGCAAAACGAATTACACGAATCGAAACACAAATAAACGCAAAACTTCCGCGGCAGCTGCTAAAGACCAACGCAAACGTGATTCCCAAGAAGGCAAAAGGCCTAGACAATATACATGCCGTTAAACAACCAGTTAAGTCCATTCCAATTGTGACCTCCAGTTTAAATATTTCCGAATTCCACAAAAGTTAACCGATATTAGTGACTAACGATTAAGATCAGAAAAAGCAAAATAGAAGAAATACAAGGTGTCTATTGAACATGTACACCACTCGAAACCAGTAATTGTTGTTTATTGAGAGAGAGAAAAAAACGCTGGAGCAGGTGAGAAATGCGCCTCACGTAAATCTTGGACGGCAAGAAGTCTTTCCCAAATATAAATGTAGCAGACTCCAAGTTGCCAATTCGCGAAAGATTTCTAACTGTACCTAAGCTTTCTGGGCGCAGCGCACGCAAGTATTCAGATTCTAACTATCAGAGTGATGAACTTCCGGGTAGAATGAAACAAAATACTGAAAGCAGCAAATAATAGCCTAATAAATCAAGAAAATAAATCAGTCCGTTTGTGAACAGGAATCAACAAAAAGTGTTTATCAAAATACATCGGTTTGCATTATGATAGCATAACGGAAGGAACTCACATCAGGATCCGACGAATTACTTATCCCTATTCGTTCATCATTGGACTTTTCTCCATTCACAGTAGTACTCTCGTGGTCGAAGATGAACACATCACCATTAAACGTTGGTTGATCAATATGACACATGGGAAGCCCTGTTTCAGTCTCAGTGAAATTTTCTGCCGTGCACGCTCCAGATGAGTGTGGAGCGCTGTGATATAATGAGCGAGAGGATAAGTGCAGATTATGTACTGGAGATAAAAGTCGTTCACCAGAACAACGGGAATGTTTGGTCTGATCGGTATGACTGAGACGAATCCTAGTTCGACTACCGACCGAGTAAGCGTCATCATCATCGCCTGGGTGTCCCTCATCCTCGGCAACGAGGGTACCATCCACGGAATGGTTCTCGACACCGACGGATCCATTCACGAGGTGATACTCGTTGGTATCCTTGGGCGCTGGATTTGCCTGGTATTGTTAAATAAACAGATAAACAAATGGCATAATATGAAAGCGTAAAATTGATCTCTTACCATAACGCGTAGCTGTGTAATAAGGGCCTTAGTAAGTAAACAAATAATCACTCATTTGTTCAATCAACGGTCGCATATCATACACTGATGGACACATTTTCCGTCAAGAAATTGGATAAAGAAGTATCAATCTACAATGGTTATCACGCAGATGTAATGAACACATGAAGACCGATGTACGAACGACGGCTTGCTCGGAATGGAAGAAGTATCTCAGTGGCTAACTAAATATGTTGGTTAGGAAAAACAAACTCTTCAGTCAGTTAAGATTAAGAGACAAGGGCAATTACTAGACTTTACGACGGACTGACCTTGCTGCAGATCGCAATACATAGACGACTAGCATCAGAAATACTCAAGAAACCCCGCACAGAACAGTTGCATAAATAGGATAAAGTAGGAACATGCATCGGAAGTCAACCGATGTCATATTACAGGGTAACTTCCGTAACAGATGTGAAACCCAGATCCGAGGCGGACAACCGACAGCATACATATCACTTATTTGGTGATTTCCGTCAAGAACCGCTAACTTCAGGAAACGGTCAATTGTTTATCAATTTGCTGAATATCAGTCCTAAGATGACGATTCGCAAAAGAGGGAAACAAAAATTGCCGGATATCAAACCTCACTAATGAGTAAATGCCAGTAGTAAAGGGCGATTGTGGAAATTAGGATGACCAGTGAGGCATCCACAAGAAAATGCAATTCACAATAGGTTTTCCCAAAACCACACAGTCCTTTGTCGTCGGTTCTCGTCCTCGTGGTATTGGATATCATCCGTGTATGATTGTTTAATTCATCGGAACCTCTGGTGCATGAGCCGATGTTTATCATTAAGCTGCAGGTTTCCTGGGCATGTATCGGCTCTGATCAATACAGAATTCGTTTTAAGTGGCGTTAGGCTAGGGAGCAATTAGCACAGATATTGAACACCAGGTAGTCATGACATTTAATCTACTGTTTATGGTAAACGCCAGCAAGACCATTTATTATTTATGGTCTTACACTGGTGACTATATGTACCTTCTTCACCGCGTCTCTAAAACACTTTCGCGTCTCAAGGAAGATCTGAACACTGTGAGTTTCGAAAAGGACGTTTTTTGTTTTAAACTTTTTCAACTGTTAATATGGGTTGTCATTATGCCACTCCAAGATTGAATTCAGAAGAAATAAAACTGAAATGAGAAACTGTTAAGTGATTATGAGAAAGGGTGAGTTTTATTTGAAAACAAGCGGCCGCGGTCAATCTCGCTCGCTCCCGGTGCATCCCTTTGGACAATTGAGCAAATTATTCACCAGTTCATGAATAATTATGTCCTCCTACACTACTTTTGAAATGAACTAAGACAGATCTCGCACAAATCGCTGAACTACAAAGTATCGCACTGTACAGACGTCCGTCCACTAACACGCACGATGCCCAACTGGGATCTATTCTAATTCTTTTCACAAGGAGTGTCAGGAGACAGGGGACGAATCATTGATTCGTGAATGATGTGTGCAATTAGCCAGTGAGATGCACCAGGGACGAGCGAAATTTGGTAAAGCTGCCTGTTCTCAAGTTAAACTCACAATTTTTCATTTCAGTGTTGTTTTTTAAGAATTCAATATTGACATGATACAAGTGGTCCAAGGGAGTAGGGATGAGAAAACACCGACGTGTATGAAGCTAGTGTACTAACAGTGGATTTGGGAGTTTTCATCAGTGCAAACTGGCGATAAATATATACATATAATTACACAAGTTTGTGGACAGGCCTGAAATCATTGGAATAATGATAAAAAAGGGAAAGCAACGCAAGCAAGACATTTTTATGTACAGTTTACTATACTCGTTGGTTTTCCCACAGATGGTCCGTAACAAACCCTGGTCTATCTGCGGGTGAAATAATGCCGATACTGGCTAAGGCAATGAACGGACAGGGTATATTCAGAAGGCGGCTTAAAAGCTACTAGAATGAGACGGTGCATTCTGAACTCGTCAGGAGCTAGTGACCGATTATAATTTTTCACTAGAAGTGTGAAGAAGTTAGTATTGGTTGGTGTTTCCCGTCCTTGTAGCTGAGGCCTAGAGATGCGGATTGTTGTTGGTTGGAGACGCTGAGATATTTGGTTCGTAACTGACGTCAGAGGCGTGAATACTGTGTAGCCTGTCCGTAGGGCTCGCCCACCTTAAGGAAATAACGAAAGCAAAAAAGAAAAACAGTTGGTTTGCCGTTGTTTCCTATTATTACTATTATTGTTATTATCACTATTATTATTCCCTCCTTATCCACTTTCCCCATAATTTCAATTATGTTGTTGCGTTGGCACCATCCTCGTTTTCAAGCTGGTGTGAAACATATACATAAAATATAACCATTATTCATGGGAAACTTGCTGAAGAACACTTGCGAAATATAATGAACTTGGGGCACGCCTTTGTCATTTTAGTACTTTTTCGCGATAACCTATCCAATCAAAACAAGAGAGGAGAGTTTAGAAATAAGACTAATTAAAACCACCAACTTCACCTACCATATAGACAAACCAGAAACGTTGAGCAGGGATGCACAGGATCCGATTAGAACGAAATGAGAACCATCCAAAAGCTAATACATTACAAATCGAATAAGTTAAATCACATGCACTTACAGGCTGGTTGTTCTCATCCGTTGGTAGACCATTACAACCGTTGTTTTGGACAGGTGAATAAAGATTGTTGCGTAACTTTCCTCGATATTCCATTGACCTGAGATTTTTAGACTCACGTTGACTGGAATTTCGAGTGTTCCGACTGACTCCATTGGACAGATGAGATACTGGTTCGGTGTTTTGGTCGTGCCTCACAGCTGAACGAGAAGGACGTCCAGCATCTGAATGTGCCGAACGGCTACCATTTGACGACCGCCCTGATTCCGAGGAAAATAACGAGATAAAGAAGACTAATATGAAACCTATAGCAGTGCTTAATTCGGTGTCCGAGAACAGAAAACAAGTGAGAAGACATCATCACAATCATTCTTCAGCAGCAAGACAAGTCCCACGGACAGCTGCCTTCTCCCCAAGGTCACATGCTTTTGTAGAAAGAGTGAAAATACAAGGAGAACAGGGAGATTAGAAGGATCCAGTAACGAACATATGGAAAGGTCTAACGGAAAAACGCACTCATATCATGAATCAAGGAGGTAAGTGATTTCACCAGAGCCTCCCCACCCAATTTGAAAAGAACTGGCTGAAGTTCGTCAGCACTGGATGCTTTTTCCTCTCTTCAAAAGTCGAATAATCGACTCCACTTCCAGTTCCCTTGGAAGGAGGGGGTTCTAAAGAAAACTCCCGAGGAT
>LUCM01004553.1:0-66313 GCA_008360955.1 Fasciolopsis buskii | reverse complement strand
GACCAGTTGTGACAATGCGGATGCTGAAACAGTCTTTCTAACTGTTGTAATACGCGCAGTTGCATCACATTTTCTCGGAAACCAACCAAATCAAATTCCTCACAAAACACAGCTAAACGATGAACCACGTGATATTCTGGCGTTTGTAATTTTCGGAAAGCGAGTAACAACGTTGACGTTAGGTAGACTGATCTAACGATCGTTGAACTAGCATGAAGTAGCAGTCTTCCAAATGAGTGGTACTCAGATACCCGAACCACAGCAAACCGAGATCATTGAGTTGTCACCTGCTCGCCGTTCATGTACACATTCATTTATCTCTGACCGACTCACTAAACACACTGCACACAGTTTCACTATCACTAACAAATCATGCACGAGAAACTTTACTGAACAACAATTGGGAAGCTACTTAACAATCACCAAACAATCTGTTGAGAATACGCGTGACAGATTTTCAACACCTATGCATATTCATTACGGATAGTGACCACAAATTTGGGAAACGCAAAACACCAGTTCTACTCATTCATTTTGTGTGATGCAACTTTCTTTCTGCGAATGCTTGTGAACATGACAATCACTTGACCTGTGGTTACACACTCACTCCCATTGACAGAATATCATCACCCGAAGATAACATTATATATCTCCTCGCCAGTTCTCAACACATTCTCCAAGATTGTTTAATTCGGTCAAGTTGACTGAAAGTCGAATGTTGACTGCATTTGCCACATCTCCGATTACCAACAAATTACAACCGATTCATTTCCACGCGAAGCAATACTGAACATCTGTCACTGTTCACATTGTTTTGCACAAAGTTGATTGGGATATTGGGTACAGATGAATAAATCGTTGTGCGTGTTACTCGAATTCCATCAATTCCATCATCAATCCACCTTCCTTTCGTCACTCCAGTTCATGGCAAATTCACCAAGGGTATGATTACGAACACCATCTTGGTGTGGACATGATGAATATTTTATTCTATATTGAATTGTTGGCATACACAATTGGATGATAATTGGAAACCACGTGATGCAAAATAATGGAACTGACTTGATACGGCTAATCCGTTCGTCCAATGCGGATTTCGATCCCATCAACTCTCACTCATACTCCAATAACACGGTCTGTTAGTACAATCATTATCTGATTCCTATCAATTTCAACAATATTTGACTACAGCTGAATATTAATGTCACCTCACAAACACACTCATCGCATTGGTTTCACACATGATATTTCAGGTATTCTCGATTGAGTTAATATTTCACACATTTCCGCACTCACTTGCTTCCTCGCCCTCTACCTCACTCTCTATCCTCCTCTCCATCTCTCCGTCGGCTTTTGCATCCCCAACTCTAGGTGAACACGGATTCCACCATTAGAAACTGGCAACTCGCGACGTGCCACCCAATCCAATCGAGTGTATGATTAGCACACGAAATTCGGATTGGAATGCAATTTGAACACGATAATTGTCCAACTAACACTTTGTTGTCTGCTCTCACTTCAATAACAATCATCACAAATACAGCAATTTCTGCAAACTCATTTCAGTCTGCTTCTCGTGATCCACATCAGATTGTGTTTGACGGAGTGACGTATTGGATAGTCAGACGGATTGGATAATGTGGGATGGAAATTGGAAGATGTCTAACGTCAATTGGCGGAAAGTCAACAAGATGCGTTAGTTGATTCGAATCAGTTGTTGAATGAGGACTAGCAGGTGTTAGTTGATCACGTTGAAACTGCATTTCCCATGCTATGCAATCAATTGCATCAAGTGGTAATTATCTGTTGCTGTGTAACGAGAATGAGTTGATTGCAAGAGAGATAGTGTTTTGGAAGAATATTTGACGCATGTGCGTTGAACGAGTGGATGAACGCTTCTCAAGTACATTTTCGTAGTAGAAATTGAATGTTTTCATGAAATAATTCACCATGTGATATCATCGCTCAACTCACCATAAAGAAACCATGGAAGCAGTGTACAGCTGTTTCATCCTTGTTAGGAATCATCAGCAGTGCATATCCACCGCGCCGCGCCCGAACTGGGACGCGAACCCGGGACGAACGATTCTGATTCGAACGCGTTAGCCATTACGCTACCGGGCAAGTACTTTAGAATAATTTCATAATCTCACCACATCATGATCTTCAAACTTCGGTTAACTTTATTAATCTGACGCTTCCATATTTCCGGTGGTTGTAACGCGCTTCATGATTCTCTGCAAATCTGGGCAGGTTGATTTGAACAATTCAAGCATTGTTTCTGATTCCGTTGTGAACACCCGGATGGATTTGTGAATTTCCGTCACGAATAATAAGCGGGATTATTGCAAAATTTCGTCAGCTTACTGCAAACAAAATTTCGAGGTTTGCGTTTATTCGTTTGGTTCGTGGATCGCGCCTTATTCATTGGATTTAGATGGCATGCGAACTAAGCATTTGGAAGATGAATGCTAATTGCCTCCGCGTGTGATTTGTGCGTGAACGAGCTCTCGTGTAATGACTTATAATCAAAAATATTCAAACTAGTTCGTATCACAAGTTCTGTGCCATCCGTTTGACTGGGCTTTATACACGTTGGTTTTCCAGTGGAAAATCAAGACTAACTGAGCTTTGACTTACAGTGCATTTGATCTAGTTGTTTCAACGAGGTGCTCAGCTGGATTCAAAGTGTGCAACGCTCCGCTCGTAATTGCTGTGCCTAGTTTCCGCGCCAACCACCCCTGGACAAGTCTGCTACAAGATAAACTGTGCATGTTAAGCACTGCTGGTTGATGTTAAATTGTCTCGAGCGTGGAAGCAATGACATATTAGATACGCCTGGTCTAAACAGAAGAGTTGGCAACGATGATGTCTGGCTCTGCCAAATGTACAAGGGAAGGATAACCAATTGGACAGAAAAGTAAATCAACAGGAATATTTTACCGACGAGTTGACAAACGTGTCTTAATTTCATGCATTTCGAAGTGTTAAGACGAGGCAGTTTTGCATTCTGCGAACTAAACGGACTTTCAATATTGTATACAGAGCACCCATCGGAATGCAATAATTTGGTCTTAATCATTTCACCATGGCAGCGTAGTTCGTAACAGTTCAATTGGCTAATGAGTAAGATGAATTGCAACATGAGCAGAACGATCGTGGCGACAGCATCAGTGGTTTTCAGAAGCGAGAAGCTCAGATATTCTTATGCGATATTTTCTCCTTCATTCACAATAAATTCACGAATTGACTGGTCACTTCTCGGCTGATTTCAACAAGCTGATTTGGAAATGCTTATTCCACCAGATAGGATAAATCAATGTCAGACTTTCCACACGGACAGCCAATGCAATCTTTGATATTTGTTGACCCTTAGAAACATTCTCCCTCTCAAATGGCCCGATTTCCGCCCAGAAACTGGAAATCACCATGACGGGTCAAAAAGCACATCCACAACTCTCGCAGTGTCTGAACTGTGGACGCTGCCCAGGTATTGCAACCATATCAGGAACCATCAGCAGTACATATGCACCGCGCCCGAAATGGGACGCGAATCCGCGACGAACGATTTTGAGTCGAAAGCCTTAGCCATTACGCTAACCGACTGTTTATGAACGGTTTTGCTGAACCTCATCACATGACGTTACACCTATCCGTCACTGATTTGCACTGCCACGAATAGCTAGCGCACAGTAATCGACCCCTTTTGATACAGCACTTCTTTGGTTTCTTGATGATGAGTTGAGCGCTGATGCTGTTTTGTGTTTCACTTTGAGGAATTTTTTCTTGTTGAAGCCGGTAGCTTGATTTCATCTTCTAACTTTATTTGCTCTCTGGTCTTTGAGGTTTCGATTTATATCTGCGGCGTTTAATTCTACTTCGGTCTTTTGGACTTTTGTTTGTTCATATGTGTAGAATGATAACTGGTGCACCTTTTTCAGCATGGCAATCAGTTTCAGCTGCTAGATCACATTCGCCAACAACTATAAAGATTGGCATGGAAACGGGTATGGTTGTGCGCAAATGTAGTACGTTCTTATTTAGATCAACCCATTCAGTGTGGAGCCATTTGAGTCCGTTGCTTAGCCACTGTTTTGTGCTGTCAATTCAGGTGCATCGTAATAATTTGTTTGTTATTGAGCGCTGTATCTTTTGCAGTATCAAAGCGACCGTGGATGTTTGGTTCGATTTTAGCGAATGCTTCAATATTTGATGTCTGATCTTCACAGAATAAGATGTAAGAATTTCTTGTGCGCTTCATGCTGGGATGAGTATCGCATATCGACTACTTCTTGTTTCTCTGTATCATAAACCGATCGATTCATCTAATTTTCACATGAAAATGAAACCATTTTGGGTTAATTGCGGGCACTTTGGGTATGTCAAATCTTTCGGATTAATTGATTAGCTCATCGCTGATTGCCAGTGTTTGTTGAATTTGTCTTACTTTCCGTTGAGATTAATGGGGTCGTGAGTGCCAAGCGCAATCCATTTAGTATCGATTGGTGTCGGTATTCACGAGTGAGACTAGCTAAGGTAGCAGGGAAACACCCAGTTAAATGGGGCCATCACACAGCTCACGAATGTGCTCTCGCATGCATTTTTATCCAGTTAACTTGCTTTAAGTAGAAGATGAATCTGAATTTTAGTTTTACTTGTCTTGTGAGCTTGCATTTAAGCCTGTATATATATGTCAGTGATCTTATTTGTCATGACCAAAAAAAGAAACACTTGAATGGTATAGGAAAACTTCATTGACGCTTTTGGAAGGATCTCATGATTTGTCCTAGTCCACCTTTCTAAATGCTTACAGACCCGTCTGTCCAACAGAACCAAGAATTGTATGGAATATACCTATACTCACAAGGGACTGGTAATTATCTGTTAACTGAGATATTTTTTGCTATCTTGAATCAGATAATCGTGGTTGATCACGAAAAGAAAATTTTCGTTTGCTTTATACGAAAGCAGATCTTGGGCCAACGTCCATCGGGCTTCTAGTGTTAATCACATGCTTTATCTATCGTGGTAATGAAACTGGAGTATTTGGCTACCTTGGTGTAGAGAATAATGAACATAGCCTAGTACTCGGACATTTATAATCTTTGTGTTAAGACCATTCCGTCGTTATAAACTATATAAGGTCTTCAGTGACAACATATTGAACGAATAAACTGTTCCAAGAATACGAATTTTGTAGTGGAAATCAACCATATCCAAAAGTGACATTAGAGTTATTTGTGTTCATGTTGCAGCTTTACGACAGAATGTCTTTTCTCTAGTCCTAACAAATATTATTTCCCATATTTTGTACAATATAGTCCGGAAAAGTTGAACAATGTACAACAGGCATATGGAGTGTGGATTAACCGCTCACATTAGTAGAAAAACTCGAAGGTCCTAATCTGAAATATCTTAATTTTGTTTAAGAATGGATGGTATATGATGACCTGTAGCACAATCAGAAAATAGATAGACCGGTAGGTTGATAGATAGTTAGTTAGTATGTTTGTTTGTTAGATAAACAGATAGATAGATAGATAGATAGATAGATAGATAGATAGATAGATAGATATATGAATAGAAAGAACTAACTTCGGGATAGATTCCCGCCATCACATTTTCTTCCACGATGTCTAATCCAACATGAATGAAATGAGAACGGCGTTACGGATGCAGCAAAAGAGATTGGAACACGAATTAGGGAAATCTTGTGATTGTGTGGACTGGGATATTTCCTTTACAAGAGAAGCGAACCATTGTGTCTCGGGAAAAAGCTCCGACATTCACTGCACCACAATTTAACCAATTTGCTCCCTTGAGTAGAGCGGTTTTCCTTCAGTTCTACTTCAAGTTGGTGGCAGCACATCTGGATCTGTAGTCGACATCGTCTAAAAACATACCACCACTTGAGTCATGATCCTATCCGGAGATTGTTTTTACGTCTTGGAAACATACCAAAAAGTCGAAAATGATAGATAGAATGAGAATACCATAGTTCTTCCAGAAGATGGTACGAGGTAAATCCTACCAAATTCTAAAAATGTTACCTTAAATGAAGTGGCTTTTTTGCAACCATTCAAGGTGAGCTAGAAACCCTCTGATCGGTTCATTGGTTTATTTTGCCTAATCTCGTCTGGTCGGCGTAAAACGCTACGCGAGATCTACCCTACTAAGGTGGCCAGTTACCCTTTTCACATCACACTGTCACCAGCAAAATGGTGTTTTATTTCAAAAAAGAATAATTTCCAGATAAAAACCCACCATACCCTCGTTACGTTTTTGCAGACTATGGATGTGAACTCATCCTATTCACCGGTAATCACTCATACTGTCGGATTTTAATTTATACGCAACCAAAGGAGGTACCCACTGGCATGCAATTCTGCTCCGAGCCCCGGTTGACTTTTGTTACCAGTTATTTGATCTCTATAACACTTGTATTAAATGGAACAAACTCAAATAAACAGCGGGTTTCTAAACTGAAACACCTGATGATGTTGATTTTTCAACGATTATGGAATTTTGAAGTTTGTGCAGCTGTGCGAAGTTGTTTCAGTGGATATGGGTCTGCATGGGAACTTTGTGCGGGATTCTCTGCTGAACAAACGAATCAGACATTGATAACAGGAAATAACACGATGACAATCAAGCAAGAGATGATGAAGTCGATCATGAGGTCAAAACAGTCTTCTGTTTTTTCATCTATTCAGGTTTTCTCTCCGCAGCTTCTTCGCCAGCCGAAGTTTTCGTTTCATCCAATTCTCGCACTTCTGATACTACAATCGAAGGGGGTCGAGATTTCTTCCAAATCGGCAAAAGCTTCAATACATTGATAGCCATTGCGCTGAACTGCTCAAACCTCGAATTCGACTGTGAGTCTATGTCCTAAAGTATAGGAGAAAGAGACAGGAAAGTAAATGGAATTGAATTTACTGGAAACGCCAGTTGAATTCAGTGGTATTTTAAGAAAGACCTAAGCAGTAAGTAAGGTCCGTCTTTTTGCAAAGTCAGTAATAGTAAAAATATGGTTTAGGATGATGAGAATACATTTTAATAAAATAGGACTGTGACATTATCACACTTTATTCAAATCGCCTAGAATTCCTCTAATCAAGGAAGATTTCATCAACATCGGTTCCAATTTATCATCCTCATCGCCCTACCAGACACGGTTGTCGAAATCGATCTAATCCGAGGAAAACAAGGAAGCGGGCTGACCAACATGCTACAGTTGCACAAGCCCAAGTAAAATGACGGGTCCGGCCTTGGTTAGCATTAATAGCAGATCATTATTCATCAACGGGATACCGTGCCTTACCAATGTCGAGAATCCTCGAATTCAGTCAAACACGTGTCGGTTGAATTCACCAATCCAAGTTCAACACGAATATCGCGTAGCAAACTTCTACTTTTTTGTCATAGTATAATGCAATGTCAGAAGCAGACAACGTGATGTTACGACTTGCTTTAGTATCAGACCATACGGCAAATTAAGCGTTTTCTTCAATTTATCCAGTCGACATTTTAGGTTGTGATCTTTAAATGTCATCCCTAACAACCTCAGCACTTAAGCAAAGTAGTCAGTTATAACTGTGGTTCTAATTTGTTCTACAAACAACATTACATTACTCTGTTTTGCCTTCATCTGTATGCTTGTCTCGCTAATTCCTGACTTTCCATGTGTTAAACTTGATGAATTTAACTGTGCCCCAACCAAAGATTCACACGCATTTGGTTAAGATGACATACACATAAGGCATTTAGACGAAATAATTATTGATTACCAGGATCGCTTTCAGTTATGTTTGAATGGTGCGACTTTATTACAATGTTCACTCTCCCATTTCGGTTAGACCGCGCAAATACGCCGGCTCTCTAACTCAGTCAGTTGGCATGACGAAGCAAATCACGGCTAATGAGATAGATCTGTACCCAGCAAATACTTCGTCAAACTCAAAAATACCTCTCAGTATTGTCTTCTTGATTTCTCACAGATTACTCTCAGCATCCGCTAGAATCATTCATAACTTCACCATACAAAATCGTTGATCAATGGTGCCTCATTGAAACCATAGCCAACGGCAGCTGAAAGCTGACTGCGCCGGTATTCAAACCCTCGGGACGACTGAAATGATTTGCTGTGCCAGTCAAAATGGAGAATCGTTGTAACAATATTTCATCCCAGACAAACAGAACATAAAACACCTGAACTATTCTTTCGTCGATCAGCTTTTGGGAGTAATAGCAAGCAATATTCCCCAAGCACAATATCGTGCTCCTGTATGAACAACGTGTTCGGTCACCGAAAAGCAATATAGATACCTAGATTCTCGATGCTACATTCATTCATCCGTACACTGACACTCGGCAATTATACACAGTGGTTATTTCATCGGAAGTTGAGTGTTTATCGACAGATAAAATACTCAAACACCTTTGATCGACAAATGCTGTGACCACAGCTGGTCCAAATGATGTACAACCCATCTTTTCCAAATTCGGGCAATTTATCCTCAGAACTTTACTACTGTTCACTTCAACAAACCTGTTGCAGATACTATCCGAAACAAATTGCAGATTTGCAACGGTGCTTCCGTTCTTCAAACACAATCATCAATCCGTTATCAAATGGATTTCATCCCATATCCATTGTCTCTTCTGAGCTCACCGAAACGGTATACGCTGCCTCACTCGCATGTGTTCCTTCCTTATTTGCCCTAGTATCACATTTCATTTTGGATGTGACCGAATCGGTGTAGTCGGGATGCAATCGCCTCATACCGGCATGTTGTTTTTCTAAGTTTAGTCAGTCTGTGCGATCGGTAATCGGTATCATTTTGATTATTGGTCTGCTTTCGATTCGGCTCGTTTTATACTCAGTGAACTTGAGCCATTTTGATGTCTCGCATTTGCACTTTCTCTACTGAATTCCTACTATTCCAATAGAACTGAACGACCGAAACGAACGAGTCTCCTAGCTTACAATCTCGGTGTTTTTCAAAAAGCTGTTCCTCAGCCGTATATTTTTTCCACTCGTCGGAGTGGCCAATCTTCTGGTCTTGTTACTTAACTTCCTCTGCTGTAGCATGATGCTATGATCTGCTAGTCAGCTTCCAATTAATTCGAATATATCTTTTTCTTTAAAAGTTTTTACAACAACCATGCCTTTTCTTCTCAACTCAATGTTTAAGTTGACACACCTAAATATTTTGAAGCGATTTTACCTTTTCTCTCTGGTGCTGCCCCATAGGACATTTGATAATTGAAGCCAGTCCTGTTTGCAGATTCTGGTGTGCAAAACAGTTCAGTTGTCCAATTTATACTGGTTTACGAGAGTGTGTTCATATCTTCGTTTATATGAATCTAATTCACGTTTGGTTTTTCATATCCACAGACTGAGACGGTTGGGAGAAAACAAACGGTCACTACTTCAATCTTCTCTCGATGTTACGCTATTACTTCCTAGTTATCTTTCCCTGTGTGAGTAGAGTGATTTCCATTCACTTTGTAGAGTTCTGTTGACTGCCAGTTGTTTTCTATTCCCGTTATTACTTCAGTCGGCAAAATGTGACTTTGAGAGAAGGACATGTGAAAATCTTTCCCTGGAAATTCTCGCACATCCGAATCTTGTCTTACACGGTGGCATACATCCACTCGTTCATGGTGCGCACGAATTCTATCTCCCACCGGCATGTGCTGAGATTCCGCTGTTTCGTGTTTTTTTACGAGTAATCTTTAGGAGAAAATAAATTACACGAGATCTGCATTCACGATTTCGTAACTCCTGATTTCCAACAGAACTGTTGGCCATCGCTGACAGATTCGCTGTCATCGTTTCATCATGTTACGGTGACAGTTGTAATTGGACACTCTCAAGTGGAATAAGTGTCGCATCTTATACAGAGTTTCGACGCATCATTCTACTTCTCACTAATCCGACAGATCAATCCATGCGTTCTACAGTGATTGCCTATCCGTATATGCAAAGCACACCTAAATTTGTAATTATTTTATGAAAATACCCTGTTCTGATCAGGTCGCTCTCATTATTTGAATATAATTCAAATATCTGGTGCCTATCATCAGTCGAAGTCATGGATACCATAGAATCTTCAACAACCCAATCCAGCTGATAATAAAATAGTAGATAAATGTTAGTATTTGAGGAGTGAAATTATCCAGGGCCTTAATAAAAGTAAATCCTTGAGCCAGTAATGAAAGAGTCAGGTAATAAATTTGAACGTAATTGGAACAACGGTACATCAATTTTCCTCCTTCCTCAGGGTTTTAGACAAAAAATATTTTAGGTGATAAAAACAGTTTAGTGATCTGCAAAATAAAGTTGGTTTGGTAAGACTGTGTTTAGATTATGTACATATTTGACGGGATAATTTGACTCATTTCTATGCTAAAGTTCGGTGTTTTTCGTTGTCATTTTAGATAGGGAAATCAAACGGCGAACGGTCGTAAGCCTATCGCGCAATGTTTGTTGTTTAGAGACTATCCCGGTTTTCCGTGCATGCACAAAATGCGGTTCAATCAAATTTGATTAGGCATAACAATACTAAATAGAACGGACGTGTATACTAGTTCGCTTCTTCGAATAAATCTGCCCACCAGATGTGACTCACAGTATCTGTCGGCTGTTTTCTGCATCTCCACACCAGTATTTCGATGCCAAACAAGATCATGCTCGTTCCGATTGCCGTGGTGAAAAGAATGAATGCACCACGAAGCTCGTACAAAAGCAATCCGGTATTTTCCAAATCCATGCAATTGGTATTGTTCTTTACCCACCACCTGTCTGCTAAGGCTTCCAAGATGCTGTCACCTTTTAGCTGCAATAGGCTGAGATTGATATAGAATAGTGATCGTGCAAACACCTCAGCTAAGACATACAAATATTATAAACCAATTAAAGCTAAGAATTTATGAAAATGAGATCAATCCCACTCAGGTGTGCAAAGTACTAGATGTTTTAAAAACAGCCACTGGAGAAATGCTCGCAGAATTCTCCGAGACGAACACCGGAAGCTCGCTTTTCATCGTTCTCCAACTTTGAAATCTAACACCATGAAAATCTCGCAGTTTGCAAGAAGTTCCCATTTTCAATCAAAGCAACATCACTGAATCAGTGCGTAGTTAGACTCTCAAAAAGTAACATAATTTACACCATGTATCCTCAAGATAAATTGTCAGCGGTTTTCGCGGGGGTTGATGTCTGGTTCCCATTTTCTGTCTAAGAGGATTCGAAAATTTTGCATTCGGAAATCAGTACACATTTTAGGTTGCTTATCACGCGCAGAAAGTTAACGAAAAAGGGAAAGTCGGAAACAATGCGGTGAAATGGCTAGCTAGGTTACTGGAACCTGTTAGACAGAAGGTTGCAAAATATAGCCTCAAAGATTTGAGCTTATCGATTCCGTGAAAGAACTAAATTTGAAGGGACAAAGAATGCTTTCTTTAGACGTCACCTCCCTTTTTACCAACGTTTCGATCACGGAGACAACCGAATACCTCTGTGACTGCATCGAGAACAATGGCTCAGCGACAAGTCTTCCGACAGCAGACTTGAAACAACTATTGTTCTTTTGTACCTACAACGTCCAATTTAAATTCAATAATCAAATTTACCGTCAAATGGACGACGCAGCGATGAGATCCCCACTCGGTCCGCTACTAGCTGACATTTTCATGGCAAAGCTGGAACGTGGACCACTGTTAGGGGGCTTTGATTAAAAAGGTTCAGTACAGTGTATACTTTGAAAATCTACATAATATAAGAATTAGAAGCAATAAATGAGGCATACAGCAGAGGATCCTAGTCTTCAGTATTCAGTCAGACAGTTGCCAATGGCATTTCAAGTCAGAGACGAACAAAAATACAACAGAAAATGAATAACCTTAAAACGTACGCCTTATCAATCATTGATGTCAACGCTGAATTTTTCGGTAACACGATACCGTAATTCCAACTACCAATTCGATCGCCAACAATTTTCATGTTGCACGAACTGTGAACGTAATACGAGGCCAAAGATGATTCCATGAATGCGATCCAGTTTTGTTGAATTAGGTTCAATAAGTGATTTACGTCTTTCGCAAATCCCCACCGTTGCATTCGCAGAAAGCAAGTTCCGTAACGTTCGGTAATAGGATATCGGGAGACGAAAAACGTCCCTGATTTTTGATCTGCAAGTAAAATGAGAAATATTCAATGGAATATACAGGAATTTGTAGTCGTTTTCTTTTATTGGAAGAAGTATTGAGGTGAGTATTCTAGGCAAAAATCGATCTGTGATGGAAACTCTGAATGTACCTCAGCTACAGCTGAGTTTGACTCAATAAAGTTAAAGGGAATACAAACCAGACTCAAACAGCCAACAAAACATTTGTGTTCAAAAGAAACGATTAAATATGCTGTCAAATTTTGTCCAAAATTGGCATTTTATATGGCTGCTCCACGGAGAAAGACAGGTACAGCCGAGGAGTTCCGTCGCTCTTGTTTGCTCACAAATGAGATCAAACAGTAGGCAGAATAAATAGATAAGTCGAAACTGCAGTCAAATGAATGGAATTCACTGGTGTGCAGCATATTTCTTCTGTGCAAATAAATTACTTGGCACATTTTAGTAGTAGGGGACTGAATGCTTTCATGAAATGATTCACCACTGCTGATGATTCCTAACAAGGATGGAACAGCTGCACAGTGCTTCCATGGTTTCTTATGGCAAGTTGAGCGATCATATCACATGGTGAATTATTTGATGAAAATATTCAATCTCCTGCTAATAAAGTGTACCAATTAATCAAGCTCTGTGGGTCATATCCAAAGCCTTCGTCGTATTTAGGCTACCTGCATAGAAGTCATCTATCAGTAGGGGGCGATCGCTTTGACCTAGCGAACAAAAACCGTGCAAATCAGTGACGGATAGGTGCAACATCATGTGGTGAAGTTGAACAAATCGTTCAGAGCCTGCCCGGTAGCATATTGGCTAAGGCGTTCGACTCAGAATCGTTCGTCCCGGGTTCGCGTCCCAGTTCGGGCGCGGCGCGGCGCGGTGGATATGCACTGCTGATGATTCCTAACAAGGATGAAACAGCTGTACACTGCTTCCATAGTTTCCTTATGGTAAGTTGAGCGATGATTTCATATGGTGAATCATTTCATGAAAATAAAATACTAATTACTTGCAATTTCGGCTTCGCAGTCTGTGCGCCAATTCACCCGGATCTGCGGGCCGGAAAAGGCGTAAGCCGTATGGATGAATAATCGTAACGAAAACCGATTACCAATTGACAGTTGGTAGCCACTTTGAATATTACAGAAATACTCCCGTCGATCAGCAGAAGCAGAGAGTTTTAAGCCATTCGTGAAAGGATAAAGCAGAATATCAAAAGTTAAACCATGGCTATGGTCATGGCCTAGATGTTTGTGAATCAGTGAAAAATACCCCTTTGTCTGAATTGGACAGGCAGTATACCCATTGGGTCCTGATGAAATTAGGAGGTACGTCACCGGCTTTTGATAGATCACGAAAAGCTTTGAGATTGGTGTCTTGAAACCCACGCGGTGAGCGAACGAGGCAGGCTATAACTGGTTACCAAAAGTTTGGTCAGCACAGATCCTGCAACATCGAAATTCCACGAGATCTAGTCGTGTGCAGTGATCTCGTAAAACGACTGATAAACTACAAAACAGAGTATTTACATCACAAAGTAATTCAGATCATTGTTTCTGCAGTTCTTGCGGACATTTCCGGTTGCATTTTCTTGGAAACGGGTAGCAAAACGGACGTACCACAATTGTTTATAAGCAACGTGCCTATCCATACGTAACGAATTCAAGAACGTTTTGTGTGCTGCGGGCAGGATTCTATAGTCTCCGGCAGTTTTCCTATTGTTCAGTTGACTGACGATGTCGGAGATTTCAGGAATACTTAGCTAATCACAGCTGACGTCCCTGGGCTTGAAATAAACCGAACTAGGTGGTGATCATTTGATTGACAAGCCGATTGGAAAATTGATCAAACTGTTCGGTTCACCTCCGGACATATTTAATGCATTCTGCTTTGAAGTGGTCCTTTGGATCATGCAAAACTGATTCGGACTTTTAATTCTCATTCGGGGTGTAATTGACGATTCACCGAGTTCCTGATACAATCTCCCTTTTTTCAGCCATTCCACATCGACAGCCCTACTGCTTGCCTTATCGGAACGCCTAAGTGCATACTGCAACCCTCAATGTGAGGTCGACTTCTTTTGGTTTTGTTGCTAGTAGAATGACTGGGTGACCTAAACTTTTGAACTTTTGGAGCTCCTCGTAGCTCCTTCCAAGGAGTACCACTGATTATCGTTCTGATCAACTTCCAAGATTCTTATATCAAGCTTTGCCCCGTTTGCACAATTATGTCCAACTGAATTGGGGCAGCACTCTGCATCATTTGACGTTTTCCTAGCTTAATGGAATTCATGACGTTTGTTCGGGTCGAGGATAACTCCCTGTGCGTTTAGAGAAATGGATCATAATGCAAGTAAGCACAAGGACTTGATTCGCAATTTTCATAATCCCGGTCAGTGCATGGGGAAAGCCCAGTTATACTCGATAATTCAAACTCGGGAATTTCGTGAAAGTGCGTGGTCAAAATTGCACCTTCCTTTGACTACCCCATCCGAAGGTGCATTTGAGATGTTGGAAGTGCATCGTTGGACAACCATTCCGTTGATATGTTTTAGGTTAATCAGTCGACCACCATTCTATCAAAGTCGGTCAAATCCCATTGTTCTCGAATATGGCATGTGGGATCGTTCAAGGGTTCAGTCTATACTTTGCTCTATCCTGCGACAAAAGACACTTTTCGCACTAAGATGCAGTTGGATCAGCATTAGAGAGCTTCGTGGGATTCATAATTTGATGGGATGTTAACCAAGTTGGTCAAGCAATGATAGGAATCACCATCAGAAAGCCCGTGAGGCTGGCTGCAGTAAAACTGGAGGACATGGGCTCTCAGAATGCTAGAGCGCCTATGGAATTTCTACTTTGATTAATTACAACACCTTGGAGCCCAATGCAGTAATTCCGTTCCGGCTCTAGAAACGCAGTTACTCGAGGAATCAGAGTTAAGAAGGCAGGCATTCACGAGACAAGCATTACCTATGGGATGGTCACAGAACGTTTGTATCCTGTTGTCTTTATTTTCCACTCTCAATTGGGTTTTATATTCCAACAGGCAAGATAAATTTACTTTGATAACATAGATTCCCAGTTTTTGACTCATTATTAACTCTGCGGGACAGGAGATGCACCTTTTCTCCTGCTTAACGAGATGATGAGAGCAACTTGCTCCTTGATGACCCGTAAAATTGCTGGGGAGCAGATTATAAACAGTGCTGCGAACGCTATTCCAATAAAACCACAGCTTCCGTGCCGTTGCTGTGAGCTGTAGTAGACTGAAGTTCAGTTCTTTTTGCCTGCATGTATCCACTTCCGGACTCGTTTCGATCGGATCTGCAGCAAGACTGACAAGAGTGCTTCAGTAGGACTACGAGACAATTGGGGAAATGAAAGGATAGCTGATGCATTAGCTGTTACACGACGCACAAGCAGTCGGGATGTTTTGTAAAGCCGTTCTTTTCGTAAATGGCGTCTAGTGGCAGTGCGAGTGGAGTTGCGAAAGCAGGATGGTCAACGAGTAATTGGTGAGAACGAGGATGGTACGATGGATGAAATGAGTGAAACTAGCAGCAACAGGAAGGAGAGTTTTCCTAGTTGACAAATTGAGGATCGAATTAGATTAGTGTACAAGCCCTCTCTGCAAAGCAGCAATCATCGTGGTGCTATAAATTGATATTACTTGGGCAATAAAGTATTCTTGTATGAGGTCCTGGGGCTGGCTGACAATCAGCCAAATTAACTTTACGATTTTACTGCTGTATAGGTTTGGAAAATTGCCTTATCTAGCACGAGATACAATAGTGATTTGGTGAAGTGATGAACTGACCATGCAAGCGAATGTCATCTAAGTTCAAGCCCTTCAAATCGATGTTGCATCTACCTGGTAAAAAGAAACTCAAAAAACAAGACGATCAATGGCAGTGGTCAATCGGATAATATTTTCACGTTTGGAATGACGGTCCTCATTTTGATCAATATCGCCGGTCATTCCCCCTTTAGAATACACGGTAGCATGCAAGCTCGTTTTCGATGGTACACTAATGGATAAATATGTCGCGATTTTGCCATCATTCTGGATTCTCGTTCATTTTACCCTAATATCTGAAAAATGTGCTATATCTATCCATTAGTGAATCACCAAGAACGAGCTTGCTAACTACCTTCAATTTCAGTTTCTCAAACGGAAGTCCTCAAAAATTTTCCACCTCTCAACTAAAAGTGACCGGGAGATCTTTTTTTATATACACTGTACCGTTGTTTCATAATAAAGAACAGAAGCCATACAATTACTATTTCCGTTATCTGTGCAATTTTATTTTTCTATTTTAGTATCTGCAGATTAGAGCCGTGGATTCGTGTCTAGAACAATGCCTACTCCGATTTTCAGGGTGACCAGTCACTCCTGGTGGAAATGTTCATAATAGTTTATCCTGTGTCAATCGTGATGATTACGTTTGATGAATATGACCAAATCAATGAATAATATCGCAAAATCATTTGCTGTTAATCATAAGCTGAAAACAGCAACGCCAGCACGTAGCATGGCATTTATTTAGCTATTACGTGTATGGATCGGCACAATCGGTTTGCCGTGTACACTGGGAAGACCAGATAACAATAAGGATGAAGGAAACTGAAGACGACAGAACTACTGAATATTTATCGAACTGACGAACAGGAAAGTGAATACTAGCTGTAGATCTAGTAAGGTATAGTTCACTAACTGTGCCAGTTGTCTTAGATTTCCAGGCCATTAAAACAACAAGCTGTTTGATTCAGTATAAATGCACGATGGACAGAATAAGTTCAGGAATAGCACCCAAGTCCGAAGGTGTATACCCGAGTTTGTCCAGAATTCATGAATCCTGTATCGAGCTTCGTGCTTCAAAAACACGATACAATATTCACAAGACAAAAGGATAATATGCCTAGAAGGATGTGAGGAACCAAAAACAAATTGGCAGAAACTGACCAGCAAACTGACGTGAAAACAATATTGCCAGTGATTACTATGCATTCATTATCATCATCATCATCGATTAGCGTTAAACAGCAAAGTAAGCCTCACTGACCGCTGCCTTTCCCCAGAGTTGTACGTTTATATAAAAAAAGTGAATTATCAACACAATGATCGAGTAAACTGGTCGAAAAACGCAGGATACAGTGTGTTCAGAGGAGAGCTAAACCAGAAAACCTGAACAAACGTTAGTCCAACGGAGACACGACTTGCAGGGCGAAGACGACTGGCAAATAAATAAGGCCCTACTGCAGCAATGAGTAGGTTCCAATGCGGTCACCGGAGCGTGAGAGTACACAAATAGAATGCAGTCATTGTTGTCGTGCTCTGGCAAGTGATTCACAAAGTGACAGACTAACATAAATAAACCAACCACAGCAGAGCGGACAGCATAATCGCCAGGTCGGTGTCAAACACGTGGCATAGTACGTTCGTGAATTCCCACTATCCACAGCTGCAGCCACAAAAGACTGCCAGTGCAGGCGTAAGGGCGTTATACTTGTGTGTGAACTGACATGATTGTGCACGCGTTTTTATCATCGTGATGGGTCGTGAATCAACGCGGCAGTAAAGAGATCCACACGGAATCCTGCGGGGTTTTCAGTAGTATTGGAGATATTGAACTTATAGTGGCCACGCTCGTCTAGGGAAGAGCTGATTTACTGAGCCTACAGAGAATATAATTGCTATCATGTAATCAAGACAGATTTACCACTGCATTTGTGTTTTCTCAATCCATATTGAAACTTATTTGGGACTAGCTGAATGTCAGCTGTCAAATGTTGACCTAATAAGTAGATAGTAACGACCAAATAAATTCCAGCAACGCAAATTAGGTTTGCCAACACAGCTTTGTTTCGTACATGCCGCGAACAAACAACCGAAATCTGAGGTGTCCACCCCCAGAGAACCACAGAGATGAGCAGTCCACCTAAGCAAGACACACATTTTCACGTAAGAATCTCCGATGGAGTTGAAATAAGAGAAGTATTTTAATGAATATTCATGCACATAAACAATAAATTTTTAACTATACCTTGTATGTCTACTAGGCCTACTCTCGACTCCGGCCATTTGTGAAACAATCAGGTTTATCTGACCTTTAGTGATGCTACTCCTCACCAAAACAGTACCAGGGATAAGGCGAAGAGATGGTTAGTTCGGCTACATTTTAGCGCTCATTCACAAACGTTGTTAGCAGTACAGCATATTAGAAATCGCCGCCACCCTGCGGTAGCAACCAACTGCAAAACAGAAAGACTCACTGGATGATTCAGTAATGTTCACCCAGGTCTCGAATAGAGTATTTTCAATTTCATACATTCTTTTGAAGAATGTATATTCAACCGATTGTTCGCGAATGGTGTACTGAAATAGACGATACACAGTTCATCATCATTCACGATCTGTCGGAAGAAACTGGCCAGAAAACAAAGGAAAAACGAGTTTAATCGGTCAATTTGCTCGCAGTTTGGCATGTGCTCCACAGGCCTGGATTGTGCCCATTGGAATGGGTCGGAGTACTTATGCGTATTATCGGCATGGTTATTCCATACTGGACTAACAATTTTGCAACAGAGTCAGGTGAATTTATCAGGATTTGCAAAATCCGTACTCCAGTTGTCGTACTAATATATTCAGGACTATCAGTGACGCTTTCACAGAATCTCAAATTAGCGTGAAATCATCATTATCAAATTAGGGAATACAATATTTTGGGATGAATTCAGCCTTGGATACATAACATTCAGCTAAGTGTCAAGGCCCTAGACACAGTCGACTGTGCCGATTGTGTTTTTCATATATTTTATTGGCTTGGCAGCGGTTGCGCTGAAAACTTATGTTGGCGCCTAAGTTTGATAAAGCTGTCTCGTTGGTTATCGACGGTTGCCTGAGAGTGGATCGTGATAGACAAGACGCAAACAGTACACAGGAATGGATGCGGGTTGGCGGTATCAGACTGCTTAGTAAGTAAAGAGGGCAAGGCAAGGTCGAGAATGTTTTCCCAATGGGTACCAGATATCAGTTATTTCCGAGGTGTGCCCAGGAGGCAAGAATGCACCAATACAAAATGAGGGGTTACGTCTTGATCTGCAGCATCTAACCAAGGTAAACAGTCTGGATTAGCGAACAAAAAGGCGCGAGAAGAATTAGATATAGTGCCACTAAAACCAAGGACCAATCCAGTCATGATTAGGGCAATGAACGAAATGAATGACGGTTACACAAGAGCGAAAATTGTATAAATAATCTGCATTCAACTGATAAACAGGGTTTTATCCCGGTTTAGCTGAGTTGTTCTCGCCAAAGTAGGTGGTAACGGACCATTCAGATCGAGTGACTGGAGTGTCTGACGACCAGCAAGCTGATATGTGAAGGGTGTTTAGAAATTAATGAACAGCCTTATTCTAATGCTTCGGTCCGGCTGACCCGTGAAGATACGCAAAAAATTTCGCCTTAAGGAAGGCTGGTTATGCGGATATCCATTTTCTTTTCTTGTCTCTTTTTACATTTAGCTATGGATGTAGACGATTTTTCTGATGATTGTATTTGAAATTTGACAGTGTGGTGTCTGAAAGTTGTCTATATTGTGCGATCAACGCTTGCTACCTAGTAGCGCAACCACATACATATAAGCTGGCATTATTTTTGATTTATGCCCGATTACTATTTGGCCAGGATCGTCCTTCATACGGGGCGTGGTTCTTGCAAACATTTCAGGTTGCTTTAGACGATGCAATCAGGTAACGTGATTATGCTTAGAAGTCCAAGCAAAATGCCTCCCAGCACAAAATGACTGTTCCAGAAATAAGCAGTTGGTCAGGTGAGCGTTCGGAAAACCTCGCTACAAATGGAATATAATCTGTACTTTGAAAAAATAAGCATTATTGCATGCCTCTTGATCAGACGTGCAACAATTTGTTAGTTTTTGAAAATCTCATATGCAGATATTCTCACACTTTTATCACATCGCCAAGAATTCCTCTAATCAAGGAAGATTTCATCAACATCGGTTCCAATTTATCATCCTCATCGCCCTACCAGACACGGTTGTCGAAATCGATTTGATCCGAGGAAAACAAGGAAGCGGGCTGACCAACATGCTACAGTTGCACAAGCCCAAGTAAAATGACGGGTCCGGCCTTGGTTAGCATTAATAGCAGATCATTATTCATCAACGGGATACCGCGCCTAACCAATGTCGAGAATTCTCGAATTCAGTCAAACATGAGTCGGTTGAATTCACGAATCCCGCCCAACAAGAATATTGCTAATCTAGTGGAGAATCAGTGTAATAATATTTCATCCCAGACAAACAGAACAAAAAACACCTGAACTATTCTTTCGTCGATCAGCTTTTGGGAGTAATAGCAAGCAATATTCCCCAGGCACAATATCGTGCTCCTGCATGAACAACGTGTTCGGTCACCGAACTGCAATATAGATATCTAGATTCTCGATGCTACATTCATTCATCCGTACACTGACACTCGGCAATTACACACAGTGGTTATTTCATCGGAAGTTGATTGTTTATCGACAGATCGACAAATGCTGTGACCACAGCTGGTCCAAATGATGCACAATCCATTTTTTTTCAAATTCGGGCAATTTATCCTCAGAACTTTACTACTGTTCATTTCAACAAACCTGTTGCAGTAACTATCCAAAACAAATTGGAGATTTGCAACGGTGCTTCCGTTCGAACACAATCACCAATCCGTTATCAAATGGATTTCATCCCATATCCATTGTCTCTTCTGAGCTCACCGAAACGGTATACGCTGCCTCACTCGCATGTGTTCCTTCCTTATTTGCCCTAGTATCCCATTTCATTTTGCATGTGACCGAATCGGTGTAGTCGGGATGCAATCGCCTCATACCGGCATGTTGTTTTTCTAAGTTTAGTCAGTCTGTGCGATCGGTAATCGGTATCATTTTGATTATTGGTCTGCTTTCGATTCGGCTCGTTTTATACTCAGTGAACTTGAGCTATTTTGATGTCTCGCATTTACGATTTCTCTACTGAATTCCTACTATTCCAATAGAACTGAATGACCGAAACGAACGAACCATTTGTCGAGTCCTAAATTTTATTCATACAGCATCATCTGTTTAATGTATTGTCCGAACAAACGCATTATGCTGGCAAGGTTTGCCCAGCCGATATCTAAGGACATTAAGTCGCTCAGTTACATGCAGTAATATACGATGAACAACGTAACAAAAACGAAATGCAGGCACTGTTCCAGTGGTTTCTACGTAAACATTTTTCGAGTTTTCTATTTTCTCCACCTGATTTGTCTCTACGAAGTTAGCGATCGTTGATGGAATTGCAAGTGCGAACACCTAAATGAAAAATCAAAGATTGTTGGTAGTTTTCTTATTCGATACTCTATAACATTTCGAAAAGGTAGGGGATTTTTTGCTCTTAAATCACTATCTCATTTCCGCATTCATATCCTTTCAATGATCCGAATTTGGTAATTACGCTCGACAGCTTTTCGCAAACATCTGGCCGCTACTTGCGTGTTAATTTTGGATTTGATATTGCTGCTTTTATCCGAATGAACTTCGGAACATGGTCCACACCAACTTACCGCCGGTCGTTCGATTAGCCTTACAACCGGGAGTAACCTAGGTCACTAGAACTCAACGTGCCTGATAATTCCAACTGGAAGACGGGTAGTTTATAAGTGTCAACAGTCTTACTTTTGTCTGACAACAATTACCGGGTCCCAATCCTGGGTGCGATGGAGTATGCGCGAAAAGTGATGATCCCTATTAAGAATAAAAATCGATTCAATGGGTTCCTGAATGTAAGGTTAACTGAATGGCCAGAAAGCCGAACGTTCGACGGTTACTAGCACTGCATATGCTGGCGCAGAGGCACCCAGCTGAAAGATCCCACACAGTGATCGATGATTTTTTGTTTATCTAAGGTGTTTCCAAGTTGGACTGCAGTTTTTCTGTCAATTGCTTGATTTCGCACGTTGGTTTACGCGTACCTCCACAAGAAATCGCCAGTTTTCACAGTTTACGGTGATGTCTTCGTACGATATCGTATATACTACTCCCGGGGAAATAATGCAACGATATTTCAGGTCAAAATGCATCAATCAGGTGACCTGCACATAGAAAGTTTGATCAAAGTCCAGGATAGAGATCATCATAAATTACACAAGACAAATAATGCTTTCGACTTAAACGTTTCTAATAGTTCAAATTTGACTGCAACGCAAAACCAAGCTATGGTATGCATAGGGATAGAAATGACTGGCCAAATAGCTCAACTTTTGACCTCAACAGGTTTTATGCCTTTGTAAAACTTCTCTCTGCCTTCGACAGGTAAACATTGCTCACGTTACGAAGTAAGGAAGTTTTACTAAAAGGTAATGGATGTTTTACCGGGATTTTGGTTTGCCGAATCAACTGATCCAACGTTTGGATGCCTCTGTTCAAACCACTAACCGTGAGCCGAGCGGACAGATTGCATGAAACCATAAATGTCATACAAGCGACAAATAACCACAGGCTGCCAATGGCTAATTTGCACGAAATCGATCCAGGATCACAGCTATCACCTGACAAAAATAAAAAAATAAAAATGTGGAATATCACCAACTTGTTTAGGGCAAATAAAAGGGAAACGAATGTATGTCTACCGGTTTTCTCACTTGTTTCATCGAGGAACCTTACAAATTTTTCGTGATATCGCGATTGCAAGGTCAATGGACTTTGATTCGATTTATTCGCTACTCTGGTCAATGACTAACATTTCCGCGGCGACATAAAATCGGCTGGGTTAATGGATAGCGCGAGGGAAAACACTGCATGTAAAAGTCCATGAATAAGGCTAGACCAAACCGACCAACAGAAAAAATCGATTTTGAGTGCAGGTCATTGAAAACCAACATAGAGAATTTGCTTTTGATTAAAAAAACAAATATTTTGCCATATTGATTTGTTTTTTCTCAATTGAGTTAGTGGTAACTGGAAAAAGTGACCGTGAGATAGAATCAACTGAGGATTTAAGGCCGAATTGGACAAGATGGTCCCTACTTTTTCCTTTTTAATATAATATATAATACAATGTTAGTATCCATTTATGTTATATATTGTTGGTGGGCAGTGCAACTTGCACAAATTTAGTCTAGCTTAAGCAATCTTTTTCACGGCGGGTACACAAAGGATAATGCTTCTCGTTTGAGATGAAATGCAACACTAACAAAAACTATTCACATGTAGCGCCATTGCATTTCCAGTCTCATGACTTTCGGATTTGAAAATCTATTTTCATTTTTGATTCCCCGGGTTTTCCTTCTGCATATGCCGATTTTATCTGTTTCCTATTGCTTTGGCTAAGCTAGCCCTGTTATTTAACTATGAATTGCTTTGCAATAAATCATGAAAACGGTGAGGAAACAATGTGTAGCCGTGTTCCTTTCCACACGGATGAGGTCACAACGTTTGGACGTGAAACTCGCGGGTTCGTTTACAGACCTCCACCGGTGGACTTCCTTACTTGGCGGAATTCTGTTGGCCTTTGCCCGCTTTTTGAAAAGGATGTTACTTCATTAACATGAAAGTTGGAAGTCAAGAAAGATGAGATTTGCTGACTTCGACATCATAAGTATTATCGGGCACCATCATTGAGAGAAAACCGTAGGGAGACACTAGATCAAACTAGCTCAATCTCATATGGTACTCATCAGTAATTCCTTAAAACACTTAGCGCCTAAAAATCACTGGTGCTTAACTGCTGTTAGAAATACTGTTGGCGAAGTGCGAAGGCTCAACCAGTTGTTAGGTTTCATAGCCTTCATATGATGTTTTTTAGGTTAGGTAAGCAGTTTTTGCTTAGGACCCCTGTGTTCGTTTTTTCAAAATATGGTAAAGATTCATGAATTTTCTTCTCGAACAACGTTGAATGATATTCCATGCTAGTAGAAGTAAATAGGCTAAAGTGAAAAAGTTACGACTGTCAGTCTATGGACGAGCACATATGGAAGTCCATAGACTAGGCATGTTTTAATTTTTTGTCTAGTAGCAGGCTAGTTACTTGTTCTGCCTGATACATTCCAGTTGCCGTGCTGCTCGTGAGAGAAAAGCTTTTGGGACTGAATAAACCTGCTGTTCCCATAAGGTGTTATTGTTCTCGGGCGAGGCTTTCACCGTCCGGGAACAAATAAAAGATTGTTCAAGTGAAAATAAAATAATGCCGAAACTATTGTTGTCAATATTTCCGCTTTAACAGATCGCTACGTGTAAATCCTGCTATTTGTATTAAGCTGCAAGTTATTCCAGCGAATGTAATTGAGGCAGTTTAACAAGTGTTAACATGCCAAAATTAAGGAATTTGATCAAAGATGGTTTGGAATCAAAGAACCAGCGAGACTAAACAAACTGGTCATATTAGGTCAGCAATATACCTCAGCTTTACGGTGCACCTAAGAACCCAGCTACATTTCAGCCAGTCAGTCAGCCACTCATTCAATCAGTCAATTATTCAATCAATCAGCCAGTCAATCAATCAGTCACTCAGCTGACTAATTTATTCGTAAACTGATTGACTGACCAGGTAACCATTCACCGTCGTAATCAATTATTTACAAGTTTGAACCGAGAAGCTTCAATCGGTTGTCACTAATTTTTGAAATCACATGAGAAGAAGATAACCATATAAATCTTCGACATGAAAATCATGTGATTCATTTTATTCAGTGGAGTTTGAATATTAAATACCTATATATATATATATATGCGTGCTCATTCAATTCTTTAAATTCACTGTGAACCGTGGAGAAATCAATGGAGAAGACCTACCCTGTTGTAAAGACGCTCCGAGCACATACCAAGCTGATTCTTTGCAGTTGAGAATGGCAACTCCTTGAGGGCGTTTCGATTCCGGATGATATCGCCAACTATACGGGGACACGACGTCCATCATCCAAAATATTATGATGAACCCAAATAGAATGCCGAAGACACACAACCAGCATTCGCTGTCAAAAACAAAATAATAGCTGGTAATAGTCTTTAGTAATATATCTAATGTGTGCCTGCAAGAAAGCTTCGTTTCGACGAATGAGAATATCTCCAAACGCAGCAGACATTTGTGCTACTGCTCTGTTCCTCGGATAAACCGGCATGCCGTAAAGTACATCGCATTTGAAATTTTGATTACTACTAAAGTCACATCACAATTAACTATTGTATTGTACTGTCTTTTATTGAGCTTTTGTCAATATTTGCCTGTATTTCAGTAGAAAAGGCTACATTCTTGACCTCATCAAATTCCAGATTGAAAAAAGACGCAAGAGATAATGAAACAATTAAAGTTACGAAAGATTTTACGGGACAGCTGTCACCGCTAGTTCTCAACTGGTAGGAATTCGGGCTAAGTAGGGGACAGTCTCGAGGATATTTATGCAAACGGAAGTTAGAACATGCGAACGGCATTCAGAAATGTCGTTGTTTCGGAGATGGGAAGGATCCGAAATAATTTCATTCGCAAATTTTTCCCAATCAGATGGGTACATTTCAAACGATTCTTCTATTGGCATGTACAATATAACACGAATGACTGACAAATCACTGCGAAGTATTTTAAAGTCCGGTGAATAATAGAAGAGATCCAGAAAAACGAACTGGAAAACAAACGGGAAGTGATTTTTTGTTTCGCCTGGAAAAAGGCGCAGCCGTTTCATGTAAAATAATAATCCTCTACAATTCCTCATACAATTGGCAATTCGACATGAGCATTTCAGGTTTCATGCATGACAGAATCTGATCTAGTTAACAGTCCCGTGATTGTGAAAGAGGTGTCAGTCGCATAAGCAGACCGAGCAAATGTAAGACACTCAATGCAATCTGACAAATGAAGATTTCAGTCAGAGAGGAGAATATAATTATGAATGAGACAGGTTGTTGGAAAAGTTGAGGAAGTGTTCCGTTTTGCATGTAGACTACTAGGGAATAGCAATAGTGGCCTATTCGAATTGGAATTACTTTTTGTCTCCGCGTAATGTTCCCTGATTTGAGTTGCGTAAACATTCTGAGATATGCGCGCACTATTGTTTTAAGCTTTGGCCCTGTAATAAACCAAATGACCAACTTGGTAGAACAGGAACAATTGCTATTTACGTCATTGTCATAATGATAATAGGGAACAAACACTTGTAAAGATTGCCCGGACGGTCTCGATTGGTATTACGCTCATTTCGAAGAGTCGATTTTCGACCATATTTCATTTTGAGAATGTTTCATTTGGTGTCACTTGAGGAAATCGTCTGAACCTCCAAGCGAGACCCAAACCCACGCTGTGGTACAAATGCACCGAAACCATGGCAGCCGCAGTCTAGACCAACAGCTTATTTTTCTACCCACGTGAAATGCCCTATGCTTTTGGTATTAATAGTATTATTTGCAGAGCTTATCACGTTATTCAAATACACGTACGTCTGCGAAAGATGACTCACAAAATGATGGCCGATGACTTTCAACCAAAAAGGCCACGCGAACAGCATGGGGAGTCATTTTACACCATTTTATCATGGTAATATTCACAAATAAGACGAAATATCACGAGAAGCGTGCTGGATAGAACGGTCCACTTAATAAACACGGGACAATACTCTAAAGTTCTTCGCCGAATAATCAAGGCCAAATTTAGATCTGAGAATAAAGGTTCTACTGGATGCAAATTGCCAATGAAACCGGTCGTTTGTTCCCCAATCCACGAACGAGTTACATGCATCACATTTCTACGTGTAATTAAATTTCGATAAAGCGTGAACATTGCTAGAGCAATCAGCTTACTTTTGTGGTTGAGCCGTTCATCTATATACACTGAACGAGCACGGGGTGTAAAAATCAATGTGTAACTGATAAACACATAGGCGTATATATATAAGGCATCGGGTATGAATACTTGATGAACAAGTAAATATTTATGATTCTGAGGAGGCTTTTCAGCCATTTGTCACCACATCATGTACATTATGTTTTTCACTCGAAACTCAGCGCTTTAGTACCCTGGGCAAAGGAAAAGCAGCATGGTCAGTGTTTGTTCTTAACATCTATTTTCGGATATGTAATACATGAAAAAATCTCCCATTTTAACAATGGTTATTTCATCTCATTCTGTTAAACACACCTAAAAATGTGTTGATATCTAAGTTGATCAGTCCTGCTCAATTTATCCTCCTGTCACTTTCCTGCCTCAGCACGGATCAAAATGTATTCCTTGGACATTCCTTTCTGTTGGATTACGGCATTGCATAATTTATTGTTACCCTTGGCGATCTAAGATACGCTCTAACATACAAACAGATGAACGATTTTCTTAACTTATTTACATTGAACCTAGTGTGTGTTAGTGACCTTTATTGGGTCAATTACATGTAAATGCCGGAGAATCAGACACAAACACAGGCTTCCGATCAAGGTTTTGCGATTGGTACACTCTTGTTGAGCTCCTGGATCACGCCACACTGAACGCGTCTTCGCCCGGTCATGTTTGTTGTGGTCGTTCATATGGCTGACTGCGATGAGTTGGCAGTTTTGGAGCAACGTGATTCCGAGATATTTTCCAGGCATTTTAATGTATGCCTTTATTTGCTGCATCTACCGTCGAATTCCAGAAAGTTTTTGACTGGCATCATTCGCGGAAAATTTATTGGTTTATGCTGACAAAGCAGACGTCATATTGCGTTTCAATTTCACCTAAGGCAATGTGACACCTTAAAATGCTCTCGGCGAGGGGTAGATGATTTCGCCCGTCGTAAAACTTACTCTACGCGCCGTAACAACTCGTCCCGTAAGCCCATCAGGGGGAGACGAAAAAAACATTTAAAGTGATTTGCAAATGATGAGATCACGTTGAACAGTTTCATTTCTCCGAAAATGATGGTGTGGTATTTTTCTGCTTTAAACTCGATAATCGGTTGACTGTGAACTAAACTCTGATACGTTCGACAAATGTCAAAATGGGATTTTGCCCAAAATTTGTGAGTTTCGCTCGTAGGACTGAAGTAGATTAGCATGCAAATTCTGAAGGCCGAGTTCTTCATCGAAGGCCGTGCAGATGTTACGTCTCCGTTGCAGATCACTGAAGCATCCATCGTTCTCATCTGGAAGACTAATTCGAAACAATCATTTGTCAGTTGAATCTCTTCGTCTAGGGGTGCTTGAAATATCTGTAAACTGTGTGTTAAAATTCACTATTAAAAGGTGTAGCAGATGCAGCATCTATTGAACGTGCACTTATGAATATTCACAATTCCAAAACGTATCCGTTTTATTGTCCCCCTAATCGGTTCTACTAGCTCCCATATGGACCGGTCTGTTTTCTTTCCACGCAAGATTGGATTGTCATGTTAAATTAATCACCATAAAGGGATTCCTGTGCCCAACGTCTCCTCTGATCAAGGCCTTACTTTGCTTAAGTGGAACGTCAAAGCATATCACGTCGCCTAGATGATTTACATCAAATAAAAGCCAGTTGGATACTGAGTCTTGACAGTGTATGTTTGACCATTTACGAACTTAAATCTGAATTCAAAGAACTGTAGCCGAATGCATGCAATCAGGCAGTCTTTTTTATTGTTTTGCTTAATGTATCGCAACGCTTTTGGAATTTTTTTTGTCTTGATGCTCATATCTGTTGCCAAAGGCAACCGATATTGATTGATATTATTAATATTATTATTGATTGATACTAATTAATATAAGTGAACACCGCGAGGTTTATCGCTTTTCGTGCGATGTATCTTGTGTAGTCTGACAGGTAGTACATGCCAGCTTCAGTAGATGAGGCTAAATATTGTGACTGTAAGTAGATCATCCTCATCTGCAATCCTATCTATGCAAAACGCAGTTCATATGGGAAGATGATTGCAATGTTTGGTCTAAAAATTCCTATATTACATCGATGTGGTTGTCTGAGTTGTAATGATGCACTACGCGAATACATCTACTGAGACTTTCTAAAGAAACTGGGAAATATAAAATTGCAATCTTAACAATTCCGGTCTGCGTAACCTTGTTTCTACAACTTCATAAAATAAGTGATCGATAATATGATATAAAACTCATTGATATTCTGGTTGCTGATTGAAGACTACCCATTCTGACAAGGGTTTCTTCGATCTCTCTCTGGGTGTTGGATGATTGAACAGGAGAAACTTACGGAGTTAAAAAATCCAAGAAAAAGTCCGCCGGTAAATTGTTCAACTTTTCTCGTTTGGATACAATCACCAAGCCGGCAGATTCATAGTATGGGATGGAAAAATCTACCACTGTCAAGCGTTCCTGACTTTTGATGATAGGGCCCAATCCAATGTCAATTTTCTATAATAAATTTACCAAGGCACGACGAAGAGTCTCCATAATTGTACATATATATGTAAGCAAGCTTAACAACCGAACACACGTATAATTAATCATCAAGACGCAAGCTCTCCTCATAGTCTTTAATACACGAATCATTAGGAAAATATTGACTCGAGAATCCAAATAAAAATCCGTTCGTTGTGGTACTTGTTGCACTTGTCAAAGTTGGATGAGAGTTACCGCTCAAATTATTGAATATTACCCAGATAAAAGAAAGGAGGACATTGTTCGTCCTATTCGTTAATAAGGTTCAAAATGAACATGCATTCGATCCCGGCGAATATAGAGCGTACAACGAATGTGTTTGTATCACCCACTCATATTAACCCCTCAACCGACAATGCTCCGTTTATGGTCTGACTGACTGAATTACGGGGTGAACAATCTTGCTTTTTCGCATAAATTACCGTGGTCACATGACGATGGCATTCTCGAATAAACTTTCTGAATATCGAGAGTCCTACTGCCTGATTCTGTCGTAAAATATCTTACGCCATGATCTGACGCTAAGTAACCACGATAAACAAGTCACAGGCTGCTTAGATACTCAATCGAGAAATTTATATTCCCGACTTTTGTGAAATAAACTAGACAAACCTTTAAAAGCCGTGAAACCGTTCGGTTCCTTTCATATTTGCTCACGTGTTCTAAGTTATTGAAGTTAATAAGACCTTGTGGTGTCCATGTTCACGTTCATGCATATGCAACACTTTTTCGGTAGGATAATTTGAACTATTTTCCGGCATCCCCAAAAAGATTTGACTGCTACTGTTGACGTCGAGTACGTAGTTTCAGAGAATGCGGGAGAAAAGTGCCAATTTACATTTAGCTATTTCACATTCATTAGACGGTATTTTATGTCTGTTTTCACGCTCAGCCTAGACGTATCGTGACAAACGTGCATGCTTCACGTTGCACATCGGTGGTATTTCATCTTGTTCTACAGCTTTTTGATCATTTCTGGACGAACATTTGCATCTAATCGTGAGTATTGTTAACCAATGCATTGCTTAATCATCGCACCATTCAACGCGAATGACAACTCCTCTTTCTACGCAATGTTAGACAATAAAATTCTCGGTAACCATAATCTGTTTCCTGTTCCGATGAGAGCTATGTTGTCCACAAGTAATTATAATTTAACTACTCGAAGGTCGTAAATCCATTCACATATTGCACACGAGTTACTTGCTTTATTGTACAAGACGGCTAGCAGTAAGTTGAGCAAATCGTCCGGTCAAAAGGCAGACTCCAAATGAGAATGAGCACTGGGAATATTCAGTTTGTTGACCCTGATTTTGAACAGAGATCGGTCACGTGTTCACGGTAATACGAAAGAAGAGTTTTCCAGACCACTGGAGTCCGGTAACTAAAAGAAGGCTGAAATGAATAAGTTCAAAATCTGTGAACAAAGGCTTAATAAAGGTGAATGACTGAATGAGTACGTGTAGGAGAGCAAATCGTTGCATGAAGGACTGTCAAAACCGATTCTGAGGAACTGGAATCAAGTTAATAATATTGTAAGCAGCTGCACTGTAATTTGCGAGTAACTGCTTGTTTGAGGTCAATAGAAGATTAGCGACAAACCTGATGAATTTTTGCTGAGTTTGATTGTGAATAGAAACGGCTGTGATCTGCAATTGGCTACAGTTTTCACGTGTCGGGCCTATCTAAGCTTTGTAAAAACACTGACAGTGGATGAGCCATAAAAGGGTCAGGCTTCAATCCAAAATCCAAGTTGGCGCGCAGCACTACAGGCAATCTTTGGAACAAGCAAAAACTGACAAAGAGGTCAGTAACGAAAGTGAATCGGAATTAATTTGGGGAGGATAAAGAAGATATTTGAGTGGAACATAAAGTAGAAAGTTCTTGGAAGAATAAAAGTGGATGCGGCTGGTAGTGTATCAAGCAAAGATTCTTACTTGATCGGTGGGAAATGATGCCATGTGGACTGTCTGATCGTGTTCCATGTTGGAACTGGCTTGGTAGGAATAGAGAATGACATTTTCAGCAAACATAATGCCTGCGAGACAGTAAGTATTTTATAAGTGCACCTTTTCTTCTCACCGCATTTCCCATCTAAGTGCAGCAACTAATATTATCTTGGTGCGAGTATGCCGTTTTTACTTGTACTTTTAGGCTGCGTCGCGGTTTACAGAATCTCAATGTGTCATAATTAACTGATTTTGCCTGACTGAAACTCTGGACATTTTCGAGAATGAGACTAACACCGTATCACTGAAAACATTTGGAGAGCTAATGTTGCTTACAAGTTAGTTCACCCAAATTTCAGAATTCCGGAAATGTTGATATGATGATAAAAACAGGGAGAAGGTATATAGACGAGTCCCGTTTTGATTGGTTTTCTGGAGGCGAGAGTTCTCAAATATCTCTAGCATCACGTGAGCTCATTTACAATCTAAAAGATCCTCAAAAACTCGTCAAATGGTAAGCTCAAGGACAATCTTCTCAAAGTTACTGTTCACTCACTTTCGAATCAATGTTATTCCACAGATTTTTCTCGTGTTTCCAAGCATTCTGAACGTTATTCTCCTCCAACCTCCTGAGACCTATTCACAAATTACTTTTTAGTTCTGAAGGCCTTTCTAAAGTTCAGCTTGTTATAGTGGTTCTAAACTTCTACTCCTTTGACTTGTGTTCTCTGACGTTCTAATACTACCATTTCGGAATCTGTAAGATTAGAATACTTCCGTTCTCCAAAAAACTTTCGAAAAACTCTTCTCGTTATGCTTCGACGACGGTGACTACCCAACCTTCTTCAGTTTGTGCAAAAAGGAATGTTGGTGCTATGAGCGCCGTTTATTGATTAAATCCTACGCTATCCGTCCACTACAGTTTTTCATTGGTTTCGGGTACTACCACGCAAGGGTACTCGCGATTATCAAACTACTGTTAAAGTGAAATAAAACAAAATGAGAGAGAGAGAGAGCACGATTGTCCGGACGGCTTATAAACAACAGTCCAGTGCTTCTGGACTGCTTTGTACTTTTTCTTTTCTAATCAATTTTGCTGACTAATGTATCCAGTTGCCAAGTGCTCGATTCAATAAACATGAGTGAATATTTTCGAGATAAAAGTGGTATGTTGTGAACGGGATGGCGTGATTTTTCTCCAACGATCACTCAAGCGTAGACGGTTGAGTCACTTTTGACTGGTGTAACCGTGCTTGCCGATCGAGACTGCTGCTAGATCCGCATCATATGTTGATGAACTTGAAGTTTAGATTTGGAGGCGAGTCTCCATCCTCAAATTCGCAACTGGTATTCAGTAGGTGCAGAATGTGACATACTAGAACTTCCAGCTAAAAAGGATCTTTGACGAAACACTCATTCTTTCCGATCACTCCAACAGATAAGCGTCCAGACTTGCACTAAGTCGACAGTTTGCAAAAACGTTTCCGTTGTCCAATCGGTTTTATTGGCTCCACAAAAATATGGCAGGCATATTTTCGGCGATTATCTTTTAATTCCGAAGACACTACATGATCGGTCCAGGTTTCACAACGTATCTCATCAGTATGCACAGGAAATTCAACATTCAATGACATTCTTGCAGTAAGTAAATGGAATTATACTTCGGTCTAAATCCCCGCTGGGTTCACTAATAATACAATGCAGCTGGGGGATGAATAGCGTAACAAGCTACCGATATTGTACAGGGTCAACTTAAATTGTAGTTCTGGATAAGCACCTGATATTCATAGTCTGAGCTTTAATTGGTGTCTCCCGTACTTTTGAACCTACTTTGATAGCCTAACTGAAAAACAATTAGCGGCGGCCCAAAAAAGGTAATCGAGCAAAACGTGGTATGCAGAGACGAAGAGACACTCCCATCCGTTTGATGACGTGGCCGATAGATGCAAAAAGCAACCATTCGGAGAGTAGCCCAAAAAGCTTGTGCACACCATTTGTCTGTGTTCACCGCAATTTTGTCATCCTCATCTTGTTGTCAACCTTCCATTGCTTCAAGCAAACAAATCCCATTCCAGTTCATCTCACTAACTTTTCACACAACACCCATAGTCTTCTCGACAAACTCCTTTCAATTGCATCCGCCAGCTTCTCTTTTGAACCCCCTGATCAATGACAGTGTTAGAATTCTCACACAGACGGCCAACACAATCTTTGATATTTGTTGTTTCTTAGAAAAAACTATTCGTCTCAAATGGCCCTATCTCTTCCCAGAAACTGAAATCTCTAAGAGGATGCGGGGAACACTTCTACAAATCCCGTAATAACACAAGTTTCCGGTATATTTCCACTCTAATGAAAGCCGAAATCAGGCGCATAGACAAAACATTCACCAGTCAAATGTTGAGTGGCAAGAACAACCAACTCATTTGGCAAGGCATTGGACTGTTGTGTGGAAAGAAAAGGAAACGTAAAATGTTCCGCGGATTTCGACATCATTATTCAGGCTTTTTCCGCCCATACCCCATTCATATCAGGAAAAGGTGATAACTTCCGTTAGAGGTTTTGTAGGGAATAATTGTTTGACCTTTTCTGCACCACTAAAACTACCACAGGGGTTGGTCTTGACAGTCTGACCTCAGCTGTTTTAAGGCATAGTATTGTGGCTCTGATGGATGCATTTGCTTCTAAGATTAACTCATAATTAAGCTCGTCTTCTATCCCCGACTTTTAGAGACCCGTCACCATTATTCACATCCCAAAGTCTATTAGTTCCTCTGTTTTAGCAAAAGATTTTCGCACCGTCGCCTTAATATCTTCTGGTCTTACACCGCGGAGCTATGGTTAAGCGCTTACGTTCATGTATCATTCTGACAACCCGTTAAGCTGACAAATCCGACAGGTCCAACTTGGACGCTCTCCCCCTCCTCACTCATCTAGACTATTCGTGGGCATTTGATTCCGTCTCACGGTCTCTTCTACTTCACATGCAGAAAACATCTGTCCCAGGCCTATGTTGGCATGGTTGTCTGATTACTTTAATAACCAAACCCAGTGCACATGAATGGACGGTAAAACTTCCAAACCGTTGATTAATAACTCAGGCGTATTTCATGGTGCTGTTCTTTCGCCGATTTTCTTCTCTAATTACATCAGCTTCTTAACACCGATCTCCCCTGATATCCGTTTATGTTGATGATATTACCCTCTCTCAAGCCGTTTCAAGCAACGATGATTTTCAAAGTTTTCCCAACAACCTACCTTCTGTTTACGATTTCTCTGCACGATCTGGTTTGAATCTGAACATATCTAAATATTTCGCATGTCTGTTCTCTCACTCTCGCGATCAGCCTATCCATCCGAAACGTCTTGCATCAACTCAGAAACATAGGATTGTTTCTGCAAACTATTTGACAGTTACTGTTAGTAAAATCTGAAGTTGACTTTTCACATTTCTACCTGTGTAAAGAGTCTCCGACGATTGTCATTTCAAATCAGGAAGCTTTGACACCACCAGGTGAAAGAAAGGACCATCTACAGTTTTGCATGCCAAAGTGTTTTCGCAATCTTTCTTTACTGTTCTCCCGTCATTTTTCCAGGTTTTCTTAAAAAAGACTAAAATTCTTCGCCTGGGAGCTACCAATTATTAGCCGTGTGACTTTTATACCACTAAATGAGTTGTACTTAAATTGATGTGCTCAGCACTTATCAGCATGTGAGAAATCTGATCACAAAAGTATTTTAGGTCCCACCCAACCTCTGCAGGACGAACTGTCAAAATGCCGCTTTCATATTTCCACACGATCCACATTTCTCTCGATACCCTGTAAAATCAACATTTATAGGAAATCCACTGTCCCATATTAAGCACGCATTCTGACTAACCGTGACTTTATTTTAGCCAAATTCCTGATCAGCCTATCATAATATGTAATGATTATTCCTTGATTCGTTTCCTTTTACACTTTTACAAAGTGATGAGTGTACATTTTTCCTACTTTCATTTGTTACCCTCCAGGTGTTATCTGAAATGCTGAATTATTTTTTATTCGCAAACTCCATACAATATAATGCATTACATTACAGTGCATGACTGAAATTCATCAGCAAATCAAAATCAGATTGCCAGGCTAAAGGTTCACCCAACTTAGCATACTGGTACAATTGATCGTCCGGCATGTGCCGTAGGTAGGAGACTGAGGGAACATTAGCAGAGCTTATGCAACATCTTGGACAATAAATCTTAAGTTGTTTCAACCTGATGAGATAGTGCTTATCATGAGTGGACATCAAATTTAATCCACCTAGCTCTTGTTTTGTATCAGTTATGCAGGAGAAACTCAGGCACCACCAACTATTCCGTGGCATGTGTGCACTAATTTCTATCATTATAAGGATAATATGGAACTATTTGTATTCGTTGATTTTGTGGAAACATTAACCATGAGCTAAATTCTCGGGTTTTGGTTGCTGCTTAGTCTGTTGGTATAATATTGAGGGAAAAATCATAAGACTGTGGACCAAATCAAGAAGAAGCAGAAATTTGCTCGAACGCTACTGGCTATGCCTTTTCGTGTTATTGCTTACGGTTCTCAAATATCTAGCTTGGAGACCCCGTGGACATCATCCTAATATCCTAACTGAACTTAATCGCGATTGTCCACGGGTTCCTACAACCTCCTACCAAGTCATGAACTAACTTTCCTGACACTTCTTTCAGTCATTACTACCTGGGAAAATGGCATATAATTAAGGAGTCAATCTGCGCGCACAGGTAACCCATGCCTCAACCACATCAGTCTTTTCAATTATCTTACACGTTTGAGCGATTGACTTCTACAACTCACAGCCCTATTATTAATATTAAGACCCTTAATGGAATTATTACATCTCACTCCATGAATACCGCGGAATCAGTGATGATCACAAGTTATTTTTTTGTGCCTCTTCTGTCCACGTTGTTCATGTTGCTAGCCGGCATAACAAAAATGGATCTGGTAGCTTTAATGAAGATTGGACCTTTGATCAACGATCTGAAGTTGCTAAATAAATAAACGTTAAATGATCCTAATTTGCATGCAGCGACGTTGCATCCGATACGGGACTACCGGGGGAGGTGTAGTTGTGTAAAAACAAAACTTGTCTAATTTGACAGTCGGTGAGTGCTCGTGCAAACCAGACGAACAAACCTCGGAGTTTAACTGCTATTGATGTACACAAAAGCGTCTAAAGGAATTGCACATGCGCTACTATTCACTGGCATCCAGATTATCAGTGTGTGATCTGCTCTTGTGCTCAAAGCTACCACGACGCCCGAATGACTATAAACGCTTTAAGCCAGATTACATGGCGAGCAAAGATTAAAATGAGAGACCAAAACACTACCTGGCTTCGAACCGTGTGCACAGTAGCGGCGTCTTGCATGCGCAATTGGCTTGAGCATCAAATGCCCACCTCAGAAGTTTCATAAATTCTAACCAGATAAGTGGTTGTTTCATTCGTTGAAGGCAGGCAAGCGGAATATAAACCTGAGCGTCATAAATGTATTTCTATCAAAGGTATTCTTAGGAAGACCTAATCAGCTTCTTTTTGTACCTTGATATTGCATGGTTTCCAAATCTTAAACACGGAACTTGGTGAGATTCTTCAGGAAGACAGAGCTGGTGGTATTTTCAGATGCGACTCTGTATTACTGCCCTTATGGCAAAAGAGGTTTTACCTTGGGGTCCTTACCCTGAGCCTTAGGCTCAAGGGTTTGACCTACACGGCAATGAAACGTTAACCAAGCAAGCGATGTATGAGCAGTGCACATCATACGGGAAGAAGTGGGACTTTTCCAGAATTACTTGGGCAATAGTAAACTCGTCAATCTTAATTTCAAGGCAAACCGCGGCACGATCTCGGGGCTACTCGACAAATGAATATTCAAAACCTTGACATCAGTATTTTCATTGATTATTTCAAACGAAGGTCATTGGCTGTCAGGTCGCAGAGGGCGTTCACGATGCTTCTTTGTTCTAACTTCAAAAACGCACAGTGAAATCAGTCTAGTTTTGGCGCTGAAATTAACAAATTCTCGCGGAATTAAAACAATTTAATACATTTTTTGGAGTGGCTAACGTCTGTCTGACGGGAAAAGAAAGCTGTGCTTACTTTTGATGAGACCTGGCCTATAATACCATTCCAAGAGCCATCCGGAAGCATTTCGCCGTACATACGACTCGATTGTTCTATGTATTCGTACTGCAAATCAAGCGTTTTGGCCAAATATTCAAAAACTTCAACGCTGTAGCCAGTCCATCCATTGGTCGTTTTGAACACAAAAGGGGGATCCTGTAGGGTGGATTTATAAATTTCATTAAATGGTGATTAAAGACCTTCGGTATACAATTCAGAGATAGGCTGTGCAGATAGGAAACTGAAAATTGTGTCTGCTTCTCACTGCAATGAGTCTTGGGAACCTGTTTTATTCCCAAATGTCACAGCAGTGCTCACTATCATTCCTATCGATTTATCGTCTCAATTCGGCACTGAAACTAAAACTGTGTCTTATGTTAATCCATCCACGCCTCAACCTTAGGGTAAAGGCTAATTTAACAGAAATGAAGCGAAAACAAGGTCAGGTAACCTACTGTCCAGTTTCAATTGGTCAATGAACTCCAAAATCAGGTCTACAGTTTATAGTTTTTTGAACTCAAGTTAATTCGCTAATCTATCACCTCAATCGGTGATGAACAAGTGACCTAGTGAATACAAATCTCAGCGTGAACGAAGTTATGGAGAGTTAATTAGTGTTTCGTGAGTTCAAGAACAGAAACTTTCTGTAACTTACGTGAACAACGGCCACACGGAGACGATTTGGACTGGCAACCGGGTCTAACTTTGTTTCCGTTTCTAGTGCATTGTATGTATATGAATAAGTCGAGCCCTGAAAAGTGAAATTTCAACAGCGCTCACTATGACTACCATAAAAATGGACTGATCCACCGTGTGATTGTCAGAATTTGTCGTGAAAAGAACAAATTAGTGAAATATCGAATTATTTTAAATCAGCAAATGACAGCCGTTTTTAAAGCATGACGAATGGACAAGGGTATAAACCATTACAAAAGCAAGATCGATTGTGATCGACAGAAAGTAAAAATATGACGACATATTTCACATTTAAGCCAACAACGGGAAAATGCGGGAACACCAGTAAGGTGGCCATGGGCTGGATAATGAGGGAATACCTTTGTATCATACCAAAATAAGGTTTCATATTTAAACTACTGAAGGAGATGTATTCATGAACAACTTGTATAGTTATTTTAGTGTCAGGAAACTCTTGTCAGTATAGGGTAAACAACTGTTGACTTATCCTCTGAGTTGCCAATGTTATGGTCCATTTCGTGAAAACAACATGCCTTGTTATTTCACTGATAAAAGCAAAAAAAAAATCCGATGACAAAACGTTTACATAAATAAATGAATCACTTACCGATGAAATCTGGGCGACCTAATGAAACTGATCCGTTAAAAGAAAGGATTTCTTTTGAAGTCCCAAAGTGGACGTGTTGCTTTTGCGATAGTGACGGATATGGGATGAATGGTCGGACCACCTCTATCTTGGATTCAGCTACATTCCACCTCCAGACAAACGGCTACCCCACAATTAAGGACTAGGTGATCATACTCGACATAACCATGTATTGCCCAGAACTAAACACTACTTTAGGAATGAATTAAGAATGAGCGAAGTGAAATCGCATAGATGTGAGGCCTTGCGAATGATTTAATGCGAACCCTTTGAAGCTTGGAAGAGCCTGTCTCGATATAAACCGATAAGTGCTTCAAATGGCAATCAAGAAAGCGCCGGGATTGAGTAATTATTACTGAGATTAGTTTCCATGTGAAGATCACATACGAGCAAGGTCGTTTGTTAAGTCTCTTTCTGGAATTAGACCAACATTTCCGCGAATTCACTTCTTTATTGTCCAGTATAATGTGGTCCCTTCTGAACTCCTTCTCGAAGTGTTATTGAATTTAGTAAATGTGGAATGCGGTATCAACGACCAACTTGGTGATACGAAAGGCTGGCAGACCCAAATCCCCAAGATGCACACATACAAACACTCACAGAAGCAAGCAAGACCTAAAAATCGATCGGTCGGCAAGGCTGTTAGTTTCGTGTTGGGTTCGGTCAGTTCATCAACACGAAGACAAGTCTTCATGGTTTACCTATTCCGGCCGACAAACAAGCAGCTCCAGCTGATCCTCTGTATTACGCCACAAGTTGCCCTTAAAATATATTGTCTTATGGGCATAAGTTCCAGTAAAACAGCTTGGAAACATCTTTTGTATATTTGATGCCCTCTTATAAGCTAGGGCAGAATTAGTCAAGCCGTCAACATCGTGGTACAAGTTCAAATCCATTTAACGCCAATCAAATTTCCCAAATGGCATCCTTCTGTTGGCTGCGGTTCCCCTCGTAAAAAATACTTTGTGGTTTCATTAACAAAATAAGTGAAACTATTAACAATATTCTATGCAGTTTTTTTTTCATTTCATTGAGATTAAAGCCACTATGATCGGTAAGCAGGCCGTCATTTTCTGAACTGTGTACCATTAATCTCTGTCATGTATTTGTTTACAGTGGACCCTCTAGTCGTCTACCGTTCTGCTTACTTCACCAGTTATACGACACGGTACACCGTTTTCAGGACGAAGCTCTGGCCAGCCGGAGATCGTCAAGTAAGCAAGCCACTGACGGTGAGAGGATTCCTGTCAGCACTATTCACCAACGTTGATTGTTTGTTAAACATCGATCTAACTAACTAGCATCGCTTTATGTTTGACGTATGCAGATTCACTCACTGGTGCACGAATGTCCCAATTCGAACGATAGCAGATAAAATGAACTTGATTCCGATTTCGTTTATTGAGACTGCCCGGTGAAATACCGGGAAAGTAAGACTTCCAAGTTTATTTGTGCCGAAAATGTTTAAATAAATCCAAGCTTTTCTTTCTTTGGATGACAGGCTGCATATGCATGGGGTAAGCGCGTATTAAGTGATCAGCCTCGACTATCTCAGTGCCGGGTTGAGGAAGCGAATTCAAAACTGAATCTATCTGAATACGATCACCTGGATTAGGCTAAATTTGTTGCACTCCTGCGGTGACTAAAATGCATCTATGAAATGAAATCTTTATTTTGGGTTTAGGTCAATAGTTGTCACTCCTTTCTAGCCATGTTTCGGAATCGGTCATGTATTTTAATGATAGTCGGTATATGATCGTGCATGCATAGAAAAGGTCTACTCCGACTGATAAATCGCAAAATCTTTACTATCTTAGATTTCGTGTTTTGGACGAAAATACGCTATGATGAAATATCTGAATACTTGCATTGGAAATCATGAAATTCCGTTCATAATATGTAACGGGAATTGAAATATGGTTTGTCTCCATGCATTGGTCCAGACACAATCGAGATCGGCACAGTTTCAGATCTAATTCATTCTAACCATTGATAAATACCGTACAAATATATGAAAATCTCGGTTAACCCTCTAAGTTTCATCTCCGTAATCCATCCCGGTTGTTCCTTTTTTTCAAGTTGTTGATTTTATATAACCTGACTGTTGCTTCTATCAGTGAAGACCTATCTTACCCAGACTTTAAAATTAAGAGTGATTTATGAACCCAGATGGAGGCACTGAATAAACTAGTTCGGTGTAACAAAAAAAACAAGCAAGTTTTAGTGTGAATTGAATTATTTCCCGATGGATCTAAACACTGAATAAAGCTGGTGATTTTCTTACTCGTCATCACCAACGACAAGGTATATTCTTTAAAAATGACTAGACAACTAATCATCCTGTGTCTTGTACACCATCATGGGGCCTGGCTAATTTGTTGACTGATGCTGGACTTTATACCGATTTCGAAATGCCATGCAGTAAGTATAATTTATGACCCAGGATAATGACAATGGAAATCACTCGCACCATTGTAATTCCCTGCTTTCTCCCACAATATGAGGGGAGACGCAGTGTAAAGTCCACATAATCGGAAATATCAAAGAGGCCCCCCGGGTCTGTTATAATCAAGAAACCTACCCCAGATTCTCTATATCTAGAGCTGAATTTTTACGCATGAAATTTCGTTGTCAAAGTCCGTTTACATTACTTGATAGTTGAGGTCAAACTGGAGCTGCAGTTCTTTGAAACATCTGTTTATTATGCTATTCGTAGTGCCCGAGCTTTCTTATAACTTGAGTTTTGCAAATACGTATTGGTTGAGTGACCACTAGGCGAGATACTATTGATGACACTTTTAAGCTGGTTACCTCCGAGGGAACTTCCTATCTGGCGGATTCTCAGTTTAGTTGTAATTTCTATATTAAATTTCACAGCATCAGGAAAATTCCTCCCCCACCCCGCTTGAGTGACATTTAGAAGCTACATCCATGAAAAAGTTTTCCAACGAGGACAGTGGAGGAAAAACAGGTCTTGCGAATGCAGCTCTGTTCCTTGTGATTTTTTTGCTATTCGATAACCGTGACGTCTCTATGAATTGTCAGATAAACCAGACACCCTTTCATAATTATCACATTGCTTTGGAGAGACCGGGCTGCCCAATCATATCAAAATATCGTAAAGAAAATCCAGGCGGAATGTGAAAAGTCTATTGTGGATAATTTCGCAATAGAAAGTTTCCGGCATACTCACTGTGTCCTCGCAGTAGGAAGCGGAAGCAATTGTCGACAGTGCACAGGAATGTAGGCGAAATTTACTGTTCTTATTAAAATAGCTTCCGTTGAACGCGATTGCCCCCATTGTGCCTATCCGTGTCGGAAGCTGTCGGTAGAGGATTGAAAACCGCAAACAGACGGAGAGCAAATTGCCACTGCGAGTAAATGTTGATGATCTTCGATTCATTGTATATATATATATATATACAAATATATTGGATAATTCTGAACACCTAAATTCTCACATCATAGTCATGCCGAGAAATGAAAAATAGTGAGCGAAAATAGGGAGAAAGGAACCACATGCAGAGTTCGCAATAAATGCTTATTCGTCTATTCTTCATCTCCACATCATCAGTCACACATCTGGATTCATAAGTCCACTGCAGACTTGCCATTATGCGGTTGCCCAAACTCAAGTACAGGGTTGATCTTGGGAATCCTACCTCAGGTCTTAGACCAAATTGTTTGATCCTTAATACAACAGAATGACCTGAGAGTCACGTAACTCGCAGAGGTTCGGTGACCGGTTGTTCATTTCACGCACCGTTGTGATAGCCCTACAAATCCTAGATGCCCAGTGAACCCCTTGATCATTGACTCCAGTGAGCACAGAGCCGTGTGCTTTGCACGTCGCCATTTGTAGGTTTGGAATCAAGGTTTTTCGTAACTCTCTCAGACTAATTATAAATGATCGGTCAACTACTCGAGGGCGCTAGGCTTTCATGTTCGTTCTTGCACTTTAATATGAATACCTTCGCCACAAGAAGGTAGTGCATAGGACATCCTCAGCCGAGGCTATTTGAGACAGGCATTATCCTTCGCTTATTATCTAGTGCTCGTAAAATCTGTATGCGTGGGAATCCAGCCAAGGCCTATCTCGATAGGGGCTTTATTGATTCATTTTTCACTTTGTGACAGACCCTAGAAAACATATATCCTTTAATATATCCACAATTTCAAACATTTTTGATTTCGAAGCGGCATTTGGCTCAGTCGATCGTACGATTCTATGCACCTGCCGCTCGTCGAAGGGTACGTTAGAAAAATATATTTCACCAACCCAATCTCCGTATGAGAACACCTGAAGCCGGGTCAAAGCTAATGATGATATCTTATCAGGATTTACCGCGAGAAGTGTTCTTCAGGGTTGTCCGCTTTCACTTTTTTTGGCTACTTCGTTGTAATGTGTATGTTGATAACCCTATCCTAATCTGACAGCTGAACATTGATATTTGGTCGAATGGAAATCTGTCAGGGGTCGACGTTATGCAAATGAGTGAAGATTGACATTAACCGCGAGTTTTTCTCGACCATCTGAACGATAGTGTGGAAACGTGTGTTGTGCGTTTTTCATTTTGGAAGTGGAAAATGTTGTTGCAAGATTTAATTGGCACGAAATCGAAGCTTGGTCATGTAGGAAGACAACTGGATAAACTGGATTAATTTAGTTACTTGTATAGCAGTGTCTCACAATTAGTCTTGCATCGGATAAAGCGTCTTCGGTCATACAACAGGCCCAGTTGATATTCAGTAAAGTCAGACATATGTGGCATCGGCGTGGCATTTGTATTTTGCTTGGAGGTCAATCATACGCAGCAGATGTGAGGTCGGTACTGTTACAAGCTCCGAAACATGGCTGTTGAGATCAGAGGATGCGCAGACTCTTGGCTTTTGGGTACCGTTGTTTTCGTAGTATCGGTAACATGTGGTGGGAGAAGCTTGTCAGCGACCAGAAGTTAGTCATAATGTGCCAACTTGTTGTATGGTTCAGCCTTTACAACAGGTACTGAATCCGGATAGATTGTGCTTTAGGGCACGTTTTCTCCCGCATTCCTAAAGAATGACCGCTTCGTTATAAGTTGTTTTTTTCCATCGAGATCGTAATCGAAAGATGGTTAGAAGCATCCTTTCAGTGATGGAAAAAATTATGAAAACGTGAACCGTTGACGTATCTCACGTGAGTGTTGAGATTCATCAGGTCCTCCAGAGTGATGGATTGATAGAGTGGACCGCATGGTTCACTGCCACAGTCAAGGGCGTTTATACATTCGAAACCTTTATTCTGCTGTATAGTTACTCAGTTCACTAATTTGCTGTCGGCCTTCTCTAGTCTTTGTTCTTCTTCCGTTTGAGCTGATGGTGCTGTCAGGCAGCAACCTCTAAATGAGCATGGTAGTGGTGGATTATTAGTCGTACAGATTGAAAACGAATACCTTTGTGAATTGCGGCAAAATCCTGTTACTTTGACTGTATTAAACTTAGTGGCTTGATGTACTGTTTCTTAGCTCAAAAAGTGCTCAGAAAAATTGGCATCAGTGTGATAGCAGCCAGACAAAGAGTTCGGTCATTTTTTATTAATCTTCTTTTCACAATGGGCAGTGTGTCAGTAAAACGGGGAAATTTAGAATGGATTGAATGGTGAAAATATCACCCACCTGATCTCTAACGGAGAAGTGGATTTTTCTTCCTACAGAACGAATTAGCCTTAGCCAAGGTTGGAACGTCACGCGCAAACTAACCGAGACACTCAGTAGAAACTCATTTATATCGTTAGGAGAGTGAATGGATGATAAGTCCATTTAAAGATCACATGGTCACTCGTCAAAGGAGTTTCGTTAGCCGGACAAGGCTAACCTTCAAAAAGAGGACATAAAGCTCGAAATTATTCTTCTTCTAAGTTGTGTTTTTACATACAGATGGATGGATGGCAGTAAACACGAAACCGCTCATGTCTGCCCAGGAAACGTTTTTCATCCATCGATGCGCGAAACAGACTACTGAGACGAATGACTAAGTCACTACTGACTACGAATACCCGGAAGGGTTTGAGGCGTTATTTGGTCTTTAACATGATAAACTCAGTTTTTACTGGATTAGCCAGACAGGGATATATTAATCTGGACTGTTCTGGATCTCAGAAATCCACTGTTCTCGACAGAGTGGCAACGACCAAACCTAGATGGATCGACCGCTTTTAAGCCTCAAGCGACTTTGAAATCACAAAAGGATTGAAATGAATGCAATGTTTTGTTGAATGCTTCTTGTGAAAATCAAGTCGGTCAATTCATCTTTCCTTAGTCACTGCTGAAGCTAAAACGTGAAATAACAAAGCTAGAGTGGATTTACCTAACCTGTCTGGTTGCATTTTGTGAGGTGCCTATGGCGAATCCAGACATTAGAAAACCGTAAGCCTACAGGTCTCTTCGGAATCGTTCGCAAAGTATATCCTCTAAGCAACATTCTCGGACATATTCACTCCTAAATAAATCAGAAGGATTTATGGAATTCGGTAGATTAAATTAGAGAAAAATAATATTTTGTATGCACAAGACGGAACAAAAACCTTTTATCACTGACTATTCTACATTTCGACTATGAAAACATGGTTAGCATATGTTTTCAGCGGCATTCAATAGAGTAAGATAAACATTACGAACCCTTGCTTGTTGTAGCATTTCAGTTGTTAACAAAGCCATCTTACATTTGGCTAAAGAATTTATCAGAATGTTTTTGGAGCAGAGCAAATATAGGTTGTTGGATGCATCTTTTCAGTTCCAGATCGAGTACAACCAACCGATGACATGCTAATCCATCAGGACTTAGATTGTTGGATTCATGAGTGAGTTCGAGAAAAATGCTCAATTATTCAGACCTCCTCACCATATGTATATCGGATAAACACTAAATTCACTCCAGTTTATTTGTGGTTTCTCACTCGCCTGAAATTAAAACGCTCAATGATCCTGAATTTGTTAGTTATCATCCCAAATTCACTGAGAACAACCCATGCACGATACTAAGAACCGCCTTGATAAATAAACTTAAGTGTATCATGTATTTTGATCGAACAAAAATCGCGCTTTTTTTCAATAATCCATAATCTGTAATCTCTTGGTAAGATAACTTATGATGAGCTTGTCCTGAGTTCCATCACCGGAAGTGAATGCGACAAATTGGAAGCTGAACTTCTCGCCACACTTGTTTTCAAAATGAGAGGCATGTTGTACTCACTACCCCTTGCACGCTAACTGTATGGTTTATTGTATCACACTCTATGCAGGTTACCCCTGAAGTGGCCGGTTTTCAGGTAATTATGTATTCCTTTTTTGGAATTGTGCATACAAAGACAGGCTCATTCACCAAGGTTATTTGTGACTTGCATGCTCATCGACTTTCTATGAATGGACGTTTGTCCTTCGCAACCACGGCCGCCCAAAAATGACAAAAGCATTTTCTTCTGCGAGCCTGTCAATTTCGATGCGAGTGAAAGACGAGTCAAAAGACCACTTGGATGGTGATCATTTGATGTAACGCAATTGAACGCGATGCTGTTGCAAATTGTTCTCCCTTCACTTTCAGTTTCGTTTAACTAACTTTGATGGTGTTTCCGTTATGCTCTCCGTCACCCTTTGTCTGATTCGGCCATGCAACTTGTTCCGCAAATGCGAGTTGATTGGTATACACGATGCGAAGTGTAGTTCGCAGACTGCTTATATGCAGCCTATAATTGAAAAACTGGTTGGGGGAGTGAGCAAGCGACAAAACGTTCGGGGTTCAAGTGCCCGGCTCAACGTTCAAAATTGCGTGGTCAATTGTATCAGAAATTTTTTAGTCAAATCTCGTTTTCGAAAGTACTTAAGCAAATTCAATATCTGGTTTCTGAATTACCTAATGAAAATCTCGCGAAATTGGTCTCATGTTCTCAATTGAGCTGTTTAAGTCCAGTGAAGTTCAGCTTCCAGTATTGTCAGTTGTTTAAAGTACGATACGCAAGGTCTGACATTTGGTTGATCAACGAGGTTCGGGAGTGAACATGCTTTCGCCATGGGTGTTCCAATAAGCTGATTTACTTCATGCTAGTTATAAGCAGGAAACCACTGTTTGTAAGCCAAGCTATCCGTGAAGCTGACGGCCAATCTATCCCAAATCAGCAGCGTCGTCTTTCACAGTGAGCAGAGCATCGCACACTCCAGTTTAGCTGCTCTTAAGCGTCTATCCTTCCGTAGCTATTCCAGCACATTCCATGGATGGCTAGAGCAAATCCAACTTCTGAGACGGAGGCCCTCAAGACGATCCAAGCATAATGAGTTTGCAAAAGTTTTGGCTTTGATTGATTTTATCTAGCAATATCTAAAAATAAAGGAGGTTTTGAACGTTTAATATTCAGAGGAGTTTTGCTGTTCATGGGAAAGGAGAATCGATTGTAGTCCCCATCTTTAAGAACAGCTCACGCAATGAATACACTAACCGAGGGCTATTAACCTAATGTCAGTGGCGTCAAAACTAAAAGGGCCCACCACACCTGGCTTGTTGTCCAAAATGTGTGAATAGCAAACCAGATTACGGCAAACTGGGTTTTGCGCTGGCCGAGAATGTTTCAGTCCAAATATTCACCAACCTCTCAGATAGCTGCTTCTGGCTAGCTTCATTTTCTAAATTTCAACGAGAATTGAACTCTGAGATAGCCATTTTTCGACTCTGTTGATAAGTTTGTACCATAGAATTGTTCGTTGATGAATGGAGAACCCAAAACTCTTATCGGGTTTCAAAACTGGTACCGTTACACTTCAGGTTCGGTCAGGGGTGGATTTCACCACTCTTCGTCGCTCCCAGTGCAACAGGAACCTCGAACTTACCGAACTTGTGGCGCTGTCAGGACACTTGATTTTCCGTCAAGGAAATATGTACAGTACCACGGTTTGTAATGATCTTTACTTTTGCGAAACTTGGCCTCTCCGCTTTGGGGATTCCCGGCTTCCTTCGGTAACCGACAACCAATATCCCCGAAGCGATTTGGATTGAATGATGACGAAATGCGCGGTCGTGTGCTAATTACAGACAATCACCCTCGGAATGGAACAAGCGCTCTACATCGCCTTAAGTGATTTGAAAATGCCCTGTTTGTGTCTGACAATCGTCTGACTATCGTGCTGCTTTGAACCTTTTGGACCATGAATAAGCGACGCGGTGGTCAGACTGTGACTTGACACACAAATGTGAAGATGTTAGCTTCGGTTCTGGTTACTCTTGGTGTTTTCAATCTTTCTGTCTGTGGCCCAGTAAATAAAAATTGCCGTTGATTGCTGATTCTGGCACACATTACTCAGACTCATAGTCAGTGGCTCAGTTGTTGTGGTTGGTCTGTAGATAAAAACACGAAAAATTGAACGATAAATCACAAAATATAATCCGTGAAAATCCTAAGCAAATTTAGTTATCTTAACATCTATTTATCCTTGTTTTATGCGGTATCTGTGTTATCCATGCATTGGCACAATGCTTATTTTCAAGCTGATGTATGGCATACGCATATATGAATGCAGGCCATCGTCGTGACAATATACGCTTTTCGGTTCTTGATTCGTCTCAAATGGGGCTAGTGGTTTACGGACAACCTAAAGTCAATGCACAAGTCTGGTAAAGTTCCCTCACTAAATGGAAAGCTTGTCAAGTTAAGGTTGGAATCACTAATCGCGAGAGGGAAGGCGCAGTAGGATGACTGATTCACAAGGGCGAGCGACGAAACAGTTCCTAACTGGTGCTAAGCTGTCTTCAAAATTGTTCGAATATTCGCCGTAACCGAACTTTTCTGAGTCAGACAATATCAAGGCAAGAATTGTTGTGTGCTGATGGGCCAAGTGAAGGAGATTGTGATTAAACAAATTGTTCATCGTGAAGTTGCATTGCATAAGTACAATGCATTTGGTGTGAGGTGAGTTGGCGAGATATTCGTCTTGGTGTGTGTTGACTAATATAAGGTTCTGATTAGCCTCGTTTCTTGGTGGTTAAATATTATAAACTTCATTGTTTCTTCATGAAACGCACTAATTGCAACACAAATGACTATTCAGGTAAACGCAATATGTGCTGTCGATTGCAAGCCTAGTCATTGGCTGAATTTAACCATGACATTTCTGGAAATTATGCTACGCGAATGCTTTTCAGGAACAAAAACGCCGAATTCCAGTATCCAAGGCTGGATATCTAATTGCACAAATTTCAGTACATTTCACTATCATTCTGCGATGACAGCTTTCGAGAAGTTTATCAAACAATATCGAAGCGCTCAAAATCTCGGATCCGATTCACGGCGGAACACATGGCTATTTTAATCGTTTATCTTTTACTCCTTGTATTATTGAAACAAAAACGCACATCATTTTTCAGGTAGGGGGCCGCGGCCAGCAGAGGGCTGCCAAGTGGCGAAGTTGACCGGCGGTTGGAGAACTCGAACCCGCGAACTTCACGTCCAAACGCCACGACCTCATCACTTTGGCCACCGCCGGCCAGAAAATTTAACCCCATTAAACAATTTTCAAACCGCTCAGGCCGAGTGCAATTTAAGTTCAAACTCAAACGGTCCAAAACGAGACCAGGACCTGATGAATACCGAGTACACGTTTACCTTTTGCATTTTGTTTCAAAAACAAACAAATAATGGGAACACTTATGTTCTCTTACGCTGGTCACCGAATTTACGAATTGATAATACCGTGTATTGACTGTCAGTTTCGGCTCGTCCATTTCACAGAAACTGGAATATTGGGCTCCACGTTCTCTTGGAGGAGGCCATGCATCAGACGATATCTGCATGAGTGCATGAATGCTGGTTTTGACAGTTTCATAGGAGTAGGTTATGTCCAACTAATGTTGACACGAAAACCAAAAAGAAAAAATGGATGACAATATATAGCGTTATATTGCGGAATTATTTCTTTGAAGATAACATAATGGTGATTAATAAAAATTCTCATACAGCGTTGTCATCTAAACCAATTCAACTGGGGTCAGATCAAGAATGCTAGCAACAGCATTTGACATCACAATGAAAATGTACCATGTTTGCTTCGAGTTACTTGATACGCAATTTTCGAACCGAGAAATGCGCAAATTAATAAAAGAATCTAATTCAATTTCAAGTAAATAAACAGTCCCGTAGATCCCAGAAAATTGTTTTTCGGACGAAAATGCAAACGATCAAGATCGGAAACAATGAAATTATGATAGGCAAAGCCGGGAAGATGGATCTGTACCTAAAAAGCGCTAGAGGATATGAAATGTCGACAATTTTCCATATCTAACGCATTCGCATCGGATAGAGCATGTGCAAGCATTTGTGCCTCTGCTTATGTTACAGAATATGGAAATTCGTCTTGTGCTACTGATAAGTAAATATCTTTTATGCCGACCAAAATGACTTAAAGCAAAAGATTGCTTGTGTTCGAGAATGGATTTAGTCAGGTGAAAACTTTAGATTACTGTTACCAGGTCGCATTAGTCCTATGGATTTTATTGACTCTTGAACAGTATTAAATTGGGATACAACCAGAATGGATGAAAAAGGTAATTAGCTCAGTGGCACTAGTCAGTCGGAAGTAGACTTTCAAAGAATTAACTGGGACTTTGTCAGAAGAGTTGTCCAACAGAAAAAGGTCGCACTGACAACGAAAACGCGCGGTATAGGCAGGGCTCAAGTGGGCAGCGCGACTCCCCCAGCTAAGCACTGCCGTTCCTGCGTTCGCTCCAGGCAGTCGGAGCAGCACAGCCCGAGGGAGGCCCGAGAGAACGAACGCATGAGTACTGGTCGCGGTCGACTCGTCTCGGGAATGCTCAACTATTCAGAACATGAATCTTGCGTAATGATTGTTTGGCTGAGAAATAATATGCACGTCCGAGCAGGGTCTGCGAACTAGGAATGATTTATTTTTGCCATAGAAAAGTGAACCATCCCCATACATTTTTGTTATACTATTGTTTGTGGGCCAAGCACAAGTTGGTCATTATGACCAATTTGGCTGGGTGGATGTCTAGCTCTTAGGAAGGGATCGCGTGATCACATGACTCGAGGTTTTTCCTATAAGTGGTTTGGGTGATAACGAATTTGAGCACCGAATAATCATTTTTATGACACAAAAATATGGCGATGACGGATGAGTACGTTCACATAGCAGAGTACTGGTGATTTCTTGTCATTTTGACTAATTTGGAAGCTGCCATAAATTGTGATTTGCGATGGGTGATACAATAAGATCGGTTTGTTATGAACTTGCTATATCGACACGATTTTGTTTGATAAAGAGCTTGTTAGAAATAGAGGATTGGAGTCGACTGTCAGACATTAAGCTAATCTAACGGCTTCTCAGTGGCCCACTTAACTTCGTTTAAAACGTTTTCAATCCAAATTGATTGTTCAAAATCACAGACTATTCTTCGCAGTGGATGACTATTTTAAATCAGTATGCTGTCGGGAGCCTACAGGCGACGCAGGCTTCTAGTTACGTTAAGGGGCCAAAAGTCACCGTGATGAACCGTCATCGGCGAAGTGGTCGTCGTTAGTGCTTTAATCCAAGAGCAATTGCTTTCCAGCACTAAATTTTACCAGGTTCACGCAGTTCACGCAGCACTGAAATCATTACGATTGTTTAGTAGCCAGTCGCTTCGTTAAGTGACTTTTCCCTCTGCCCAAAGGCCGATTATACACTGCCTAATTTAAGTGGCATTTCGTGAACTAATCGATAATCAGCAAGTTGTAATTCGCATTGCTAGACTATCAAAACAACGAAGCATGTCGATGTTCCCTCTGTTTTCTGCTTTTGGACATGGTGATTTCGGACGTAAAATGAATGCAGTTTTTTGTTCATGTTCAGGGCAATTGGCATCTCACCATTCGTGGATGCTCCAAAATTCGTATGGACTGGTGCTAAAAAACCATTCGCACAACAATTTCAACTACGAGCTGTCGGTCTGATGGCTCCCCAAATAGTATGTATATGCACCTTATCATTAAATCCCATGGACGTTTACTACCTCTTTATTAATTATTGCTAGTCATGGACACTGAAAACACCCAGCTACTAGGCATACCCTAGCAGAATGACTCTGCGTCGAATTTCATACCCAGTCTGTCGGCAGTTGACTACAATTCATTACGCATAAAATCAATCGCAACAGGTATCGATCATTATTGGTGGTCACCAAACGAAATGAAAAAAATCTCGAAGAAAAATCAAACTGCACTTATCAACAAGGCGCTAAAATAAACCTTTAGGCATTGTTATTGTCAAGATTTGAAAATTCATGGAGTTGTTAAAATAGATCGGTGGATACAATTCTCAATGGCATTATCTAATGGCATTTTGACAGAGTTCGTTGAACGCCAGCGATCGGACTACGAATAGAGACAAAGAATATTTACCAGGGTAGCAAAATTGCCAGTGGTTCTATCCATAATCATTTTGCCAATCTTGAAAACGAATTAAACAGTCTGCATGCACTGGTGCTGACTAGACCGTTATTGTATATTCACAAGTAAGGCATACGCCCGATCACAAAAGCAAACGTGCGATGGTCTCCAAATGCGCGACGCTGATATCCTTCTTTTTAACCTAATTGAAATTACTCAAGTTTGGAAGGCTCTTACGGGTAATTTTCGTGATATATACACATGTAGAAATTCTCCTTGAAGTAGAGCTGTATCCACCCCGTACCCTGACTCTTTCCTTGTTAACAGATACACACGCACGTCATTTGCACACGCGCAAGTCATGCTGGCGTGCACGCCAGTCAGGATAACGTCAAAACATGTAATTACAATTCTGGCTAACATCCATCCATTATACATATTCTAATTCATTGGAACCTAGGGATTTGACTGGTCGTTTTTGAGGCATCTCTGTTTTATGTCACATTTCATTGAAATATTAAGTGTGTTTCTGACATCCTGGAAGCAAAACCCCCTCATCTTTAGCCACTGGATAGACTGGTGGTTGAGTGTCTGAGCTCATCCAAAAATGTAGCTGAAACAACAGTCATCGTGATTTAAATAATCATTAGGGTCTATAAGACACATAGTTGATTCGATTTTAAGTAAATATTTCCTTTACTGTTCGAATTGTCTTATTATCCATGACGGTGCGTTCAGTTTGTTTTCAGGTAGCCTACTAATAAACAAACCACCTCAGCGCGGACGTGGTTTCTAGGGCTGCCCAACGCAATTGTTCAGCGAACTGACAGTTTAACAACATCAGCTGGAAATACAAGACATTTGCGCAAAACCAGCACATGCGAACCATCGTCCGACAAGCCCTGATGGGTGATAGTTATCAATATTCCAAACTTCGCAGGACCAATTGGGCTTACTTGTTCTGTGTCCACGTCGTCCCAAACCGCACCCACCTCCGCCCGTACACGTCCAAGTGCACGAAGATCAGCGTATTTCATATCCACTTTTACACAGTAGATAGTCTGACTCCCTCTACCAAAACCACAGCGTGCGCGGCCGTCTACGTTTGGATAGCACATTGTCCAGCAGCGATCCGGATCGGCCGTTCCGTCGAAGACTAACAACTGTTTCGTCTGGAATAGTGTCAAATTTTCGTTGAACATATTGAACAAGATTTCACTCATCGCGCCTCGCGATACCCAAAATGCCCATGATTCCATTTGAGAAGCATTTTTGAATGGCAAAAATGCCTCAATTATCGCATCCGTATTTAGTGGGCGGTTGACAGCAATTGAATATCGACCGATAAATTGTGGTCTTCCAGAGTCGGGAAAAAGCACTCCACTGTCTGGGTGTGCACGTGTGTGGACGTGCCAAAAAAACGATTTAAGATTAACTGGGTTAGTCCAACCATTAACGCATGTCAGAAACAGTTTTATTTCGCAGATTGAATTGTGCTAATTCTTACTGCGACATCTTTGTTAGGTAAGAGAACGAACCAAAAATAAACTGCACATTTGCACGCAAGAAAACTTCATAGAGTTTGGAATGTTCAATATTATGGCTGAGACTAAGAAACAGAATCGGAGTACCATTTTTGATATCCCTTAAAATTTGTTGGAAACAGGAGCGCACGCAAGCAATAGGGCAAAGCCACCCAAAGGCCCTGGATTCCACGTTGGGATCTTCGGTGTCTTATGCTATTCAGTTTGAGGGAGTCAGCGGTCTTCTGTGTAAACTTAGACAAAGTACGTGTTTTTTAAATCTCTAACTTATCACGTCAAGGAAGTTGGAGCGGATTGTAAAAGCAAGCAAAATAGACAAGTAATGGAGTTACAGAGGGTGGTCAGACGCTAAACTGAGTTTAAACCAGAATTAATGAGCCGGAAATCAAGTAGAACTTCATGAAGTTGTTCAAATGTACACCTCGGTTGTTTTATATGCGCGCATTCAGTCAGCATGTGCTTGTCCGTCGTGGGCCAGACAAAATCCCACTGAACTTATCAATGCATTTTCAGAAACGACAATGCTTCTGACTGAAAAGTGCATCAAATTTATTCCACTTCAAGGGAAGAAAACTTCCGGTGATTCACCGTGTGATTCGTATGCGGATTCATCATTCATGCCCTATCCCAATAATTAAAACAAAATTTCGATAATTCAAAGGACCCTCGCTTACCTGAGTCAAGCATTAATATCGCAGAGCTGGCGCAAACCGAAGAAGAAGAAGAACCGCAAGTAGAATGAGCTGTTTAACTTAAGAGTGGCCACAAAAATAAACGAGCGATGAGCAGTGGATTTACAGACCGATCGAACAAGTGTCAGGTGCAAATTGCAGTCACAAAAATGTAAACAAAAAACACCACCATGAGCTCGTTCCTTTCAGCATCAAAACAAGCACTTCAGTTTATGCACACAATCATCTCTGATAGCACCCAGTTCAACGACATGCTGTTGAAAATCGCATGGAGGAAATTGGATAGAGCTGACAAATATGGTACTGAGCAAACGAAGGGAGTGCAGAACACTAATTTTTCGGTTAATTCCGTCGGCAGAATAGCTCTTTCACATCTGTCGAGCCAAGAATTCATTGGGCGGTTTGCGAAGGTCACGATCGATGTTATAGAAAATTCAATGGGTAATATTTTTTACTTTAGGCAAACAATTAATTATTCACTTGCATTTTGTGTTTACTTACTTCGGATTACGATTAGTATTATTGGTCACGTTGAATAAACCACCATTTGCGCGATGTAATTTTAATGAACATGATAATTAGACAGTCGCCACTGAGTGGTCATCAATCAATTGGATATGGTGACATTTGTCTTTGGAGCGTAAAAGGACGCAAATACTCGCGTGGATTATCACTTTGACACAGTTTTAATTCATCTGAATTTCAAACTGGTCGAGTAAACTGGACTGACATTCGATCGATGTTGTGGTAGTAGATGTGCTACATCCGTACTGCTTTCCGTCTCAAGACCACTATTTTCTACCCTCCAAAATCAACGAATGTCGTTACTAATATTCACTGCTTTGCTACCGTTTATTTACTGGCCATTTATGGCTATTCCTCATGTATGTAATCAGCAATAAAGCTACCACAAAAAGATTACTGGCTGGAAAAGTTTATTACAGAAGATACCAACGGAGTAAATATGCATAGCGGAAAATCGAACTTACTTTCATTCATACCCAAAACAAACATTGATCCGGTGTGGAACACGTTGTGCAATAAGCTTGTGTATGTAGTCAGTGCGACCAAAGAAGCCATGAAGGGGTATCTCAAAGATGGAATGCCCGCCTGGGGCATTAAATCCTTATTCATGAATCCAGACTGCTGAACTGAAAACGGCACACAATTTGAAGCATCTACCGTTATGATTCCGCAATCCAACTGCCGGGCGAGGTGGCCCAAGAGGCAGACAAGAGTCCGATTGAAAGTCAGATCAATCAACACATCAGGGAATTGATTGCCTTTGGAACTTTTGCAAACTTTGGTTGCATTTTGAAATGTAACAATAGGTTGGCACAAAGAACACCAACGAGATAGATGGATATCAGTCTGGTTATTATGCTTTAATCGCGAAACTTTCATTGCTAACCCGAAGAATTTATTACCGCTACATAAAAGTTTTTAGATTATGAGTCGGATGAATTTTGGAGAAACACAAGTGTTTCGAATGCAAAAAACGACATGAAATGCAGCACTCAGTCTTCCAGCAGTAATAGTCACATAACAGTTTTCAAACGTCGACAATATTCGCACATATTCCTTCATCAACACCCGTTTTTGAGCTGCATAACAGGACCGATGTTACCGCTTGGTCTTCGATCAACCACCGAAAGGTTCACATAAGTCGCACTTATCTTAATCCGGTTGACACAAACTGTACCTTTGTTCCGTGCAACAAAATTTTTATCTAGATTACAACCACCAAACAAATAGTAAAAAATCATTTTATTTGTCCAATCTCTCCACGAAAATAAACAAGGTTTGCAACTACATTTTGCACCTTGAATTTTCAAAGCGGATCTAAATGATTGGACGGCCCAAAGTTAGTTGTGTTAGATTTGCGTCTGTCTGAACGAGCAATAGTGGCATTATTCTGACTGATAACTTCCGTAACCAACCTAATCGTAAAAATGAAACTAGACAACTCCAAAGGAAACCATATTCTGTGATCAGCTCGGTTGAACAACCAACTGAGGACAATGTTGGCTTAGGCCGTTCACATACAACTAGTGGAACAAATAGATAAATTGCTATGACAGAAATCTATTTAAGACAGAGCACTAGAGAGCAGCACGGTTGACTGCATCCAGTGGTCATTGTGGATAAAGGACGATAACTTTCATGGGTCAACTGAACTTGTACTTATTTCACAGTAGCTCCTGGAGTGATCGATCCCAATCGATAATGTCGAAAGCAGGCTTGATTTGCAAGCATAATCGTTTCTTGAGCACTGAATAAATAATGAAGAAAATGGGGTGCAAGCCGTTTGGGTACAACGCATGCCAAACTAAATTCTCCAGGATTTTAACATGCAAATTCGTAACCTTTGGTGCAAATCAGTACAGTTATTTACCTTGCCCGTTAGGCATATTCTCTTTTCAAATCAACCCTAAGAGTAGGGTTTACTTTAATTTCCGTTAATCTCTTTCCATGACGAACTACACTTCCGATAAGGAGTTGTTGCAAAATCCCGAGACGTCATTGCCAAATTTCACTGTATCAGATGAAATTGGACTGCAAAATTGTCTACGTGAGTAGGCCATAAAAGTAACCTTGTGTTTTATGCGCCTGCTTTTACACAATGTTACCAAGTTTCAGCATTGTTTCTTGACACTCCAACTGACTCATTGGAATCCGGTTACGACAACAAATCTACAATGTTCATGTGCAGTGCATACTAGTATATTTGCTAACACATGCATCCATTTAGTCATTTTTAAATGTCCAAGCCAGACGGGCAAACTAACTGGCAACGCCAGAGAAAAGAATTTTGTGAGCGAAACGTGTCAGGCAAGTGTACACTTTATTATAGAAGCTCACTGTTTGGAAAACCGCATTTTTCAAGAAATAGACCGTTGTTTGAACATGAATATTGCCTTCCAAACTCTTTCATAATCATAGCAAAGTTTTGGTGACCACACATGTGCTCTATTGGTTGACGATTGGTTTGTTACCTCGACCTTCAGTCGTGTCGAACTTAACTCCGATTAGTGCTGGCTGCGTAACAGATAGTCCGAGTGCAGTGTGCGAATTTATTCTGTATTATTCGTGCTCCACACGACTGGTACTTGCGTAAAATAGGAATGGACTCGCGTGCCAATTTGGATATTTTTGGTAGTTATTCCTTTGCGAACAAGCAAACCACTTGATAAAACTGCCAGGAGAAATGACTCACTTTGCTCGACCACTAAAGGTATAGGATTCTCAGCGAGCCGTTGTGTGATAAAGTGTTGAAACGTAACCACCAGACCAGTTTCTTCGATCATATCTTTCACGGCAAATTCTGCGATTCTTCTTATCTCCGGACGATCCCATGTACTCACGATTCCTGGCAGGTAAAATCATTTAAATACAATGCGTTTGTGCCAATGTTGCCGAGCAATTGATAGATTTAGCCGACAAACAGAGCATTCAAAATTAAATGTAAAAGGATTTCCTGTTAGCAGATGAAGCACCGTCGATGTTATTAGTCTAATCACTCAGCCCATACGAATTTCTGTTGCAAGCTCGAGAACGGATATCGAAAGCTATACAAGATAACTAGGATGGGCGACAAATCTTGTTACCATGTAGTACTCTTCGATGATGCGGGGAAAACTTGCGCATATTTTAAAGCGGTCAATTTGATATCGTTGCGTTGAGCTTGGTAGAAAGGAAAAACCACAGCGAAAACGAAATCCTATCCCGAAATCGATTGCCATAACTTTACGTGAGATGCACTTAAAGTTCGTTAGAAGTGGCTACTGAAAATGGGATGAACCAACGTAAATCAGGAGGAAAATCTTGAAAACTTTTGGGGTAAGAAAGGAAGCATGTGACGGTCAAAACAAAATACAAAATTGACATTTTGGGCACTCCTAAGGGAAGACTGAGGTAGACAGTTGGACAGAGGTTGATACCACGAGGAAAAATATGTAATCAAGCAGCTTGAAAACCTTCGAATATTGCCTCGATCACGAATCTGAGTTTTGTGACACAGCAGGAGGCAATCAAAGATGTTGACACCGGTCGATTGTCCCGATTAGAAAGATCAGCGTAGGAGAAGAAACGGTGATAAGATTGAAGATCATAATCCAATGTTGTTATTGAAGTAAAAGAATGGGAAAATGAAATGGCGGACACCGAGGGTCATCTGATCGTGATCGAGAGGGATAGCAACTGTCACTGTTCATCAGGTAAGGTCGTTACGTTTCAGTCACCATCCACAGACAGGAATCGATGAGTATATTGTAAGCTCATTCAGAATGACTACGTTTTCGCTTAGCATTTCAAATCTAAATACCTTTGGGGCGAGTTAGCTTCAAACAGCTGTCGCCACTCTGTATTGTTTGCGTATCTTTGTATTCGCACTTTAATGGTAAGATGACAAGTTTGATGAATGCGGGTTCCCGCATTTTGGAAACTCGGAAATGTTGTTGATGGTAATATATTTTGTGAAGCTTTTGTTTATAAGGAAATATACTCCTTCATTCAAAACTTAACACGGCATCAAGAAACCATGGAAGCACACTATATTTGTGTCCTGCCTAGTAGGAATCATCTGCAATGCGCATCCATTCCAGCCGACTGAAGACGCGAATCCGGTACGAAAGGTGGCGAGTAGAACGGGCATCCGTGATTTGCTGACGCTTCGGATAACGTTTTGCATCACAAATTTGCACTCTACAGTATTACGGGCATTCACGTCGATTTGCGAAGGTGCATTTGTGATTCTTCTGCAACTGCAATGTCCCGTTTGTTTCGGCATGGTAACGGTTAAATTTTCAAAGTCAGTAAAACGAGAAATTGTTTCTAATTGGCAAGCAGTGATGTGTGGACAGGGTTATTCAACCCTAAATAGTCCGATTGGTCCGAACAGCAGCAACGTTTTTACCAAGGCCAATATTTACTAATTTCAGCCTAGTAGTATGAAAATAACTTCATTTATAGCATGCTGGACATTTGTGAAAAATTGCCGAAAACATGATTTGAAAATTCTATTATGGGTTGGTGTCAACCCAAGGTATTAGTGTTTTAATGAAATTCTTGTGCAATTTCAACTATACGGGACCCTTAAGGAATAAATTCGTCAACTACAAACACCGACCAAGTCTAACTAGATGTATGAGGATCAGCATCCCGACCGATTGCCCTGGTTTAAGAAATCCGTGAAGCAACAGATGCAGTTGATCGCCAACAAGAAAATCGATTGGTAAATGCAAGTAAAATAAAGAAAAAGACCTCTGACCTTCTAAATTTAGCAACAAATCTTGCAGAAAAAGTTGGTTGTTTGGTCAAAAACGTCGAGAAGCCACACCACTGGAAGTTTTTGCTTTGTTTTGTTTATCAAAATTAAGAAGCCCTCTTTCATTAGTCGTAGCAGTTTATCGGAGTACAGCACATGTAGAGAACTCATTCTTAGCGACAGCTTACAAATACAAAAGAACCCACGCGTCTGTAGAATTGAATACCAAAGGTCGACCATTTCTGCTCATCGTCAATGATCTTTCCAAGTTCTAGAAACCTCAGTTGCGTAGAAACCAATAGCTTTCTCGGTGCAAAAGTATATCCGACACTTTTCCTACCGAATTTTCTCCCTGGATCTAATCCCCACTAAATAAATCGAAACCAATAAACCATAATAATTGAAATTATCCGGTGAAACAAATGCGCAAAACGGAACGTACCCAAGTGATAAGGACCCAAACCCGAATTCGCTGCTAGGCACGGTATGATAATGAGGTAGAACGCCCACATATCGCGGAATCTGGTAGTTCCAACGAACAAAACAAGTGTAACTTTCCACTCATCCTTATATACCCGAACAAGGTACACCATTAAGATGGCTTTTTACATCAGCAATTAGTTAGTGAAGATTATGTTAATTTGACTGACTTCGTGAAAATGAACTGCATCAATTGGAAAAAATGCCAAACTCGGTTTTATGTGAACCACTGAACAAAAATAATTAAACATTTTAGATTTTTGACCTTTTGTGACCTTAATTGATTGCTTTAATTCGTTAAGTACTCGTTGTCCTGTACGATCCGTGCAAAGTTTCAACAATACTCGACGAAGTTTTGTCAAAAGTGCACAGCTTCGGTGATTAACGCCTGGTGATTAGATTCGAAAGATCTGCAAATGAAATAGTTCATTCTTGGTGTATTTTAAGCAAACAGTGCCGGGTTTATTTCCATTCCTTTACATTTAATTTTATATTAATAACATTGCAAGCACACCTTTAGGAAACAGAATCGTTATCAGTGAACTTATTCGAAATGAGAATCAGATCAGCGGTTGATAGCTTGATGCTACTCTACGACGTGACCATCGCGATCAACCAATTAGAAGCCTCAATCTAATAAAGGATCCCGGTAGAACAATCTGTAAACGAATAGTAGTTTCAATAATGTGGTCAGCCTCTTGCTACCTTGACTGAGAGTGACTCTACATCTGAGGCCATTTTGTCAAAATCCAATCACGAATAAAGATTATAAGACCTAACTGGTTTCAATTGCTTCATCTGAAAATTTGATTTTCTTTGCCCCGGAAGAACATAAAATTAGACTTTCACACTCTGCCTGCGCTAATGGTCTCTTTCCTTTGTGTATGATCTGATTAATCTATGGCACTCTAGCTGGCGCATGTCCTGCCTCCATGGCTATCGCACATCACCACTCAACTGGGGTTAAAACCAAGTTATTTACATGTTCTGATATGTATTTTTTCACATGGGAATAAATGAAGCGAATGAAAGATCCCTAGGTCCTTTAAGAAAGTCTAGCGCACACATTCCGCAGATGGGAAGATCAGCAGTACTTGTAACCTAGGACCTGTAAAGATTGTGACTGCTTGGTTTAATACGGTTCTAGATCGCCTGTTCTCTCATCGTATAATTCGGTCTCTTGACATTTATCAAGTAGCACAATACGATTGTTCTGAAATCTTTAACACGTACTTATGGTAGTTAGGTAAGTACGGTAAAAGTAGCGAATAGTTACCGGTGATGATTAGTATGCAGACAACTAGCCAACTATTTCAGAAACTATTTAATTTGTTCATGTAAATTAAGCTGACGAATTATTTTATTTTGTCTTGTTTTCGTTGTGTGGATTGTGACGTGAATGAAACTCATGGAAGAGTTTCCTCTATCAAAAAATTGATATTGCATTTTATTGCACTGTGCAGACTTTTGCTTACAAACGTTTTCGAATTTCGGCCAAAAAAATGTGAAAGTAATTAAGTAGAAAGCATTTACGCTCATCACATTGCAAGGATGTGAAAAAAATAAAAGTTCATCGAGGAATGACCAGACCACATTACGATAGATTGCCCAAGAAATTGGCTGAAAAACGGTCGCGGTTTGTCAAGATGTGTGCTAAATATGGAACAGTGGAGTTCCCATAGATACTGATTATAGAAGGTATGGAACGAGACGAGGATCGCACGGAAGTATGAGAGCGGCTTCTTGAAAGATCGTTATGCAGAGGATGCGTGGGATCTAAAAGGATTTTGTGAGCGAATTTCTCGCATGCTTGTGAGTGCTGATCAAATCGATTTGGGGGCGATTCAGTCAGTGGTACGAAGGACACCGGACAAACAACAGATAGATCCGGGAGAAGAATTTTTAAGTCATTTCTAAGTACACCTGGAAAAATAACAAGAGAAAAGTAAGGAAAAAAAACTATAATACGATTCGGGAGATGATGCATTTTTTAACCATGTAGAATCGTAGCTTTCTCATTTGAAGTAACAATCGTCGGAGATTCTCTAAACAAGTGGAAATATGAGAAGTCCACTTCAGATTTTGTCAACAGTAAATCCCAGATATTCCACAGAACCAACTCTGGCGTAAGTAGAGGGAAGATGCGGTAATAGGACAGCACCCTGAAGCGCTCCTTAGTTTTAGCTAACCTTTTTGAAGTTTTACCATTCATTCGTATGCACTAGGACCGTTAAATGAAGTAATCAAACAGCCATGCTAATATAGGCCTGGGACAAATGAATTCATTATGTGAAGTAGAAGACACCGTGGGAGGGAATCGAATGGCGACTAATAGCGACGCAAAACCGCTTGCAGCGAGCTTTGAGCACTGAAACTCTATGCTATTGAAAAAAGGAGCATAGTCATTGAAAACAACAGAGGATCGATCATTGGGTTGACTGTTTCGAGGCGCAGTTTATCTGGTCGCACTCCAATGCAGTCCCTCGGACGTCAGAATAAGTAAATCCACGGGATGGTTCATTTCTTCTCTGAGAGGAGTTCTTCCCGAACTGAGTGTAAATTTCTTTATAAGAACGTTTACCTACTTACTTCAGAACATTTCAGACGAGGATTTTAATCCCGTATTATTGGGCGAGTCACGGATCGCAAATATTCCATAAAAAGAAGACGCATTAAATGCATTTGTCATCGTGGAATCAATTTAATTTCAGTAATTACCAAGAATTTCGTTTCGATAATACCACTTTATCTGACATGGATGCGCGAGAGTAGCATCCGCGCAAAAACTAATCGGATCTTGCCCAGGTGATGGTTGCATCAGCCAAATTTTCACTTTTCATCATTTACATGAATTAGAAATCGCACAAACGCCGTCAACCAACAGTCGTGATAATGTTCGATCCGGAAGACTCCAAAGAATTATTATGCCGCCATCTGCACTGAAAAATATGCCACCTAATAGGGGCAAATGAATTAGAGATATCTGAATGACCAGATATCACATGATCGTTCTTGTCAAATTTAGATAGACTGTTCAAATTGGAACCGTGAACATCAATTACACTCAATAGATCCAGCAACTGTTTTTTCCATTCAGGAATAAATTTCAATTGAAGATCATTTCTGCACAGGCTTAGCAATGAGGTCCAAGTTTCTTTTTGCGATTTTTTTTAGAATGACGTAAAGGATATTTGAAACGACTGATCTCACATGGTTCAGTATCGCGGGGAGTCTACAGTTTCAATAACATAATGTTGCGAGCAGTTTTTCTTACTTACCAACGTTTCGTTTACTTTAAGTAACCGTACTAGCACAGCCATTTGTTTGTAAACTTGCCGTTAGATAGATATCCAACAACAAGGAAAACTTTGACGAATTGCAGCGTTTACCAACAGCGATCTTTTGTTAAAATTATTATAACTGAATTCATAAATCGCCCACCTTATTGGACTCTGGATGTCTGCATCTATTCATGGTTAAACACGATAAAGAACTCTGGGCCAAATGGATGAGGTATTTGGGAACAAATAGTCACAGTGCTCTTCAGGCATGGTCCCAAGTAATCTGACTGAAACATGTCTGCAGCAAACTAACATCGGAATTCTACACCATTGGTTGGCTTTATATTACACAAACAATAGCAAACGACTATTGATTGAATAATCATAGTTATCTTTTAGTTCTTTCGTTACCGAAACAGCAATGTAAACCATGGTTCAAGTAGGAAGTTGTGCCTAGAAAAATGTGTCAAATGGGGAAGTTCATCGAATTTGGAGATACGGGAATGTGGCATTCATTCTGAGAAGTCGTGACTATTTCCGCTTGGACACCACGGGTCACATGGCGCAGTTTATTAGTGAGAACACTTAAGCAAACACGCACATCTAAATGATAAGATTGGAAATCTTTCTTGTATAATCAAAAACGTTTAAACCTATAGCAGATTTTCAATCCATACCGCTAGAAAACCCCATTTCGGTAAAATAAGAAAAGCAAGCGTTTAAGGAAACATTTATGAAAAATAGCAAATATTTTGGAACATTTTGTTGGATAAATCTATAGACACAACTCTTTCAATAATAAACTCGTCATAAGTCGATCACTGACAGGAACTTGTGAACAGAACATTAAAAACCACCGTCCACTTCGGATTATTCATCTGGAAATAATGCAGTTTTAAGAAGGAAAATGTAATGGGTAGTCTGCATTTGCGGTTTGTGAAAATGTCCGAATAATTTAGCTCAGAGAAGTGTAGCTTCGACTGACGGCACGTGATTTGTTGGTTGAAGGAAAAAATAAGTCATTTGGAAAGTGTATCACTGAATATTCGCCTATCACCCCGGAATTGGATGTACAAGAAGAACCGAACCAGTTGTCTTGACGTCTGTGCCAAATGGTCCTTGAATTTACCGCCGAATATGGTGATCACCTAGAAAGCTGACTGTTTCGTCTCGCACATCTAGGTTGTCAAACGACTAGTTACACATCTGACTGAATGCGCTGCGAAATGTCCCAGTGATTGACTGAATGATAACAAGTTGCTTTGATTCTCTTATTTTATCCCCTCACAGCAGTGCTGGCAACGGTTTGAGGCTGAAACTAACGAAAACCAATGCCTGCACACATCTCGACTTTTGAGTGGACTGCTGTCGTATGGTCATTGCATACATTTCGTTTTCTAGTCAGGAATGGTAAAATGCACATCACGAGCGATGATAGAACATGCACTGATAGTAATTTCCCATGGTAGAGTATTTATTAGAATCAGCAATGTGGGAGACAAATCGGTTTACTCGAGCCCTTCCAAAAATTATGGTTAAACTATAGTTGCCATTGACTAATCAGTATACGCTTGAGAAGAACAAGTAACGCAGGGAATGAAGAGAAAACAGAAAAAAGCAGTTCGACCCACACTTGTCGGAAAATAACACATATTACGGGGCTGGGAACAAATATTGGGAAGCAGTAACCAAACGGGAAGCACCAAATTCAGCCGTTCAGCTGCTCTGAATAACTCAGAATTCGTCAATAAAATTTATGGGTCACGAGACGAAAATCATAGAGAAACTGCTTATGATGCTGTGATCGATATAAGAACTAGAACACATTTTAGTGAAGCAATATCGAGCAACAAGACACTCGAACGATAAATGCGACTACTTGATTACGTTGTTGACGTCGTTCCATTGAGTCAGTGGTCATTAACCTCTGCATCTCGAATCCAACGCGATCAGTTCGTCATCCTATGAACCGCAACATGACTCAATCCAGTGATTTTTTTGACCTGACTACACTCCAAATTTACAGAATTGAACTCTCATCATTTAGGACTCGGTGAATCGTGTGCCCTTTCTTACTCATGTAAGCCGGCCAAGTGGAGTTTAGACTGTAATTCACATGAATATCCCTCTTACGCAGATGGGAATGTGTGTCTAAAAGATTGGTGGTGAAAAAGAAAAACAAGACTTGGCAAATACATCTCAGTCTCATGTAACCCGTTTGAATTGAGAATAAAGTAGAATGCAAAGTATGTGTATTGGCATCAGTCGCATGATTTAACGGAATTTGACAACTCAAGTCACAACTAACCGTGCTTCAATCCGTGACCTGTGTTCAACAAACCAGTAGAAACAAAATTGAATTCATGAAACATTGCTTTGTCGCATAGAGAGATTCGAATGTCATTGACGTGTGCAATTTTCCGTTAACGAAATATTATAGCTGTGACCTTGGACGTCTTTATGATTTGGAGATGCATTGAAGGTAAACGACGTGGGTCATGCAATCCAGACAAGGGATATTGTTCAGTCGTTCCAACGGGTTGGCGCAAGCAGACACACCTTCGTTTGATACTAGATTTTTAAGCAATAATTTTGTTCTTGATTGTG